>CM022480.1:19359683-19437272 GCA_011952105.1 Coreoperca whiteheadi
GGTGGGAGGGTGGGGGGTGTGGGGTGGGGAGATGCCTCAGGAGCGAGGCGGGACGCCCCGGGAGGCGAGCGCCCAGAAAGCAGCCCTGCTCGATTCGCTGACTTGGAGTTTTTGTCCCCCAGCAGGGCGAAGAGGTGCCACCAGAGCACCCAGCACTGCATGCCACTTGGACTGTCATAGTTGCAGCACAAAGATGGCTGCTTGACAAATGAAGCAGAGCGGTGCAGGAATATAATGTCATTTTCAGCGGTGCATTGTTGGGATCACCATGCCATGTGAATGCAGATCAGGGTCAGGCAAATAACTATAGGAGAGCCTTTTAAAGAGATTGGTAAATGTAGAGATGAATCAGTGCAAAGGGGAATAGATGAATATTTATCAATCCTGCCAGAGGATGCTAATATATATACAGATTTATTTCACCTCAGTCCAAAGTTAGAAAAGGCAAATTCCTCCCCATCAAATCAAAGGGAGACACGACAAAGCAACTGTGTACTTCAAGACTTAAATCTTACAAGTTCCTAATCCTTCTGAAGTCCACACGGGACTTTGGTCTCCATGGCAACGGCAGGGCATTCAACCAAGTGATTGCCTCCAATGAATTTCAGATAAGACAAAATGGAAGTGAATTGATGTGATTTTAATGCAGAAGTGAGCGGTGGAGGGGAGGTCCACTCGGTTCATATTTGAATAAAGCAAACAGAGCAGACAAAAGGCTGACAGCCGTAAATGACATTGTCAGTACAAAAATTATCAGCCAGTTTACAATCTGTTTGCTCATGTAGAACAAACAGAATGTGTGTGGCATCCCCAGGCTTTGTGAACGGCCGGGCCGGCAGCCGGCGGCGAGAGAAAAGCAGATATCAGCTCCCCCTGCAGCTCTGCAACAATTAGATAGCAATTTGACAGGCACACTCAAAATGTGAGTTTGTTGTTCTCTTCCAAGGGCACCACATCTTTTTTTTTTTATTATCAAAAAGGAAATACATAATTGAGGCGTTGTTAACAAAGACAAATTGTGTGACCTATGGCCAGAGGACTTGCAGGGTGGGATATCACAGGCCTAGGGAGACACATTCCAAACATAAGACCCTCAGTTACCTAGCAAGGACTCGAATCAAGGTCCCCTTTTCTGCCTTGCCCTCCTTTGGTGGTAGGGGACCAACAGGGAGATCCTCCTTAAAGACAGCCCCGTTAGGCCCTGTTCACTCCCTGCTGCCCTTTGTTGCGTTTTGTCACTTGTTTTGTTTAGAGCTTGTTAACTTCTCTATAGCCGCATGGACAAGCAGCAGCTGGTGAGCTTGTGGTGGGCTGCAAGGCATCAATTTTATCCTACGACAAGGAGGGAAAACAGGCCAGGCCGGGTTTTGACAGCACCTTGAACCTTCTCACTGTAATGCCGTCTGTCCATGTTGCCAAGCAGCCATAGGTCTACATGACTCCAGGACAGATCAATGACCGGAGAGTTGTGTAAAGGTGCTGAAGGACCACAAGCAATATCACCTCATGGTAATGTTGCACATCAAAGATAGCCTTTTCAAAATGTTTAGAAATGAATTTGCACACACTTTATTAAAGAACATCAGATGAAATGTAAAAACTAGTTTATTGACATTGCGCACATGGGTTCAATGTACTGGGGTGTTAAGGTCATGTTTGGAAAATTCAAAAGAAAGTAAATGAATGTATTTAAAAGACGTCAGCAGCATAGTCCTTGCAGTAAAGGTGTGAATTCAGCTGCAGCAAACAAAGTGGCTTTGGAGGACTTCCAACTGAAAAGTCAAGTCCAGCTAAGTTAAGTCTTTTCTTGCTGACGAGCAGTAAGAAGGCAAACTTGTAGAGGCTGTGGCCCTGTGAATCACAGCTTGCCTGACAGATCTGAAAGCAGCAAATAAAGTCAGCTGAATCTTCTTGATACAGTGTCAAACTTCTCATCACAGAAAAACAGCATGTCAGAGTGTTAATTGATATTCATCCCAAGATTCTGCCCTCCCGGTGCTGTGAAGCCCTGCTCTGTTCTCTGGCTGTGGAGATGCCGTTTAGTCTTATTAAAAAGTTGTTTGATTAGCCGGCCCTGGAATGGAGGCTGTTGAAAGGTCTGGCAGCGGCAGATAAAAGGGGAATGATAAATAGTCGAAAAGCCCGCCGATTGCCAGTCAGCCACTAGAGCATCAAAACACATCCATTTCTCTGCAAAGTTGATCCAATTATTGTCAGCCACTCACAGATAGCTACTATGCTTTACTCCTTTCATTCCAGGCTAAATTGCTCTTCCCCTTTTTTGCCGATACGGCAATCGGTCATAAAGGGCCAGCCATCATTAGTGCTGTTTGAATTGGAGCCCTGTAGTGTTTGGTTAAGAGGGTAAATGCAAATTTGATGAAAGAATAAGGCTGCATTTACATATCAGCCTCAGCTCACATGGGGAGGGTAAACATTCTGTTTATCTCAAGTGTCATTTTATGATTTCAGTCGAATATAAAACCGACCTTGGCCCACTCGGAGCAAAAGACCAAGGAAATTTACTGTTGTTTAAACACAATTTATTCAAGTAGAACTTGTCAACAAATCTTCTATAACTTGGCAAATAAAAGAAGAAAATCAGGATGTTTTTACCACAAATGCATCAGTGACTCCCCATTTTGAAGTTCGCCTCTTAATTTTTTCTCTATTAGATAATTGCCCTTCCTAAATAATGTAAAAATGGTGATGATTGTAAAGTAATATTCTTATTTTATACCTGTGAATAAAATTATGTCTTCAAGGAAAATATGACAGAACACTTTATATTAATCACATAATTGACAAATTTAAACAAATAGCACAATTATAAAATTAAAATGTAAAAGCCTGCAAAACAGACATTTGACACATTGTTAATTTACATTTATTTCCACTAAAAATGGTAACTGAGGGGAATCACTGTGCCACATTTGAAGCCACAAAATGACCCACATGGTTACTGCCCAGGAAAAGTGGGGAAATAAAAAGTAAAATGTACGACCTGATGTGAGATGTAGAATTTAAAACTGCAAGAAGACATACACAGTGCGTGAGGCACTCTTATCAATGTACCATGTGAAAATCACTATTTTATATTATAATAAGTGTTTGATTAATTCAGAAAATTTGCCTTGAGCAGTTTAGAGAAGGGTAGACAAAAATGTCAAATAAAACATGAAAATATACACTAAAACTAGATAACATATTACACACAAACAATATTTAATTTCTGCACAGCCACAGAGCTGAGTGGGCTGTTAAAAATAAGGCAAAACACTGCCATCTATGGCTATGTTCCTAGGACTGCTGAGGTCCTGTGCACCCAGCACAAAGGCAATCAACTATTCCTAGAAAAAAATTGTATGGCTTGATATTTGTAAATAAGATTAATAAAATATAATTGTAATCATAAAATTGTAAACACAAGCCTGACAATTCTCAATCTAGTAAAGTAAAAAAGTGGTTTGGAACAGTGTTCACACCAAAGTTTCTTGCATTGCTCACGAAGCTGACACGTTTTTGGCTTCTGAAATTGACAGATTAGACTGAAACCTAGATTTTCATCCAAATGGGCATCTGGTGGCCATATCCTTTAAGCAACACAATTCTGCACAAATCAGGGGTTCTGTCAGAGCTTTTCATACCACCTGCTGTGTATCTTCCCCTCAAAATGATTGAGCCTGCCTTTATTGTTTCATCATAATTTTATCTTTACAGTTTGTTGGCCAAAACGCAACACACATTGCACATTTTGTACTTAAATGGGCAATATAATGATGCTGCAAGAGTCATGTACTGTATGCTGGTATAACTTACTGTATATCTTATGGCAGATACTTCCTATCAAATAAATTTATATTGGCAATAAAAACACATATCAGGACTAAATTTTGACTGTGATTCAAGAGCGCATTAAGGCGCAATAATGAAGTGCATATAGCTGCCAGACTGGGGTAGCAGGTTGGCGGTTAAGCATAGAAGAAAGCCAGATGTCAGGGCTTCTATAGCTTAGGCCTTGACCAGGCCTTCGTCTGCGGCGGCCCTTTATGTAGCTCTCTGTGTGATGCACTGGTCCCCTATGGGAGCCCCAAGGCTTTACTGGTGATGAGACGCGATCTGTCCCGTCTGTCACCTCTCTCAAGTTATTCATACACCATCCATACAGTCAGTCCTCCAAGGCCTCTAATCCCTGTCTCTGGTGGAGTACAGACAAGGAAGCAGGCAGGAGGGCGGGTTGCAAGTCTGTTCATAAGATGTTTAACACGCTGAGCATGACAGAGCATTTCGCATTTACAAAATATCAGCAATGGTATCAGCATGAGGCTGCGAAACAGTGGGTTATAGCTGCAAGTGGAAACCCTGATTCATGCAAAAAAGTTCAAAGATGCAGACAAGGACATGTGCTGGATTTCACACCTGCCTTTACAGATGCAGTGAAGCTGATTTAAGGGCTAGGACTAGGAAGGTGCTTTAAATTCGGACTTTGCACCCACATTTTCATTCATTTCTTTTTGATGAATGGTGGAAAACTATTTAGCATTTTCATTTTTCATATACATTCCAGAAAAGTTTTATTCTTCTTGATTTTTTTTTAAAACTGAAGACCGAGCTGGTCCATAATGTTTACAAACTCATCTTCAATTTATGAAAAACTGAGTTTAAGTAAAATCTACAAATGGCAATATGCATAAAAGTCCCTAGCTGCTAGGTGGCATTATGAATTGGAGCTACTTCAGCACCCCCGTGACCACACATGAGAGTAAATTTGCTCAGCACGCCATCTCCTGATGTTTACAAACAAATACAGAAAGAGTTTATGTAATGCATTTATTTAAACAAGACCTAAGAAATGAGCAAATAGATCATTCTTAGGGATTCTTTGCTTTGCAAACACGCCTATTATGGATTAAAGTTTGACAGTATGCCAGAGTTATCAAGGTAAACTAGAACTGTGACTGACAACTGAAAGTGGTTTCTCTTTGTTCCAGTATGTTTGTGTGTGTGAGGAGAGAGAGAGAGAGAGAGAGAGACAGAGAGTCAGCTAGAAATGCCATACATAAAGAGGTTCAGCAAGTCTCTCTATGTGGCACTTGTTTTACCTCCCACCTTCCTGGAAGCACCATCAATTTATCAGGGACAACTTCACCACTCCCTTCAAGGATCAGCACAAAAAGACTGACCTGGGACAGACACACAGGGTTCACCTCAGACCCCATTAATCAAGTGTCATGGTTGTGTGTGGATGAGGTCGGATTCTGGCATGTTGTGTTGCAACTGCTGGGTCACATACAGGGCACTGGATTAGATCCACAATATCTTTATAATGCAAAAAAAAAAAAAATAAAGAACAAAGAAAGAAAGAAAGTGAGATTTGTTTTGCTGTTTTCCTGCTGAATATTGATTCACTATGTGTGATCAGGAATGTTTGTCAAACTCAAATAGTATTGTTTTTCCTGCAGAGATTAACCTGTTTAATGCAGAGAGCAATCACCCATTGAGGTTGCACTGCGGCGTAGGTTGTCTATTTGTGTGTGTGTGTGTGTGTGCGCGCGGGTGGGTGGGCGTGTTGTTGTGTTGCGTGTGTGTGCATGTGTGAGACAAAGACCACCTGTGCAGTGGAGGGAGCCAGTGAATCCGGAGCCAGAGTGCGCTCTGTCAATTGGCATTTGATTTGTCACTCAGCAGACTCGGGCTCCGGCTGAGTCACTTAGCAGGCCACACCCGCTTTTTTCCATCTCTCTCTCTCCGCCTTTCCCTTTTCTTCTCCCTACACACAAGATGTATCCAAGGGTTCACCTCCAGGCCAGCACTGTTGACACACGTACCTTAATGCGCGTGGCTCACACCCACGTCTGTCAGTGACTTGTGTTAAGCTGCAGCAAGTAAAAATCATCATAGAATGTCAACTCGGCACTATCAAGATTTGGCCCTGATTATTTCTTTATAAGATCCTCTGTGCTGAGCAAGAACATTACTGACACAAGCTTTGGGAAAATGATCTCATTACTTTTAAGCTTAGAAATGTTCCCACCAGGTTCACTCACGTCTACAAGACCGCAGTTTCGTATGTTGCTTTCGTGTGCTTCAGCCTCATTCAGCTACCATGTGACCATCTGCTCTCTGAATTGTGGTGAGACGCAAATATGTATATTGTCCTCAAATTGTGAGAGATTGGATGCTCCAAAGAGGGCTTTTATTTCATGCACACCTACCAATGTGAGGCCCATCTGAGTCTGAAATGAGAGGACCATAGTGCAGGTATTAGTAAAAGCCACATCTGAGCTGCACTACAGGGATGCAGGTGGCAGACAGTAGCAAGCTCAGAAAGAGAGCTGAATGGATACCGCAGCCAAAAAAGATCACAGATGCACACCGAAGCCTGTTTATTGTACACATCATGCCTTTGATATGGTAAAAAGGTCTCTGTGACCAAATAATGTGAAGCACTGGTACATAACGTGTTGTATGTCACATGAATCTTTGATATCAGACCTGAGTCAAAATCTGTTCTTCTATGTCTTGAATTAATTCATTTTAATACATAAAAGCTTAAAAACATTTTCATTACTAATCAAAAGCATTCCAGCAGCACAAAACATGTCTTCTTATCCATATTTTAAGCAAGCAATCACAACTGAAATAGCAGTACAAATATATTAGTCTTACATGGACGACAAAAGAACTGTCTAAAAATTCCTGACTGAAGTTGCTACAACGGGTTCATTCATGAAGGCTTGGAGGGTGTGGAGCACAATGTGAAGCCAACCACATCAAACACATGATTAATTGGCAATGTGATGCTGAAGAGGGTGAGACATGGATTGTTACTGCGTAACTTCTCCCTCAGTGACTCTAGTTCTTCTGAAATCTACCTGAAACGCCCCCCCACGCAGTGCAGCACCGAATTTAATTCCAGTTCAGTGTGCAACACTTACAAATAGCCCACCACTCCCTTTAGTGGCAAAGCACATCAATCTGGACCAGAGCTGTGTGACAAAGGGACAAATCATCTGCACTGTACCGATGGCAGTCAGAGGAGATTTCTGAAAGAGCTGAAACCTCCCGGGTCAGGTGAGAGTAGGTTTCCCATGACAGAGAAGTCTTTGAAGACAAGTTTGGAGCCTTCAGACAAAAGTGTGAGATTATTTAGACTCTTAAATATTTCTTTAAAAACGTCGCTCAGAGGAAACACACAAAAAAAACAACAACCCTCAAACTAACTGGAAAATAGCACACAAGCCACATTACTGCCCACCTGCTAAGAAATCTGTTGCTTGAAGGACTAGCTTTAAAAAGTAGGGTCAGTTTTTTCTGCCTGACATTTTGAGAGAAAAGCGGAGACAAGCAAGAGGGAAGGTGTCCATTGCAGTAAGCAGCTAATTGATAGGGCGGCCCAGACAATAGGCGGGTGCCACCCGCTCACATTCCTTACATGCCAGTCAGTCTGTCAGTGACCCTGAAACGGAGCCCACTTTCCCAATTAGGGTCATTAGTGGGGGCCAGTAAGTGCCCCAGTCACACATGGCTGCAAACCAGGCCCACTTTGGCACTGTGGAAAGAACCCAAACAAAACAGCACAAAAAAGGCCATCTCAGTGTTGCCTAAGATGTCCATCAAGGCATTCGGGGGTTATTCAGTGTAGATGCAAGCGAGATTTGTTTCCCAATTTGTGGCCGTGAAGGGGACATTCACAGTTTTGAGCAACTGAACATTTCGTAATAGAGAGAAATGAGCTGCATTAAGGATTCTGCACAGGTCGTCAAGCTTATCAGAATATGAATGAGATGGATGTTGGCAGTTAAAGGCACCTGACTGACAGTTGTGGCAGTTGCTTCATTTCTCACTGTCGCAGAAAACAGCAGACCACAAGATTCACTATAGTACGGTGTGTTTTCATGGACACGACCCAGTGAAACACCTCCTAACCGCCGTTCGCTGTCGGACCATCTGTATGAGCTTGCAGGCCTATTATCATCCTTATGTCATATGGAAATATATATTGATTCCATGAATGATATTTTCCTATTCCTCACAATAGTCATCAGAATGATAGAACCATTTTAAATGGACTTGAAAAGAAAAGAGGCATTTACATCTGCGGTCACATCTCTTTTTTTTGCATTGTCACTGGAAAATGTGACGTTAATATATAGCAGATGTTGTTGCTCATTTGACTGCTAATTTGGTTAAGCTCTTTAAACGTAGCTTCTAAACATCCGCTTATGGATATGAGGAAAACGATGTTGCTGTTGTTTGGGCCAGCATCATCAGAGTGTGCGTGACATGATTGGCTGTTGTGAGACAGTGAGGGTGCTTTCTGTTTGGCCTTCTGATGTCTAAGTGCTCACTCTGAAACACTTACATAAAATACTGCACACTGGGAGAAAGTGTGTTTTCCACTTTTCATGCTGCAGCATCGTCACACTTCCAGTTTGCTGATACTGCCTGGACCCTGATGCCGCTGCCTCTGCTTTGAACTTTGTGTGGTGATACAATAGATGTCATAGAGAATTTGACAGGGGTTCAGCTACATATTTACTGCTAAGACAAATTTAGTTTGAATTAGCAGGCAGTCTTAATGTTAAGCTTGTTTGCTTTTGTTAGGCAGCGTTTGCAGCACATTTCTTTAAAGTGTATACAGTGTGCGTTAGGTTTATATCTCTGTGGTTGGAAGGATTTGGTAAACATGCTTTATTTCTCCCTGCTACGATTTGCAGTGAACACTATGTGCACCTGCATTCACTTCAACCATTAACAGGCACTGGGTTTTATCTTGAGATTAGGCCCGCTGAGAGATTTGGAAGGTGGCAGAACACTAAAAATAATCAGTCATCAACTTTCACATTCAAGAAACAATAAAGCGAAATGACTGAGAGAGAAATCAGTAGAGAGAGATTAGCGCTAAAGCTCTTGCCAGGTTTGTGGGTGAAAAGAAGCCTCTCTCCTGTGCAGCTGGGAGTCGTGCAGATTCATCAGGTGAGATTCGGATAGCAGGTTGAGCAAGCTAGCAAGGTGCTGAAAGGTGCTAAAGCTCATGTGGAAAAGATGGCACCTCCCTATGTGCTGTATAAACACTAAACGCCTGTTAAAGCTACAAGTGTGAAGAAAGGAATAAAGTCGGTGGCTTATGATCTTCTTATCGAGATCGGGGAGAAGGTGGGGAAAATGCTGAATGCATGTTCACTCCAAATGCCAGAGTGGTAAAATACTGTTGTGTTATAGCAAATAGGAAAACATTGTTGTTTTGTAATGGCAATAATGCACACCACAATACATAAATGCCCATAAAAGCACGGTAGTAATTGATAGCAGGCTGTAATATTGTGCTAACATCAATAAATGCTCTAATAACACAAATCAGATGGTACTGAGTGAGTGTACTCAGTGCTTTTAGTGTGTTTGTTTGATGAGTTGTCTGGCTTGTAGTGTCTGAAGCCACTCACCTCGCTCTCTGTCATAAAGAGGCTGTTTGCACAGAGATCCTCAGACTTACTGCACATCACGCTGAAAAGTAGAGCACTCAAAAAGCTAGCTGTTGATCTGCTGATCTCAGTGGCATGTTGGTAAATCAGAGCAAAAATAATCAGCCGACCCTGTTTGTATAACTGCTAAGCCGACCAAGCGTCTGCAAGTGAGCGAGTTTTGTGTACATCTCCAGCTGTGAAAGCTTGCAGAAAATGTAGCAAAATGGACAGCAGCGAGCCATATTAGCTTAATGCAGCAAGTCTGTGTTCATATGGTGGAAAAAAGTATTTTATTCTCACTCATTCTCTCTCTCTCTCTCTCTCTCTCGATAATTCATTTAGAATTTATGAGGTTTTCAAATTGAAATAACCCCTAAAAATACCACGGATCATTAAAAAAATTAATTATAAAGATACCAATTAAAGAAAGGTTCATGTTGTAGTGCGCAACACTGCCCTCCAGTGGACTTCTTGGACCACAGCACACATGTAAACTTTTTAATGTATGAAAATCTAAATACATCAGTCTGTAATTATAAACAAAAAAATAATTCATATCACTTTCTTTACCAAACTAAATGCACACACACACACACACACGCACACAAACACACAACTCAACATGGCCATAACCATCCAAACACACACACTGTTATTATCACAGTCATATCCAGTGCTTTCCAGGCTATCACTACGTACAATCCCTCTTATTGTCTCATGATTGTTCCGACAGGTGGTCTTACCTGGCTGTGGCTGGGAAGCAGGCAGATATGAAGGGGATGTGTAGGGCAATAAAGCCATAACCGGCTGCTTGTATGGAGGGGACGTTACCTACGGAGCACCACCTGCTAGATGTGAGGGCTCTTTATCGCCAGCTGGCCAGTGTTTTATAGCACTTCTTTTACTGTGGCTGTGATTAGCAGAAAAGGTCAGGACGAAAATGGAGAACCTGCCATCGTCTGGATGTGTGTCACAGAGTTCGCATCTGTTAAATGTCGCATCCGATGTCGATCAATCTTTAGCCTGTGTGGGACAGTAATAGTGAGCTAATTCTTTTCTGTTTTTAAGACCTTCTTCCAGTGAAAGAGTGAAACAGGTCTCATCACACCTTATTCTGTGGCCCCACCTTGTGTTTGATTTGGTGTATTGCAATAGTTCCTCTGTTGGACCTTTGATTATTGATTGTTGTGGGTTTTACGCAGATAAGAGTCCCATGATGTTTCAGACATATTTCTGCACCGGTGAGAATTACATTTTTGGAGGAAATTATTCTATTTTGGTGTCAGGCGATGAAATGTTTGGAGTTTGTATGTCTCATTGTGTTGATTTACGATGAAGACACTACTTCTGTTAGGCTCAGAGAAGTGTATGTGTGTGTGTGTGTGTGTTTTCTCAGTGACGTGTCAGTAATTCACTTTTTGAATGACGTTAGTGATGCAAATAGAGAGTAAACTGTGCAGATAAAAGCTACAGGCATGTTCAGCTGATAATCATGAATGCACCGTTGTGTAGTTAAGAGTTTGACATGCAGTATTGGTGAAACATCAGCATTTCTTGTTTTTCAGCTGACCATACTTGTCACCGCTTACCTTGGTGTCAAATGTGACAAATTGAAACAAACCTGAATATAAACAGCTGAGCTTTAGGTCTAGTGTCACTGTATTTTTAAAAAACCTCTCAGCTCAGTTAATTTTGCAGTGGTAGTGGTTACTACCATTCAGCCAGTTCAGCTTGTAAATGAAACAGAGGGATCACGACAGATCATTCACGTTTAAAAAGCACTTCAAATTAAGTTACATGCTGATAACATTCAGTGCTACAAGCATAAACATAACATATCAATCTTACAGAACATATTTTATTTTGAAGCACACCAACAGAAAAAAGTATTTACAAATGCATCGGGAAATATTACAGTGTTGCTCACATCTTCCAATGCCTGGCCCTCACCTCAGGTTGATGGGCTGCATCTGGCCACCGAAACTCAACAGAATGACAAATGAATGTTTTGGATACAACATGATCTGACAGTGGTTTGAAATACTTTTCTTTTCCAAATTACATTTTTGAACATTTCTGACCAACGCTCAAGAAACAGTGGTTAGGGTTATGGAAGCCATGTCTAGAAAAATGAATGTTTAGTGACTTATTATAATGTATTACTTTTAATGTCAGTTTGTAAATTCTGGAGATATCGGATGCACATACTTCTGCGCGTTAAGGTTAATTGGATTGATGCCCTTTTACTACAGATCAGGGTTTTTCCCCCCTCCATTTTGTTAGCAAATCCATGTCAATCTCAAGTCAAGTCAAAAGTTGCAAGTCAACAACTAACTTTATACAATCTGTGAATGCCCACTAGCGACAGCTGCTTTATTAGCTTCACATTTTCTTTTCAGTGTCTTACAATAAGGTTTTTCTTACATATTCGACAAATACCATTATTTTCACTCACTGCTACATAAAGAAAACAGCAAATGCACACTGTATATATATACTGTATACTGAGAATATTATGAGGCCTGAGAATAAACTGTAAGGTGCAGCAGCTTCTTTAAGGGGTCCCACTAGGAAAAGCAGGTGTAAATAATATAACTAATGATGGCTGAATTCCATTTAGCTGCTTTGGTTTCAGGGTCCTGCTATTGTTCGTGCTGGCTAACTGTCCAGCACTATCCATTTAGCCAAATACCAACCAGTGACAATCCAACAAGGACACTCTAACAATCTGAACAGTGGGACTGTGGCAAAAATAAGTTAAGTTGTTGTTGTTGTTTACATTACAAAGATTTGTGTCTCAGAAATAAACATAATTCTGCACAGTGTGACTTTGTTTTCATTGAAGACTCATGGACCTCATATTGCGTATCTTGTCATATCGTGAGATGAGCAGATCGTCCCATTCCTACTGAACAGGGCATTGTGGTGACTGTAACTCTCTTACCTGCAAGCAAATCAAAATGTAACATGCCAGTTATGGCTCAGTCATCGATTCGCAAAGTCAGTCAGACCGTAGCAAAATCCCACTAAAACAACAGTAGATGTAGGTTGTAGTTGTGTCAAAGCTTAATGTCTCCTTAGGCAAAAACAGACTGTCTCTGTGCATCCTCATTAAGTGGCCCGTCTGATTTCCAAAAAAATAATTTTAACACTGGTCCAGGTGCTTATTACATGAACTTGAATACCATCTTCACATCTTAATTAGGGTGAACTGAAATTTCAGTTTTTAAAGTAAAAACAACTTAAAACGACTAAAAATATAAACCCTGCAATGCAGTAAATGCTATGTGTTTCATAACATCCGTGTACAGGGTGTTGTGACGCTGGCATTGAAGGCACATGTCGCTTTTAAACCGCATGCAGTGTGTGACCATGATCTTGCGTGCAGCGTTCTTCTTCTTGTCATCAAAATGGACGCAGCAGACGCAGCTCAAACCGCCCTGACCTGCCAAAGGAGAAACAAACACATTTTGGAGGTGAAGCCAGTTAGGTGACATCATCAACGTATTCAAAGCCGATGCCTCAACGACAGCTTATTCAGTTCCAAATGGGGTGTCAGTTCTGGTGTCATTTCACCAGAACTGACACCCCCCATCTCAGATCCTGCTGACGCTGCATCAGAAGATGCTAGCAGGTCAGAGACGGGTTCCTGACATATTGTTTTTGGTAAAAAATGTGTGTTGCATGTAAATGTAACATTGGGTGTATTCTTTTTAAATGTTATATCCCTTCTAGTGACGACAGGAAAAACAATTAACTGCGACACACGCACGTCTCATAATGCGTAGGTTTTATATACATCATGAGTGTTATCCTTAATACTAATATTACAGATATATTATTGAGTTAATCTGGGTTAAGGTCAGCCATTTTGATTTCCGATATTCATTTTACTCTCAGTCATTTTCAGACTGCGACTCTCATCTTTGGCACAAGGAAATCCAAACAGCCAAACGCCCCACAATAAGCCCTGCAATTATATTTCATGGGACAGTAGCAAATATAATTTCACTATCTGCCAAGATGTACAACTTCTCAAATTGATGCAAGTTTATTATTTATTACTAATTGTAAAGCCTTAACTCACCACTGAGTTACACAGTCAGGTGGGTTGGCCTGCTGTAGCCACTGTGGGCTTGCACATTGGTACAGATTCATTTCTAAAACAATTCTTGGCATCTGTGGTTATATATTATTCAAGAAAACTAGTGGACAATTCTCTTTGCGCTCTCAAGATGTTTTTATGTTTTTTTGTCCCATATGTGCGTACAGAGCTTGGAAAAAAGGTGTTTATGTATTCTGCACCTTCTGCCTGGAATCTGAGACTTTAACACGTCCATCTCACCAAATTCTTTTATATTACAAAATGAAGGCACTGGAGGCTGAGTCGTTGGAATGTCACTGTTTTTGATTAACAATTTGTTTTGCAAGGGGCCTCTGCAATTTGATGTGGAATACCACAATTTGGATAGATACCTTCATCTGTAGTCATCGTGACGGCTTCATTAGTGGCTGTTTCTGAGGACTCATCTGCTGTGCACCTACAGCACATTAAACAAAAGACAACATCTTTCTTAAAACCAATTTAGAATCTTAATTTGTAACATAATTTGTCAGCATTTATACTGTCAACAGCATTATTGGCATCTAAATCTCAACAGCCAATTCAAAGAGTACAATGATTAGAATACCAAGCTTAGAAAAGCTGTGAAAGTGTAATTTCAAACAAGTGAGCTTCTCTCTCAGTGTCAAATGTCAATGGCAGAATTCTCAGAACAGAAGTTTCACTTCAGCTTGATTTTAAGCAACACTGAAAACTGAGTTTTCTGTGATTACAAGAAACTGTGATTGCAAGAAGAAATACCATTTCCACACATGGCCGCTAACATCTCTTCCACCGACTTCGCCTGGATCCCGTCTGCTGTCTGTTGATCTGAAGACATTAAACCATGAGACAAAGGTGAAGATTTGGTCATTTTATTTGCATCATACAAAAAGTGTTAAAGACAGAATTAGAACAAAATGCTATAAAGCTGTTGTGGATGTTTGCCATGGCCCAGCACTATACAAAGACTAAGGTGTAGGCCTGTGTTATTTTTTAGTTACCTGGTTTTTCCCACTTTGCATAGAGCCAAATGGCATACAGAAAAAAACTGCCAATGTTAATATCACTTACTTTTTTCAAATGAAATGCACTTGGTGTCTTTCAAAATGGCTTCTTACTGGGCCCTTCCTTAAAAGGATGGCTTCTTGAGGGTGAGGCCGTTGGGCAGTCCAGCACCCCGTACGGTCATGCATTGATTTGATTCCCCAGGTGAAGGTGAAGAGCCTTCCAGGACCTTTGGCCTCCTCTGAAAGACAAGGGCACACACACACACACACACACACACACACACACACACACACACACACACACGTTACACAACTTTACACAGTTTGACAGTTCTTACTTCCCCCTCCTGTTGACAGGCTATAAACATGTCATTTTGTTAAGGTGTCACAATCTTATGGTTGATGGGCACATTAGATAAATAATGTATATTAATTAATTCGATAATAATGCCACTGATTCATGGAGGCATACTAGATTATCAAGATACAAGTCTAAGCCATTTCTTTACATTGCTCCAAAAAAGTGTTAGAAGATTTTTGTTTTTGGTTGAACAGATCCAACACTTTTTAAAACAGTACAGCGACTTGATATATGGTACTGGGTGTTGCTGCTGAGGCGCTGTGAGCAAATGTACCGCATCCATCTATAAGTAGGACTTTTGGTGGTCAAACGGCACCCAAAGCATCAAGCTTGGAAACCTTAACAATAATTAGGTAAACAAGAAGACCGACGTGTAAAAATCCAATATACACTGAAGAAACAACTCATAACAGGGCCAGGCAATCTCTGTGAAAACACTGTTGTCACAGGTGAACATAATGTGAGAAATAAGTGCCAATTACATTAACTATGCATTAGCTGTGATTACGTGGAGGCTAATACTCCACTAATAATTGGACTTAAAGCCATATCTGCCTACTAATGCCTCAAATGACCACCTTGATTCGAATAGACTAGCCCAACCAGTAGGAATCTAGTTTGAGGGGGGTGCTATAAGACAATCTTTTCAGTGTGAGAATATTTGATGATAGCCTTGTAAATATTTGACCCAACTACGTTTTGGAAGGACCACTGGCTGTTTACCTGTCCACATGTCTAGAACCAGCACAACTTTTCCTACGTTTTTGGTGTAAAACGATGCATGATCCGTGAAAATTGTGGGCACAACAGCAAGTTAAAGAGAACATTTTTAGAAGATTTCCCAAGGCTCCTACGCTCTAATGATGATGTCACCCACTCTAGCTCTGAACATTCCGCCCCATACACACCCATTATAAACTCAGAAAAGGACTTATAAAAGCATCACACTTAAATTGATATTGAAAAAAAACTGTAAAATGTGTCAAAAAGCTGAATACAAGTTTAATAGTTGAAAGTCGTGTGAACAGTTTAAAGTTTAAATGGCGTCTGTAGCATAAAGTATGCAGAACTTGTAGCATTTTAAAGTATGAGTACGTTTAAAGATTTGAAGATTGCTCCATAGACTTCCATTGTAAAATAATTTCATAAAAAGCTTAATATTTTAAAAAGTATAAAAGTTAGAAAAAAGAATAAGCAAGTATGTCCTTAAATAGCTGAACATTTTAATAGTTGAATGGCTTCTGTAGATGAAGGTATGCGGAAGGAGTAGAGAACCAAAAAACGCATGGAAACGGAATAATAAAAATATAGAAATGGGATAACAATAGTAAAGGAACAGGTCTATTTGGATTTATGATTCATGCAGTTAAGTTGCAAGTGAATAAAGTAACTGCAGATGAGTTTCGGTCAAGTCACAAGTCCTGATTGTTTAATTGGTGACAACTGAACTCTTAGGAAGGGTTGTCAAGTCTTCATTCTTGTTCTTCCTACTCTGTGACGTTTCATCGTCCTTCTGGCTCTCATGAACCTTTAGCTTTGACCTTTAAATTGATCCCTTTCATACAGTACTTGGATAAATGTGAATATGTTAGTTGAATGTTTATTTCTCTCTCTGTATTTTATCTGAATGTGTCAGCCCACAAACATACTGTGAGATGTTTTTTATGCAGCGCAACAGCTCTGGCTGACATTGCTCACTTCCATGATCTGCCTTTCATTTTACACCTCAATGTCAACCAGACAGCTTTTTGTTACCATCAATAACAGTGATATATCCAGAGAACACTCTAATGTCATACTAAAACTCGATATCTTTCACTACTGGAAAAAAAATGTCAATTACAGGTGCCATGCAAGGACGGGAGGTCTGGCTCTTTTTATTGATTCAGATCTTTTAGCTCTGCTCACCTATAAACTGGCTTTTTTTTGGTCTCCTCCAGCTGTCTCATGTAAGTATTATATGTCATTTAATTTCATGTCTCAATCAACTCATGCCAATATTTTGTTTGATTATTATGTCGCACTACATTCCCTTTAAGGGTTTACAATGGTTATATTATAAATGATATTGTAGAACACTGTGGAAATAAGCTTAATTGTCAATGCATTCAAAACTCCAAACTACTGTGAGTGAGATGTCAATCAAGCACGGTCTGTACACGCCCCCTCAGTCCTGAGAAGAGGTCTGATCAGGTTATAGAAACCCCCTGTGCGGTGGACTGTGGGTGTGTAGGGCTTATAAAGTACTGGAATTGAGTTTGGTGAATGTTTAGTCAATAAACTTACTTTATTTACCCTCTCCTTCTCTTTGAGTCATGCTCTCTCTCAATTGTTGGGCCTCTGTAAATAATATTATAAAGAGACCTACACTATAGCAAAAGTGCAATGAGCTAACTTCTGTTATGAATTGGCGATATATAAATAAAATTGAACTGAATTGAATCACTCTTGGTGCTAACGCGTTTGGTTTTTTTCCTTCATCAAATCAAATAATACTAATGTTACCGCCCCTCTCACTTTACCATCTTTACATGAGCCAATCACTGATCACTATTGTCTTTATTAGATCAATCACCTGCACTTGTCTAGCTCCTGATACTGATGCATGAGTAGCAATATAGAACAAAGCAGAGTCTTAATTATTTGGGGGGGGCGGCAGTTTTGTTGTTGACATGAATATTAAGCGCTTCCTATAATTGGACATTGACTCCAGATCCATTTTTCCATCAACCGTGCTTTATGTTCCCTCTCTTTTCTCCAGTTTAAACGTTTCCTAATCTGTGGAAAGAACATGTCTGTATTCAAAGAGTCAATTCATGATGTCACTATGGCTCTCTAAACAGAATTTAAATTTTTCATTTGTCAAATATAACCCCAATCTTATGACTGAAAGTATGATGCACTTACGGAATGCCTTTCATCCATCATCCCCAGAGCCATCAGTACATGATTAGTTGTAAGAAAGCACATGCTATGAAGTAGAATGACTGCATTTACCATTTGCTCCATTTACATCTACTTTATGTTTGGGAGTTGAGAGTGATTTCAATCAATAGAATTTGGCAAATATAAACTTTGGATAAATAAAAGCTGTGTTACATTTTTAATAATGATAGTCATATAATAGTGTAACGTTTAGATGCTGTTGACCAGGCATATGCACTGGACAAAGCTATCTAATGGGAGACTTTGTCACCAATCCTTAAATTGGATAATAGGGCTTTTTAACATAATATATTTTGACAGTTACAGTAGAAAAATTCAAGGAAAAACCTAACTTAGACTGAATGAGTCTTCTGTGAAAATATCTTATTGGCGAAATCTTGGACACCAAATCAAATGAAGAAAAAAGCTGTTATTCATTAGTCATCACTTCTCTCTTAATTGCGTTTTCCTCATTAACATACGTAAACATGCTGTAGTGGTCTAGAGCCATTGCATTATACAACTTCCCGTTTAATATAGGGTTGTTTTCAACTGCCAAATGAATTCAAGCCAATCATGAGGAAAGGCATCCCGGGCCAGTGTTCATGATCAAACACAAGAATTCCACAGAAAGGTTGTTTTTAAACAAAGAATTTGAATCTTTCTGTTTAATTCCCATGTGCAATTTAAAGACCTCATTCTGAATTTTAACTAAATGCAAGCCTGTTCAAGCCTGCGTGCAATCATGTATTAAGGAGCATCTCTGAATTATAATCAGTAGGAGGCAATTAAAAATCTCCTTGGCTCTCCTCCCCTGTTTTTTTTCCTACAGCCATGTTCTGCTAATGGCTTTGGATCATGGCTAAGCCTTACCTCAAATGGCTCTTAATCCAGTGGGCCTGCGTTTGGTTACCTGAGGGAAATACTATCCAGGCTCTCTGCTACCCCCACTGCAAGCCTCCAGATTAGTCCAATATATATTAATCCCCCCATTTATCTTTGTCAACTAAGGGCCAAAAATAATTTGAGAGTGAGTAAATAAAAGCGAGTGCAATAAGAAAGGCAGGCCTCAGACAGAAGGCAGGTGCTTGCCACCTCATACAACTCGTCACTGAGATTGGCTCTCTAATGAGCCTCTTCGTACGGTAAATATGGCTCTGCTCATTTTGCTCATCAACATTTCATGGGTTAGGTGATTATCCTTTTCAAGCAAACAAGGGATGTTTCAGAGTTTCTAAAATGGAAAATGGTCATCAAAAACCCATGACTCCTCTAAGCCTGCGTGTTTGCTCATGAAATGAAAGGAATGGTGATTTTTTGAGAAAAGTGATATTTAGAATAAGAACCAAGCCTGAAAGAAAATAGAGGCAAGAGGATAACCATCTCACTGGAAATTGACATAACATCACACCTTTTTATTAGCTCAACCTTTATGTTGCCTGAAAATTCTTCACATGTGCTTGTACACACTGAGCAGCTGAACTCTGCAGGACACGGCTAAAGTTTGACATTTACTATTAGGTGGGAGACTAATAAATACAACAGCAGAGTGTATCCTGGTAGGAATGTGTGTGATGTTTTGCCAAAAGATCCAAATATGATTTCAGCATGATTTCAGGAGGTTATTAGCTTCAAACATATTTTTAAAAGAAGCCGTAAACTTCAGAAATAGGAGGTACAGTCATCGGGGCATTTCTTTACAGGAGATTTTCTGAGGACAACTCAGCAGAAATGAAAGTCTCTCTGAGTCTACTGCAGGGATGTCCTTCTAGTGGAACTCATTACAAGTGGTATGCCTCTGCAACACACCCACTGAGACGCTGGCGCAGCACCACGGTTTCCTGACATGGTGCAGATGCACCATCAAAGGTAGGGATACCCACGTAAAAGACCTCATGAGGACCAAGTATGCTACTGGACTTTGCTTTCAACATTTCATGGGCTTCAGGATTTCCATGTCGTCTTTGTTGAAAAACTGAAAATAACTTCTTCCTTGACTGATGTTTCTTAGTGGGTCATATGGACATGATTGATATGCGATGCAGAAAAATAACAATGTCACATAGTGTTACGGATGTGCACCACTTTTACCTATGCACCTTTGGTTGTGGTCCTTTGCTGTTTAATAGATGATTGTCTGAAATTTGTCAGTGGTAGTACTGTAGGCCTAGTATTGATTACAAATTACCAATCAAGGAGCCAGTATAAATATATATTGTATTCAATAAATGTAAATAATATAAGCTTTTGTTTACATATCCACAGTGACTGCTTAACACTGACTTAACTCATTATTATTATATCATCAATATGTACCATTTGTGGCAAGCCTTAAAGGATCAACAGATGTAAAGTGTTCTTCAGCCAGAAATCCAAGCACACTGAGTCATCAGAAACCATTAAAGCTGCACTATGTAACATTTCTATTTGATCAATAGGTCAAATGATTGTAGGAGCCGCTTGTAGTGACAAACCCACAAAGAATTAAGTACTGACACTGCAGAACCCCTGAGCTCTATGATCCCTTAAACATCTTTAACGTAATTGTTTTGGTTTAATGGGACGAAACTTTACCCCATGCAGTGGGCAGCTGTTTTCAGCGAAAAAGCTCTGATGACACCACTGCAAGTAACCCGGCCAGCGCCACGTGACTAGCTGGTGAACATAGCGGAGCTAAAGAGCTCGACATTTCCCTCAGGAGCGAGAGGATAACAAAACAGGGCTAAAAGGAGAGTGAATATTGGATATTGGACAAATGAGTGCTAATGTTGCTCCTTGTGTGCTGCACGTCAACAAGCAATTGTTTGCTAACATATTGGTCATATTTACTTTAACATATTAAAGTATTAAAGTATATTGTGTGTTACTTTTGTTACCGCCTCCCTCCAAAAAAAAACACGAAAAAAACCTAATTGCCTCTTTAAAAATATTTTTTTTATTAAAAGACAGCTTTGGTTTAGCATGTTCAATGCAACTGTCCTGGCAATAGAAACTGAGCTAGGGATGGAACAAAGAGACAATAGTGCTGGTGGCTCAGAAAATATGTATTTAGCCACATTTCTTAATAATCTTTCACAATAGATTTTAGATGTACTGTGAGTTCAGGAATAAAAAAAAAATATTGAACTCAGAAATATGTATAGCACTCACTCTTTTTCTGGAATAAAAGTTCTATTGATATGTTCTGTCTCAGGTTGCACATGTGGAGTGAAATCTTCAAAAAGTAAACATTTTTTTCCTTTTTGGCAGCAACCCCCCAAACCAAATCTTTTGTTTTTAAAAGTATTTATTTTCTGGTCCAAGATTTATAAGCTACCATCTGGGCAACACTCAGATGGATTATTTACCCAAAGAAAATATAGCAGTGAAAAATTCATGACTGCGTGTCAGTCTGACCCTTGGTCATCTCCTGGCTCTCCCACCTCCAGGATGAGAAAAGCCCCTCAGTGCTGTTGAGTGATGGGGGTTAGAGAGGAGGTGGGCCAGATGGCCATCTCTCTGCAGCATGTGACATCCTCTCCTCCTCTCCATTAACCCGTTTTCACCACATCAGATGATAGGACAGCTGCTGAGAATCCAAAATGTACCTTCTCTAAAAGTGCATGTGTGCTACTCCACTTGGTTTGCAAAATTGCAACCATCCTATCTTCAATAATAAAATAAATAAAAAAAATGTCATTGTAAAAAGGTGCACATGAGCGACAAAAACCATTATAGATAATTTAATGTTTGTTTATGCCATGCACGATTTCAAGCAGCCAACAATAGTCCTACAAAATAAAAATGAAATAGTTATTTACATGTAAATGTATTATTACAAATTTAAATGTGGTTCTTTAATATCTTCCATATTTTTGGTGTTGGTAGTGTGCTGACTAATTGAGTGTTCTCCTTACTTTCTGTGACATCTCTTGTGTTATACCCTCCGAAAATCAAGTTTCACAAATCAAGTACTGTTATTATTATTATTGTCGCTATTTTGAGTGATGCTTCTGCAGTAAGCATTACTCTTGGGCAGTTTGTACAAAAATTCTGGGTGTATTTTCAGGACAGGAATTGATCATCAAGATGATGTTGTACTTCTGTAGCCACTGTGTTGATTCACATTTCTCTCCTTGGTGAAGATATAGGGAATTGTGTCACTCCAGTGAGGCCTCAAGACTTGCAACTAGAAGTAACTGTCAACTTCATAAGGAAGTCAAACATTCAGTGTGAGGAGTGAAAAGGAGCCCTGTGCAGTTGACTAGCTAAAGGGGGGGGGGGGGGGGGGTTGGGCTGCCAAAAGATTTAAGTGGTCACTAAAGCCCACATGACGTGTTCTGTGTATTTCATATGAAAGCAGTATTTCCATAATCCTACATCTCTCTGTTAACCACTTGTCTAAATAGTCATAAATCACCACTGAATTCCTGCTTTTATTTGGAAGGCAGTTGCTTCCAAAGCTGCTGTAGGAAACCTACAGCGAGACCGGAAAAAGTTCCCTAGATTATCTCCTTTCCAACAAAAAACATTGGAATTATCTGAACAACAAAACATTCAAATGTGTACTGTACTGCAGTAAAAGATTGCCCCAATTACAGCTTGTTGTTGCCTTGTTTAACATGATCCAGTCTCTTTCTACACTAGAAACACATGCATGTGCACACACACACAGACAGGCAGCAGAGTTTCTCACCTTCCATTTTAACAGTAACTGTTAGTGTCCTTTGGGAAAGGAAATCAGCCACCATGTTAGAAGTGAAGCCTTACTGAGTGATCCATTTTCCCTCGCACAGATGAGAAAGTTAATAGGTTATGTCCTTGTCC
The DNA here is from genome assembly GCA_011952105.1 of Coreoperca whiteheadi. Taxonomy (NCBI): domain Eukaryota; kingdom Metazoa; phylum Chordata; class Actinopteri; order Centrarchiformes; family Sinipercidae; genus Coreoperca; species Coreoperca whiteheadi. Next base: position 19,382,355 of record CM022480.1, read on the forward strand.
TCAGCTGGGATTGCCATTTCCTTTCCCTTTGACCTGTACATCAGATGGTAGACTCTTACAGGAATCAAGGTGCAGAAGAACAAACATGAATGCTGGAAACTGGAAGGCTGGGTCCTGCCTGAGGTCTGGGTCTGGGGCTAAAAGGGCTATGGGACTGGGGCCGCCTGCTCTGCTCCACTCCGCCTGCCATCCTATGAGGAAGGATTGGAAAAGTCATCAGCAGGCCCTAGGCCAGGGCCCCCGCTTGAACACGGGTGGCCACCAACACTAAGTCTCCAAACAAATGACTTTACATGATGTGATCACTATCTGATGCGCTGCAAGGGAGGGCGAACGCAACATAAATGGCGCTTTCCTGTTGAAAGAGAAATCATGGATGATGTAACAGGGCTGTGTTTGAGCGTGGCCAGAGAAAACAGAGATGAACAGGGCTCTGTTTGTCTGCTGCCCAGCCTGGGTAGCTTTTCTGTATTCAGAAAGTCAGTCAACATTTTCTGTATGAGGTGAAAGACAGAAGTGGCTTTGCAGCTTTCTTTGTGCTTACTGAGTAAAGGGGTCAGTCAGTGTAGTGTAAGGGGGAGAAGACGTCTGTCAAGCAAAACTAACTGCAGCATGCTGCAGAACAACTATGAAACACATCCACTATGCATTATGTCATTTTGCCATTTGGAGCAAAACAGAACAATTACCGACCTAATTTATGCATTTGGATCATTTGTCACAGGCATGACTCATGCCAGGAAAACACAGAGCAGCTTGAATATGACTGTAATAAATATAATGTTTAGATCGGGCTCCAGTTCAGTTCCCTTCAATATGACCCTCGCTACAAGATTGACACTATTCCCTACAATAAGCTAACAGTGGAGTTGGCTTTGTGCAACACATTTTTAGATCATATGATTTGTAGGTAGGGGTTTCCACAACTTATGCCCAACATGCCCAATATCATGTGGTGCAGCATATTTAACCGCTGATGTAAACCATTTCCATATGGCAGCCATGGCACAGTAATGGGGAGTATGTAGAGAGACCACTAGAGGTCGCAAAAGCCACATCACTGATCACATGATCAGCAAGCAGCAGACAGTCCTGCACACTGCACTCCTTTATAGGATTGTCTTACATGAGACGTTCCTCAGTTCAGTGTCCACAATGTAAAAATATAAAATTTGCAATACACTTGATGGATATAAACGAACAACCAAGTTAACTGCTTTAATTATTAAAAAGGTTCGTACGTAAATAATACACAGTGTGATGATAAGTAAGTTGTCCTCCTCATTTCTTTCACCTGCGGCCACATGTTGCCACCTCCCCTCCAGCTTAAGCCCCCTATAAAGACACGGCCCTCCTCTGCCTGCTCTTTGTGGTTCACGTCCCTGACCATTGGTCCTCAGGTCAGACCACTGGTCCCTCAGGAGGAAGGTCTTCACCTTTCTTACTTTAAAAACAACAGCGGTGGCCGGGTCAGGGCTGTTTTTTCCCGACATTTCCTCAAGATGGCTACCAGCAGGAACAGCTGCAGGTAGAGTACTAACCACAGCTGGTGCAGACACATTAACACTGTGATGTGAATGTTCTTAAACATTTGTAAAACTGTAATTCCTCCTCTCTTAACATTCAAAAGGGCTTGGCTAAATACACAAATTACAGTTTGTATGGTCAATAAAAAAGCTTAATAAGAGGACCTGACAACTCAAGTCAAATTTGTATGTTCTGGTAAGTTGCAAGTTGGTTTTACTATAAAATGTCCATTTGTATTTTTAGGTACCAGTGTTACTGGGCCAGTATTACACTCTGTGTCTGCCTCACACATGCGCACACACACACATGTGCGCACACACACACACACACACACACACACAGACGTAGACAAATATGTTCACCCTGCTCTCTCTTATTTTTGGAGGCGCAGTGAGGTCTTTTGCCAAATACAGCTTTATACTGCCTGGCCTCCAATTCAAATGGCTCTATAACAGTTAAGAAACCTCCAGGGCCCACAAAGACCAAAAAGAAACAGAGGAAAAAGTGCAATTGGCAGCCAACCACACATATTCACTGAGCTCATCCCACCAGGCAGCAGTAAATCATTATGAAAGCAAAAGACATTGTGGTTGATGCTATCATCTAAGACCAATAAAGCGCCCATTTGTAAGAACAGCCTCCTCACATATAACTGTCACTAACTGTCATGTCAGTAGACATTTCTCCCTGTGGCTTTCACAGGATCACAGTGTTTCAGAAATAGGACAAAGGTGCAACAAGGTTGGAACAATTCTCATGTAAAAGACAGAGAAATTAAGCTCTTTTGTCTCTTTAATCAGATTCACCAGCTAGAGCCGATGGACAGGGATTTGCCTGAAGGACGTTTACAGTCCAGTCCCACAAGAAACAGCCAAGGAGATGATAAATAGGTTCCTAACAAATTGGGAGCTGTACTCTTGATGGTGGTAGTAATCAGCCTTACATTTATTCAAAATGGAAAATGCGTGTTCCTGCTGGTAGAACACAAATGTGGTCTTCAAAGACCTCCTGTAAGAGGCCAATTGGCTTGCTCTTTTCTTTTCTCCTGGGATATTATTCCTCCTTGAAAAGTTTGATGTCCAAACAGCCCAAATAAACAAAAAGAGAGGATATGATTATGGGGCTCTGGTATGTGGGACACAAGAGATTTGGTTGTGTTACTTGTTTTAATTCAGTATTCCAAATAGTTTTAGCTGTATGATTGCAACGTTGCTGCTAGAGGAGGGTTACCAGTTGTTTCAAGTATCATCTGAACATGTGTACCCTCCCATGATGCCTGATGTCCTGTATTAAAGGGAAGGAAACCAAGGGCGTCATCCTGTGACACGGGCATCAGTAGGCACCTCATTCCCTATGGGCCTCACTACGGCGTCGGCTCCAGAGGGGCGTGAGCGGTTTGTCTTCAGCTTGAAAGACGTGGGGCTCTGCCAAATTCAACCCAGCCCCAAGACAACAACTACTATTAGCTGGCTTCCTGGCCAGGACGGGGGAGGGCAGAGAATGGGGGATTCACAGCAGGACGGGGGGTTGGCGTGATCGTCCTCTCCGCGTCATGCCTCAGCCCAGTGATCTGGAGGCAAGCTGAGATAGCAGAGCCCCGCCGTTTGACCACAGTTTACTCTGCAAGCGAGGGAAGGGGACCTGGCCATGTAACAGTATTTACTTCATCACTGACTTCATGTGGGTGGTCCCGCCTCGCTGGAATACAATGGCTGCACCAGACACTGCTCACTCACATACTGTCCTGCCTCATTGGAAAAGCCATAAAACACGAGTCGTCCAGGGCTCCCAGGCTGTACATGATATATTTTGAGGTTTCTGTTTCCTCACAGATTACCTGACATTTACTGGTTCTCTGCCAAAAAGACTGAGTGAAATGTATCAATCTCTTTTTCCAGATATTTTCTGTGCAAGTAAATGTGATACGACAAATTGAACTTATTATTAAAGTTCATTAATTACTGCTAAGTATCATTTACGAAAAACATCCCAATCCTGATGTTTTTGAACATTTTCTTCTGAAGGGAACACATTTTTAGATGCCCTTTAGCAGCTTGTAGGGTGTCATCGTTCCATTTAGCTGCCATGTGAACCTGGGGGTTGGTGATGATACCTAAGCCAGCCCCACAGAGTGTATCCGATGTGATTTTGATGCGTGGATAAGAACAGAAAATCAGCTTTGTTGAGTGATCTGTGTGGGACCTTGCCACATGACCTGAGGCAGTGGAAATGAAACAGACCAACATTATAATTTCTTTCAATTGACATATGACCAGAGAGGAAATCTGGTCCAGTATGGCTTAAATTATTTCACTTCCATTTTTCATGGCTCGCTGCACTGTAAACCAAGGTCAAATAAGCAAAATGTTTGCTCATACATGTTAAACATATCCAAATGAGTCAAGCCAAACTGTCACTTGCATATTAGATCAGCATTAAGAGGTAAAACAAGTCATATTACTCCACTGATTTTGCTGTTAATAAATGCCCTAGATGATTTGGTAAAATGTCCAACTTCCCTCAACAAAAACCTGCTTCAACACTAAATTTTCACAGGCTTCTTCTTTCATTTTCCTTCATCTTCAACAAGCACGCACAAGTGAGCCATATAAACATGTGCACACACACACACACACACACACACACACGGTAATGGAGATGTAACAGGAAGAGTTCTCGCGACATATGGATGCCATTTGTAAGCTGCACTGAGAATGTATAGGTCAGTCTTACCCTTTGGTATCTCTCTATCCATCTGTTTTCACATTACTTGCAAATTATAGTGTCCTCCAGACCCAAATGAACATAAATCAGGCCGGCGAAAGTGCAGAAGTTTTCCCATCTGTCATAAAACAATGATTTAAAGTACGGGTTGTCAAAACATGGCGCTGTGAATTCGCCCCGCTCCCCAGCAGAAGGAACACAAAGCACCATCTCATCGGAGTAATTTATGGCCTCTGAGGGAACGGAGGGTGATTAGGGCTTAGGCCACCAACAGCCAGAAAAACAGTAGGAGCTCCAATAAGGATGGCTGGAAAACCTAGACCAAATTTATCAAACAATTCAGCGAAATCTATTTCTGTTTGGAGAGGAAAGCGAGATATATGGCCTGTTTAGTATACTGGTACATCTCTGGAACATTTGGTCATACTGCATTTGTGAGTTTTGGAGATTCTACATTAAATAGTCGTAGCCCAGGACATGTGATGTATTGGTCAGCTGAGGTGCGCGAGGCCAATTCAAATATACAACGGGACGTTCTTGGATTTTAAACAACATATTCGTGTAAATGATGTCACCACGTCTCTATAAATTTTTTCTTTTCAAGGTGGAGTTTTAGGTTGAAAGCGGGTGTGTTCCACAGTGGCCGTGGACATTTGGCATCTACAAACAAATGGACTTGTGAAAAAATGCTCGTCTTAAACTTACCTTTACCTTAAATGGCTTTTAAAAACTGAAACGCATACATGGTAACTAAAACTGCACAGTGGGACATGGCTTCCTGTATGGTCAGTTAATATATTATGATTAGCTCTGTACCACGATCAGTGAGAGGAAATGCAGGGGTAAGGCGCTTGCATTAACAACAGAGTACTGTTGAGGTGAGGTTGGGTGGCTCCCAATTAATACGTTTGCTTATTGACACTTCCATGTGTCTCTAAATAAATGCAGATTTCCTGTGAACCAGAAATGGGTGCAATAAAATGAGCTTAGGTGGTCATGCAGCTATGAGGTGGCCACATATCAATATAGTGTTTTTCTGTCCACCTCAGTAATGTGAGTATTATAAAGACAGGCTTGTCTTCCAGGCCTGAGAAGGCTTTCTCCTTTCTTGAGAAGTCTATTTAAAAATGAAGGTTTTCACATCTACCCAGGCTAAAACTATAGTTCCTCTGCAGTGATATATTTGAACTAAATCACATAAATTTTTCATTATCTGTTTCTTTCTCAACATGGGAGGCTTCTTCGATGACTGGGCAGGTATTGCTTTTGCATCTATTTTTACAACTGCTGTTCTAGGTCCCTGGCCAGTCATTGGCTCTGTGTGTAAGCAGTTATGCCCCAAGCCCCCACACAGTGTACAAAGTTCAGAGCTTCTGCTCACAGGACTACAGGTGTTTTGCTAGTACAGCCCCCACAATTCTATCATACTATCACTCTAAGCACTGGCATATTGGCCTTATTCCAATCATTTACATGTCATCTCCAATGATAGATTCATTATTTTTCTCTGTTTAGTTCTTGTAGTAGGCTAACGTACATCTCTTGTGAACTCCTGCAACAGTAGATATTCTCAATAATTTGTATTCTCAGTAAGGGCCTGACGCACATTAAGTCATTCTCCACAAGCTTATTTGAGTTAATTGCGCGGCTGCCTGGCAATCTCCTGAACCACCCAAGCATCAGCTCCCTGGAGGATGTTCTGCATGTCCGCTAACCAATCCCAACCAATCAGCAAAAGGGTTCAGCAGCGCTGCTGGCGGTCCACCCTGGGATCCAAAGGCTGTTCTGGCCAAGTAGTTGCTTATTTCTCTGGAGAACTCCAATGCCCTCGCTGGGACTCTTAAACATCTGAAGAGGAGCGAAGTTCAGGGGCTTTTGCAGCCGCGGCCCCACAGGCCCTGCTATCTGTTTAAACAGCAGGTAGTCCCCAACTCTCCTCTGTTTGTGTCCATGGCTTCCTCCAACTGTTCGGGGGGGGGGGGCTATTTCCCATACAGTCCATTGGTCTGAAAGGGCCTTGAAATATGTCTGTTTTCCAGGATGGAGCTTGATGGAAACAAAAACATAGATTTTGGATGTGTACCAGTCCAGAATATTATCATTTTAATTTATTTCTTGTAACAGAAACAGTGATGGATCAATCAGCAGGAATGCCACGTTTTACATATGCACTGAAGTAATGTAGCAACACATTTTGGTCCTATATTATTAAATAAAATCAATAGAAATAGAAATGCTTTTGTTGAATGACAAAAAGCAAGAAATTAACAGACAGAGCAAACAGAAAATAAAATAAAAAAATATCCGACATGTCTGGGAGTAAATGTGCAAACTGTGTCTTATGACGCTTTCTGTGCAGCCCAACAGGTCTGCTCCATCAATGTGGCCTCAGCTAGGTTTCTATTGCATCCCACGTCAACACCACTGACAGCAAAAAGCACTTAGGGACCAACAGATCACTTTACCATTCCTCCAGCAGGAAAGGAAGCCTCGAGGTGGGCGGTGGGAGGTTGGGAAAGGGGCAAAATTACTGCAGAGCTGCATACTTACAGGTACTGGCCAGTAGGTGGGAGTATTGATGCTGGTTTAATAGTGACACAGCTGGAAGGATTGTAAAATGTGCAGAGAAGAGGGTACAGTAACATTAACGTCTAGAGGAGGATAGTCATTGATCTTAAATAATTGCGGCTTATCATTTAATATCATTCACAATTCAACGCATGTGAATTTGCTCTACTTGAATCCCTTTAATGTGTTGAAGTGTGGAAAATACCTTTCATGTGAAACTAAATCTTAAAATACGGGGTGTGTTCAGAACCAGCAGGTCAATGTAAAGATTATCATCTCTTTTGAGAAGTATGTTCCCATTAAGGCTTTTTTGTTCATCTCCCAACCTTTTTACATCTTTCAGGATTATAGCTTAATTGCCAACATTATGGGTTGTTCAGTGGTACAACTGGAAGACATTATTTCATTTTAATGCTTCATTTGCAGCTAGGTAAATATAAAAACACCAATTAAAATATTTCCGGGCATGTTGGATGATTGTGTCCGTGATACAGTTCTGGTGAAGTGGAGGTTCCATGAAAAGGGAAAACTGAAATTGGTCAGGATAGTAGAAACAGAAAACAACATTAAAATCTCATTGTTAAGGCCAACATACAACTCTGCAAAGGGTTTCATTTTCTCTTACACTAAACATTATAACAGAGCGAATGTACTGAATTGTAACCCACCTAAACTGATTATTTAATGTCACAAATTTAGTGTACATTATGTAATGAAACTTCAGTTATTTTCTTCAGCATTAGACCACACATTATATTACAATATTACAGTTTACCTGGGAGGACCAGGTATATTAAAAAATTAAGAATTTCCTGAACTTCTAAGTGCTCATGGGATGACTTTCAACCATGTGTCAGTGCTCACAGCATGCAGAAACCAGATCATATTTGTGTGTTAGCTTTCAGCAAGTGGGGTCACCTTCAGTGGATCTCACCAAGCCATATAATTCACCAAGAGCTGCCCAAAGCCTGTGGCCCATGGCCCACCGCTCCCTCGCTTTGTGGGTTACCAAGGAAGAGCACACTCCCTGTGGTACCACACACACATACTGTATGCACAAGTACAATAAATGCAAAAGTAATACATGCATTTAAATATGCACACCCAGCTCCCTTCATACAAGAAACACTCACACATAAATATTTGAAATTCAAAATATTAAAACATTATATAACCATGTCTCTGATGACAGTGCACTGCCAACTGAAGTTTGTTTAAAATAGAGGACAACATTATTTGCCACACACACATAACACAATAATCTTTACCATAATTTGAAAGCAGTATTAAACATACATAACATATAAAACACACACCCCCAAAGCATTTGGGCTTTCAAAATGTTTTGTGTTGCTGCAAGCCATCAGACTGGTGAATAAATGGAAAGTGTGTGTATTTGGCAGCACTCATATATACAGTAGGAGTGTGTGCTTGGCAATGGGATTGCTAGCTTGACACTGGTGAAGTTATGCAGCCAGGTGAGGGCAGGCGCCAGTAGAAGTGACAGTCTCACCTCCACTAAGCCTGACTCTGAAGACGTCTTTTAACGTGGGGAAATGTGGCCATTCACGGCCAGCCGAGCGTTTCAATGAGCCACATTAGCTGTTGCGCCATTGTTTTTCAAAAGGCAGCTCTGAACTTGCTTTGATGGCCGGGAAGCTGGCCCGCGTTTCACTTTGTCGTTCTGATGAGCCTCTCTTCATTCTGATCTGCTGAGTCTTGCAACCTCCATGATATTGTAAGGTGAACCAGGGCAGGATGTGGTTAGTGAAATGTGGGTGAGCTACTTAAATTAACTTGCCATTTTTCTTTCAATTGTTTCAAAATTTTGAAAATGTCATTTTGATTCAGTGCAAAATATTTTAAATTGTGAAGCAAAGATTTGATGAACAATAAAGCTTATTGAATTAATTCAGCAATGATAAGATTTAAAAAGGAAGATTGGTCCACTTTCTCACCCTCAGAAGCTACCATTTATGTCAGAAATAGGACATTTGATGGTGTCTTGACAGTAAGGTTTAAGTTTTGTTTTAATATGTGGTTGGGTATGTTCCATGCGTGTGCTTATGTCTCCTGAAACCCTTTGAGCAAAATTAATATTCCACAAAGGGGATGTCGGCCATCTCTCATGTCCTCCGTCACTCATTCACAGCAAGTCATTTGTAAGTCACACTTTGGCTTTGAAGGGAGTCAGGCACTCACTAGAGAGGAATTCCTTCTGAGGGCAAAATCCTCTGGAAGAGACCTATGATTATATCTATATTAATGGCTCTGTAAGTCTAGAAAGATGTTTTGTCTGCTAGATCTCGCAAATAGAGCTTTTTCACAAAGAAGATGGTCATCTTAAACTGATTAGGGTGCAGAAATATCAGGTTCTTTTTGAAAGCTTGTGCTGTGCCTTTGGTCTTGTTGTGCAGACCCTGATGCCAGATGCAATAAATTATTAGTCTAAATCAGAACAGAATGCCAGCTTTACATCAGGATAGTGATCCATGTCAAGGAAAAGAAACGTAATGTTTGAAGCAAAGCAACGACCCAGTGTCAGGGTCTATCCCAGCTAAGTCCAAGGGTATTATTTACTATTTCACATCTCACGTGGATTTGGGCTGTTCCTGAAAGAGTATTGAACGATAGAGCTTTGTGGGGACTCGAATGATTTAGTATGTTTTATCCTCAGCAAAAACACAGAATTGGCCAAGCACTACTAAAATAAATGCAGGAATGGTTAATAAATCACACAGTCAGCTTTATGGCAGTTTTCTTTTCAAAATACATAAAATATAAGATATATTCTATATATTACCAAATGGCATGCTACATTGTAATGTGAAAAACAGCTCAAAGATGCAACACAAATGTTGGGCACAATACAGAGAAATAAGCAATGCAGCTTTTAAAATGTATCTTTACAAAGATTAAAGACAATATCAAATTTCACAAAATTTTGTACGGAACCCAATAAACTAAGAAATAATAACACAAAACAAGCCCAACTCACATTGCCCAAAGATATAATCTACATTTTTCTCATTAAAGTTATACTGTCTGGAATAAGAAGGACTCTATAGCTGCCCCCCACAAGGCCACAAAATATATAAGCTTCAATAGCCATCGTAATCACATGGGATTTGTGGGCCTTATCTAAAGTACTGTGTCATTTTCAATATATCTGCAGTCCATTTACTACTTCTGTTCTCCAGCAGCACAAAGAGATGCAAATGGGAGACTTAGGTTTCTGCTCTCTTTAAAGGTATATTCAAAATCTGTGCTCACTTTCATTTGACTATTTTTTTTGTTATGTAGAAGCTTATAAGACTTAAAAAGCAAAACCCTTAACTTTAAGTTAATCTTCTAAGCTGTAATTCTTGTCATAATGCAGGACCTGGTATAAGCCTGAAAAGAACTTGAAACTACTGACATTAAAATTAATGAATTGCTCTTTCATGTAATTACCACTCAGAGTGGTTTGTAGTGAATTAAAAACAAGGTTTGGACTTGAATCAACATTGATAACCATGAAGTTCATTTAAGAATAAATTATAGAAACCCATAGTCTGACTCTGATGACAACCTCCAGTTTTTTATGACATAGAATCAAGCTAAAATATTAACAACGGGAACAAGCGGTAGAAAATGACTGGCTGACTGCAGCAGAGATCATAGTAGAAGTTCCCATTAGTTATAGTCACGCCGAGCCACACACCAGCATGACTGTCGCTGTCGCAGTCAAACAGCTCTTCACAGTTCAATGACAAGTCAACAGCCTCTCCGTCTTATGTGTAACCACGAGTGACTAAATAGCAGGCACAACCCAAACTGTTGAACAACTTCACGAGTGTCATCTTAGCAGGCAGCATCCTTGTCCGCAGAGCAAGGCACCATAGTGCTTCATTGATGTACCCATGAGCCCCATGGGAGCTGTCAGAGGTCAGCGAGGACTGGGCAGGGACAAGATTTGAACAAGATTTCCAATAAAACAAGGCAACTCTGACCAGCATGCAAGCTGCAAAATCAAAACCAGGTGGGCTGCCCATGTTCAAAACTATCAAATGAACACCAGATCATGATGCAGTTGGTGTGTATGTGTTTTTCTTCTTCTCCATGCACAACTAAAAGACACACAAGGGATGAACCTTGTTAGTATGGAAGAAGGATATGTGAAAATGGAATAGAGCCAAGAAGAAATATTTCTTAATGTATAGCTCAGTCCAGTGTCAGTCTGTGTCACTTCTCTCTGAAGCAAACCTAAGAAGTGAAAATACTCTCAGTATGTCAGCTACACCACACTCTTATTATTTCCTCTTATACCATATATCATGTTAAGCCTTTGGCCTTCAAACATTTCTGTGCATTTGAAATTTGTGGGTATCGCTTATCCCAATCAGAAAAAATGTGATTTGAATAAGGTGAGGTGAACTGTTTAAGTGATCATGCATTTGCCATGAAATATGTCCTCATTAAGGATGAAAGATTAGGTTACCTTTTTGCAGCAAAAACAGTAAACTGAGTCGAGAAAACGGTCTGCTTTCAAATATTTTCCTGCCAGGACTGTAATGCAATTTTCTGCACTGAAGAGGGCCACATTCAGAAATAAGCCTGAAGACATGCAAAAAGGTACACACAGAAACACTTTGCTCGGGGTCAGGAAGGAAGTACCTTGCCTCCGAAAAGTGAGTTAGGAATGATGGAAAATAGTACATAATAAAAGGAAATCTATTCTACATAAGTGTTGCAGGAAACTGTTAGACATTAGTACACAATAGAACTGTTTTGCTGATGGTTCACTCTTCCTTTTCGCATTTAAGAAGATAACCTTTAATAAAAGTACCACAGATGTGATGTAATGACACTTTAAATCTCTGTAAAAATTCCAAATCAGTGTGAAACAGAGTGAGTCAGAGGATCAGTAGTGTCGGTGGCAACTGCCGTGGTGCTGACAGCTTTTAACAGTGTTGCCAGCTCAAGCACAGTTCACTGTTAAAGGAATAGTTTCTGGATGATTGGCTTTTGGTCATCTTACTTTCTTATTTACTAAACACCAATGGGCTTCTGTACTATATTCATGACAACTAATGCTATATAAGGCAACACCCATAAACATTTGCTGTTTGGATGTTGTTCAGACACTGATATTATTCCTCCATCATTAGGAATTTGTCAGTCAGCTATAATTTGCAGCCCACTGACTGGTTCAATTAAATGAAATATCATTGGCTAAAGGAAGTGGCATGTGGTAGTTCGAAGCAGAATATTGTTTTTATTAAAATATTGTCTAATTTCATGTATATTTCACCAGTCTCCTTCACAAGACTGCCAAACCTGGCTATTGTGTGTCATTATTTCTGATCTCGTTACATTGAGCTAGGTATCTGATAAACTTTTACAACTATGAGATAATGGCAGACGTTGACTCAGTGCAATGTATCAGTGCATTAGATAATGGATAAGGCCTGTTTCCAAAAATCTTAAAGCTACATTAAATTACAGTATTTTTATATTGCCAATTAGTGAAATGACTACATGTAATGTGAAAGGGGTTGCTTGTAGTGACAAACCCACATCACTCAGTGCAGTGCGTTTTAGACACTTTCAGCTAATTGGTTTCACAGCCCACAGCTTTACAGTTTTAGTTTATTCGCACCGCTCTTACCAACATGTTTTCCTACATTTTCCGTGAAAAACCTCTGATAATCTACTGTATGATTGTGCAGCAGTAGCTGGTCAACATAGTGGAGCAATTAACAACTAAAGAGCCAGATATTTCCCTTGGACGCTGTGTGGAGCAAAACAGAGCTAAAAGAAGAATGTCAAGTAGTCAAAAACCAACATGTCCTCATACCTAAACGACAGAATAGGTCGATTGCCAATGACTCCCAAAACTACATATATGACTGTTCCCCAAAATGAGAGAGGGTTAGGAGAGCGCCAGGGACAGAGTTACTGGACCTCAAGTACATAATGTAAGTCAAGCGACATTAAACACGTGGTTAACCACTTTGGTTAGGTTTAGGCAACAAAACTACTTGGTTTGGTGTAGGAAAAGATCATGGTTTGGGTTAGAATAAGTAAGTTAGGTTACATCACGTGACTTAATGTAACTTAAGACTTTAAATAAGTCAACACTGGCTTTTGGTTTCACACGGGACATGAACCCGGTCTCCTGGGTGAAAGTCCTGTGGTTGTTTGACCCACAGACTTGTATAACAGCCTCTATAAATATTGCCTACCTTATTTACTCATTGCTGGATAAGATGTATCACCTACTGTAACTTTACCTGTGTGTGCGCACTTTGAAGAAACATGTTTGTATATTCAATTGCATCTCTGGCAGGATGTAGGAGAGGTGCCCTAAAGATAGGCGAAAAAAGAGCAATCAGATTAGGACGTAGTGACATCATCACCAAAACAGTTTTTCATGGCTATCACCGCACTGGACGACACAAAGCGTTTGAGTGGAGGACATGAAAGGCCTGTGACAGCATTTTCTCATTTGAAGTAACTTAAGCTAAACTTTCACCTTTCAGTTGTGCTATTGCCTCAACAAAAATACCTGTTGTGAGAAGTCTGGCATGGTCTGTTTGTGGTTAAGTCAGCCCTGGGTACCCCTGAGGCAAGTGTTTCCTTCACACTTCTGTCAAAGCTCGTAATATGTGACAGATTATACCCCCAAAGAAGGACTGGAAGGAAAAGTACAACTTCACCAAATTTAGTGTAGAGTGTGTGTTGTTGTACACCCCACTGCTATCATTAGTATAGCAGTCATATACAGTATTTCACTTTTTGCATTGTTTGCATTGTTTGTGTCTGTTTGCACTATTAAAGGCTACAAATCAATTGGCGTGCTTCAGTCCCTTTTTTCCTTCTTGGAAGTTTGCTGTCCTTGAACTGAGAGGCACCGGAATCAGGTCCATACTTCTGGACGATGTACGGAGAAGCGAGGTTCAAAACCAAACTTTTGCTTTTTGAATCCCTAAACTCTGTTTTATAGTATTTTTATGTGTTCTGAATGCTAATTCAAAAGACTAACAGGCGTAAACCTTAACAGCCTCCCTGTTTTAGATTTTCTACTCTTCCTTTTATATTTGTACATATCAATTCAAACCTGATGTTCTGTGATTTAAACCACCGTAATTTCTGTAGCTTCTGATATGACATTGGTTAGGATAAACAAATATTTTAAACAACTTAAATAACGATATTAAACCTCTGTGACCCACATGTTGGTACTCAAGTAAACTATGCAAGTAACTGGGTAGTTTATGTAAACAGAGTGAAAATGACTGCTTAGCCCAGTAGCAGCAGCAAATCCCTAAGTACTGGAGCCTATGATTAGAACCACTCAACCTTTGGAACAATAAACTTCAACTTCTGGTTGTCCTTAATCAGACTTTTAATCTCATTTTTTTCTACATCAGAGTTGGTTCAAAAGCTCCTAACTGTCCTTTAATGCCCTTTAAGTGCTCTAGTTGAGTAACTGTGTTTCATGTGCCAGAGCATTTGCCAGCTATTCATAGTTTAAGATAGGGGTTGGATGAAGCAACCTGTCCAAAGTGGGTCATTCAGAAGATGTTAAGTTAATTCATTTCAGTACTCAATTCCAGTTCATAGCCAAGTCAGTGTCAACTGCATTTGTGCTTAAACTACAAAGCAGAAATTACAGGTTGTCCAGAAATTGAAGTAAAAATAGATGAATATAGCAGTAGCCACACTCCAAAAGGACCAAATAGGAGCACGGTTAAGATAATTTAAATAATCAAGTCTATTTTTTTGATGAAACACATTTGTAACTTGAGACACAGAGCAGGAAAGTCCCCCAAAGAGAAGAAAAAAAAGAACATCGTCAATTGACGTGCACATTAAATGTCCACTCTATCATTTCCTGCAGCTGCACACCATTGTAATGATGATTAGTCTATTGAGATGGGTCCACTTCAGCATTTGTGTTGATATAAGATAATAAATTGGGTACCATGTTTGTTTGCTTCAGTAATGTCTAACAACTGAAGAAATGTCTGCTGTCCTAGTCTGCAGCAATAGGGGTGTATTCTGTTTGGCATGCTTTTTCAGTACAAGTCCTACTGTATGATACCTGTCCAACAGTGGCTGGTCAACATAGTGGAGAATTAAGCTGCTAAAGAGCCAGATATTTCCCATAGAAATTGATGGAGCCAAAAACAGAAAGACGGGTGAATACAGTCGACATGTGGCCAGAAAAATGAGTGCTAATGTTTCTTTGTCAGCTGGATGTGTTAATAGGCATCTGTTTGCTAGCACTTTGCTATGTTAACTTTATATGGTGATAATATATCAGTCTTGTGTTTACAGCTTTATCTGCTTCCCCCAAGTGGCCAAAACAAATAATAAATACTGCTTTTATGATTAACTGTCTATTGACCTTATTCAGTAAATTTTACGACACAAGATTTCATCATTACACTATTTAAAACTCCTCTGACATTTATTTCAAACCCAGTCAGCAATTTTATAGCAGCTATTTTAATCAATGGTCATTTCTTGAAATGATTTGTGAGATGTTAACATTGTTGTTTGACTTGGATAACAGCCTCTGTAAATATTGCTTACACTATTTACTCATTGCTGGATTAATTGTATCACCTACTGTAACTTTACTTGTGTGTGCACACTTTGAATGAATGAACATATTTGTAAACCGAATTGTGTTTCTGACAGGATGTAGGATAAGTGCCCTAATAGAAAGGCAAAAAAAAAGCAATCAGAATAAGACATCGTGACGTCATAATCAAAACAGTTTTTCATGGATCTCACGAAGTGACACAAAGCGTTTGACTGGAGGACATGAAAGGCCTGTGACAGCATTTTCTCTTATGAAGTAACTTAAGCTAAACTTTCACCTTTCAGTGTTGTTATTGCCGCAACAAAAATAACTGCTGTGAGAAGTCTGGCATGGTTGTGGTTAAAGAGACAGTTCGCCCCAAAATCAAAAATAATATTTTTCCTCTTACCTGTAGTGCTATTTATCCATCTAGACTGTTTTGGTGTGAGTTGCTGAGTTTTTGAGATGTCGGCCGTAGAGACGTCTGCAGTTTTTTAAATATAATGGGCAAAATAAATAACTAAAAGTAAGAATACGAAAAACTCAACAGAAATGTCTCTTTCCAGAAATCATGACCTGGTAACTCAAGACAATCCACAGACCCTGTTGTGAGCAGTTTCATGTGGGAACTATTTTTTTTCTATCGATAGCTACTACATGAAACTGCTCACAACAAGGTCTGTGGACTGTGGCTGGGTTATGATTTCTGGAAAGAGACGCTGCTGTTGAGTTTTTCAAATGTATTTCGTGCTTGGATCACCACAAGACGAGTGCCAAATAGTTGAAAAGGCAGACATCTCTATGGCTTCTATCTCCAAAACTTAGCGACTCATACTAAAACAATCTAGATGGTTAAAGCATTACAGGTAAGAGGAAAAATATGCATTTTTGATTTTGGGTGAACTGTCCCTTTAAGTCGGCCATGGGTACCCCTGAGGCAATTTCACGTGCTTTCTTCACACTTCTGTCAAAGCTTATAATATGTGACAGATTATACTCCCAAAGAAGGACTGGAAGGAAAAGTACAACTTATCTGCTGTCCCAGTCTGGAGCAATCAGGGTGTATTCTGTTTGGCATGCTTGAGTGCTCCTGGAGTCCACTGGGTGAAGGGGAACTACACTGAATCTCAGCCCAGCTGGAAAACTGTCCTGTGAGCAGCTCTTCAGCTGTGAAATGGACAGTCTGCATTTGATACAGCAAACTGTGCTAGCACAGATGAAATGACAAGACAAACAGACAAATCAACACTAAATACTTAAAAATGGCAACTTGAAGCCTTTTGAATGTAAAGCAGCAATTAAATCATGCTGAGGGAAGCAATGAAGTTTTGTTCCATTCATATCATGTTTATTTACACAGTGATCAATTGGTTGCAAGAGTAGCAGTTAGCTACAAATTATGTGTGAGCACGAGTGCTTACCACGCCGCACTCACACTCAGCTGGTTTTGATGCAGGGATGGGATCATGGGACAACTCTTGGACGGCTGTGAAAGGGCTGTAGACTCTGGCGGTCTGCTGCAATGCTCTGTGGGTGGGAACACACACCAGTGTCCTCAGCAACCCAAAATCAGCCCTATGGTACTGGAATAAGTAGGCTCGACCCCGTGGCCCACGACACAGTGGTCCAACGGCGCCTGTCGGCTGAGCCCAAAACACCATTTCGACACCAGATGTATTTCTAAGATTTGGTAGTGCAACAACTTCAAAGTCCAACTTGATTGTTTTTGATTGTATGATTATTCAATGCTGCCGTCTTTTTCTTTTATTTCTGGGGGGAAAAGATATTATCATTCAACCACACTTATTTAATTGCAGCAATTGGAGCCACTCTAATTGGGCCTTGCCTTTCATCTGTAATGGTAATGATTATGAGATTGTGTTTGTGCTGAGCAGTCTAGTCTGATGAGTAAGAGTAGAATGATATGACCGGCTTTTGCTGCGATTTCATCTGTTTTTTTGGAGTATTGTAATTTAGCATCCTACGCAGTAAACTATGCTAGAGATAATCTGATTTGATACATGTATTTCTGTTTTTATAGATATCAAACAAATCCTACGTGCACTCACATTGTTCTTCATCTTGATGTTTGTAGCTGATTTGATCTTTGTAATGGAGGTCTTGAATAAGTAAACAGTGAATGCCTGCTCACAATGTCAGCATGCTTTGTCAGAGCTACGCAGACATTTAAAGAGCATCTTATCATGTTGATTTAAGCAATTAAACATGAAGTTGCCCACTGCAAGCTCTGACTGACTGTATCATCTTAATTATTATCTACAGAACCTTATCCTCAAAGCATTTTCTGTGGCCCGATAATGGGGACTTATCACAGTCATTACGTGGTTAAATGTCTGGCTTTTTGAAAAAAAAAGTTTGAATTTGGGAAATGTTAGGCGCAGTACAACCTAGCCTTTAATGTGTTTGGGTATGGTGGTTTACAAATGCTTTCAGGTTGCATGTATGTTAAACAAAGTAATTAATCCTTAAATGATACCTTCTACTCTAATCCTTTGGTGTGACAAGCATGTCTCGATTAAAGGAGTGTAAACAGGCTGTGCTTTGACCCAGGAAATTGTTATTGGGGGCTGAAAAGCTGCTAAATAGGCAGATTTAAAAGGAAAAAAAACATGGTTTGAAAGTTCACATCAGTACATTCCTGACCATATGTTAATGATTTACAAAAGATTCAGGATTTGCTTTTGTATGTTTTCAAATTTGTGACCAAAATCAATTTTAACATCAGTACTTTGTTGTACACTTTGTTCTCTTTCATCATCGTGGTAAAGACACAACTTTGTAGCTACAGTTGTGCATGAGCTTACTTATATTCATCCTCTGTATGTGACAGCAGTCTTTTGCCCCTAAGTCAATCACACCCAGATCACGATTTAATCAAATGTGACAAAGATTTGCAGGGAAAGATGGGCAGCGATCTGGACTCTGCCTATGCCAGTATGGGAGCTGTTTTGACAAGGGTTATCACTTTCATCACCAGGTAATTTATAACAACCCCCAGCTTCTACAGACCTCATATCTTTCCTAAAGAACTGTGCTTACAAATACGAGAGCAATGCTGGTAGCTTGGTTTCTCACCTTCTGCTGAAGTAGGAGGGGAAAAACCAAAAACATTCAAACATCACGTTATCTTTGGCCCATATTGCAGGCTGACTCTTGCACAGAAGCCCGGGCCATGAGTGTCTTGGCAGAACAATCACCTGCATAGTGATGTGAAACCTAAGGAATTTATCCAGAAGCCTTCATAAATCATCTCTTTAGGATAAGATAAACTCATGCCCATGCAGCTTTGCAAATGAATTCTGGAAATTCTAAAGTTTTGCAACTTGTTAATTATTTTTCATAGTTGTCAGTTTGTGACACGTTCTCAAAATGTTCAGCAATTTTTCCTGTAATCTTGACAGGGACAATAGAAATAGAATAGAAATATGGAAAATGTTTGTAAGGTAAGCATGCCATCTATTCAGTTTGCGCAATGCAAATGTTTTCACAGTGCAGTGCTATCATAACAGCATCTGCAACAAGCGCCTCCACCCCTTCCTTCCACATTAAAAAAACGCACAGGTAAGTACAATTAGACTATGGCGCCAGCGGTCTGCAAAGCAAAGTAGATTAGAGTATGCTGAAGCAGCACTGTAATGCATATTTTTATAAATTAATTTGTTTACCGTATGTTAACCAAAGACTGAACTCTGTTTCAGTACCTCCTGAATGCCTCCAATATTCCCTACATTTATCTTAAAACATGGAGACTATACACAGAAATCAGCATGCATATTGATAAAGAACTGGTGTTAAAGCTCCATGATTTTATATTTAAAACAACTACTATATTTGTTACTGTGGTTCTGGCAGATTTTCTTCAATTTCTCGATAGATTACTTTTAAACGTTAACATTTGCAAGATGTCGACTACATTTCAGATCTACTCACCACAGAGTAATGAGACTCAGTCCAATGGAATCCTTATAGGAATGCATGTTAACATATAATACACAAAAATCAAAGACAGAGTGTCAACCAGAGAAACCGTCCACCAATGCTCATTCCCATGTTCTTGTCAGTCGGCCTGCTTTGGTTAAACAGCACTGAAAGGACGCTGTGCTCAAGCATTACAAAGGATTTCCTACACATGGTTGTTATACATCAAATTGAAAATTATCACACATAATTTGCAAAGAGAGAGAGAGAGAGAATGAAAGCAAAAGAAAAGAAAAACCAAAAATGCGGTCGCACGAGATTTTCCTCATTGCTTTTTTGTGTGCTTAAACTATAGTTCCAAAAAGCCACCCATACTTCACCACGTAGGGAGAAACCAGTCTCAAACTGGCACCTATTTATGGACTTTGCTACTGCCAGAGAGAAATTCCTACTACAGTGAAAAAAGCCCATTGAATGTGTAGCTCATCCATCATTCTAAAGCCACTGGCTTTAAAACAGAAGCAGCAAGGCTATTATTTGGTAACACACTTTGCTTTGATTGGTTCCCCACTTATGCTTTTGACTTCCCTTTTAACTTTTTTCCTTCAAATAAAGCCCTTCCCCTCTGCATTGCAACATTTTCATTAGCTGAAGTATATTTAAAATTTCAGTTGGTTCCATCCATGCCTGGGTTTATGACCTTTAAATATGTGCAGTATGTGAGTGCTGAGGTTCATGTTGTGTCGCGTGAACTCCTCACTGGTGTGACAAGCTGAGTTGCTGACGTCATGAACTCCACTTCACCTGTGCAGGCTGTTGCTCATGCAAAGAAAGATGTGGTGGCACCTGCCATACCGGCTTTGATACCAATTAACTAATCTTCTCACCGGCTTCTTCAAGTATGCAAACATTGTCACGCTATCTGTGTGAAAATCAGCCCAATAGTCAAAATGACGTCTATTCAGCACGCTCAAAACCAAAACAGGAGAAGCCTTCTTCTGTGTATCCGGGTAAGCTTTGAAAGCAAGTGTCATATCCATTCACCCTGTTACTTATGATCCACTAAGCCAGTCATGGGAGCCACTGTTGAAGCTGTGAATATGCACACTTTGACTTTGGCAGCTATATTGTTATTATAGTCATGTATCCAATCGTAATCAAGACTATGTTGCTTAACCATGCAAAGTGCTGGGAATCATTCATTGTTTATTAGAGTAACAAAATGGATAATGGCTGCTTAGAAACGGTGGTTCCAACATAACAGCTGAGGATATTTAAACATTGTTTTACTTTAATTTATTTATTTGGATGGGGCAATGCATATTAATAAACTTACAATAGAAATTGACAAAGCTAATTTCCATCCGTAGTCCCCGACATGGATAAACAAACAATCAAAAAGAAAAATAAACAAAAGAAAACCTAATACCAAAGAGACATACAGCGCTAAAAAGTGTCCATGCTTCAATAAATAATGCTTTTTATACTAATTCTTTAGGATATTTAAAAAAATTCCTATGCATAGTCATCCTAAGTCATCCTAAAGTGCTTATTACAAATACACCTACTCTATTAAAGTGCAACTGCATAGTTCATACCTAATGTTCACAGTATTTGGTTGTTATTCAGCCATCTTTTAAACTGTTTCTTAAACGAAATAAAAGTGGCGCTTCCTCTAATTACCGTTGGTAAAGTATTCCAACGTGAGCACCCTTTAATAGAAAGGACATTTTTTGCAAAATAGATCTAGTGGCTGTTGTTGTGGATATAAATGAGGTCCGGCCTCTATTTTTATTCTATTCTATTTTTATTTCCTTCTGGCAAAAGCCTAGTCCCTCCGGTACCGTAAGTCACTGTTCAGTTAAGCTGACAAAAAAAATGTATGGACTTTGATGCTGGCCACTTTAGCGGTGCAAGCCCCAGTGTGCTGGAAATGGTGCAGACAACAGCATGCGCTCATGAAGGGTTTGGCACTGGCAGCCTCAGTGAGGGCTCAAATTGTTTCTGCCCTGAATTTTCCAGAGATCATGTCAGTCAAAGAAGGTGGCCAATGTGCTCACAACCACACAGACAGCACAAGACAAAGTAACCAGTAGTTTTTCATGTAATGTCTCTTGTCTCTGGGAGGTAAGCAGCGTCAGACCGCAAAGATCTTAGTGACATGGTTACAATGTTGAGCTCAACTTTATGCAGTGATGCAGTGTCGTGTGATATATTCAACATGATTTTTAACCTTAGTTACCATTTGTCTGTTCCTGTAACTGAAAAATGGGTACCATCTATTTATAGGAATAACAGCAAAAAGAAAAAAGCACAGAGGAAAATTTCCAAGGTTCTAGGGATCCCTGGTCAGGATTTTAACAGGATTTGCAAGATGGTGATACAAATGGCACATATTATTAAAAATGAATACAATACATAAATGAATGCTCTTATCAACAATTTAACATTACAACCATTGGTTAAGGTTTGTGCACTTCCCGAAAAACCACACACTATGGACAGTGATGGCTACAAGACGAGAATCTGAGCAGGACATGTGGCACACAGGCCTGAATCATACACAATCATTTTCAGACAAAATATCAGCTATTACTACATGAGCCATATAAACAATCAGTACTCTACAATAAATACCTGACGACCAGAGACAGATGACACAGTGATGACTGATGCATCTGGGCCTTTAAACAAAGCAAACAAACATTATCAATCAAGGTCAGTGCGCTGAGGCTGGAGCTTGTTGGTCGGCTACCAGCAGGGTCTCTTTCCTCCAGTTCACAGCTTTAACAAGTCTGATATGAGTGACCTGGGGAAGCGGTTTAATGACTGTTTCTCGAGTGTGTTTCAACACTGTGTGGGTGGGTGGTCTGACGCGAATGGGCAGGGACGGCACTCTGATGTACAGTGCTGTAAATGGATGTTTCGGCAGAACAACAAACACTTTTCTTTTCACCATCCCAGGAAAGTACCAGATTAAGTCATGTTGTGTATTTATGCGATAGTTCTAAATTGTTTGTTTCCTGAAAGAGGTTAGTCCACTGATTTCCCACTGATAATATTTTGTCACATTTTTTTTAGCGATGCCTGTTAGCTTTTTGATACCTCTAATTTTACTACACTGCCTGAAGCATTGTAGTAACAGTTCATACTTCATCCACATTTTTCTATTTCTTTTCATACATTTTTGTTCCCATAAGGTTTAACCGGGAAATGTAGGAAAACGTATTAGCTTATTCAAGTATCTTATTCAGAGAGCTCCTTTCCCCCCATGCCAACCTGCATGATGTGCTCTGGAGATAATCCATTTTCACTGGCCGAGTCTTAATAACCATCACAGACTTTTATGGGAGGCCCGGCGCCACATCACTTTAGTCAGCTGTGCTCCTTGAAAACATTTCCTTGGATCCCAGTGTCCAAGTGTCACTTGTTTCATCTGCAATTAATCAACCATTGTGTTTATTATACTTTTGTTAGGTTTACCTTCCCATCCCACCCCACAGCTCCTGCCAGGTTTATGGTCAACATAGAGCCGACGCCAGGATTTAAGAGAGTTCTGCCACTACACATGCTTTTCAAGTTTTTATTCCCTTGTAACACTCTATAAATAGATGACTGAGTAAAGCAACATGTGATTTTTTTTTTTAGACGTGACATGTAGATGCAAAATTTTTTTTACAGATAAGAAATCTTGAATTTAAGTAGATACATGCAGTTGGAAGGTAATTATCTTATAAATATATAATCCATTGAGATAATGACACTGTTAAGCTCATTTGAAACTAATCAATATTTTTATATTAACAGTTGATCAAATGGCAATGTGTTATATGAAATGGGTTGTCCATATAAGACACTGACACAATTCCTCTCAGTTCTACGAAGCATTATGGCATCTTTCAGCTCATGTTTTGGGTTAAAAGTTTTACTGTTTTGATTCAGTCTTACGGCTCTCATCAGCGTCGTTCCCAGCTGCAGCAGGCAGCTGTTTTTAGCAAAAGCCCACTGTACTCTACCTGCCCAGCACCAAACTACAGACAGACAAAGTTAGCAACTAGCTGGTGAAGACAGTGGAGCATTTAGTTGCTAAAGAGCCAAATGTTTTCCTCATGAGTTCAGTGAGATCAAAACCGAGCTGAAAGGCGAGTAAATATTATTTGTTAGGCAGGTGGACAGAAACAAAACTCTGAATGCTATAGATGCTCCATATCTGTTGGATGTGTACATCAGCAACTGTTTGCTAACATGTTCGCCATATCAACTTTGTATCATAATTTGTCAATAGTGTTTACAGCTTGTTGCAGTGCTCCAAAGTGGCCAGAAACTGTATCAATTAATGCAGGTTTAAATTTTCTACTAAAAATGGACAAACTAAGGCATCACAATAACTCTGTTTTCTAAGGTATTGTTTGCCTGACCCGCCACCTGATATTTAGTGAGGAGAAAAAAACGTGTGTAGTTACAAGTCAGCTTCTCAACCAAAGCTATGTTAATTTATTTTTACTTCCCTAATGGAAAAATATTCCCCTAATTACGATAAACAGAAAGTTGCTGTTTCATATGGAATCATTCATGATTGATGCCTGACTCTGATAAGACACTTTTGAAGTTCCACTGTATATGTTGTAAATTGTTTCTTTGAGCTTGCTCAAGTACCAAAATCACCCCTGCTTCACCCATGGGAATAGAGAGCAGAGCGGGTACCACTCCAGCACTTGGAATCTGGGCCAAAAGTTTCCAAACATCTCTTCCTGGTGCCTAAAATTAGCAGCATAATGAGGTAGTGGCTTCCTTTTCTCTGAACTAATACCCCATCCCTGTGGAACAGCATGATGTGGAGTAACACTCAAGATCAACAGAAACATCTCACACTGACACTTAAGGCCGCAGGACTGAACATTTAAAACAGCAAAGAAATAAAAAAACTCCAGTGCCTTTGATTTGAAGAGAACTCTAGTGCAAATTTACAAAAGAAATATATTGTAAATGTACCAAAGTATGAACAGTTTAACAAAATATGAGATTTATATCGTTTTTTTTTCTAAACTGCTGTATTAAAAAGTTGCAAACAGAACCCAGAGCAGTTAAAATTTCCTCAGCAGTCTCCTTCACCACTATTTCCAGTGTACACCTTCACTAAAACAGTTTTATGTGGATTCCAGGACAGCTGGGGAGAATGGAAAAGACATGCTTAAGTAGACTCCACTTCATTATTATACCTATAGGTCACATTTAATTGCACTTGCATTAATCTGTTTTATTTCAACTAATGAGTCCTGCCATAAATTTAACTGAAGGTGAGGAATTTTTATGACCTTCAGCAAACTTTTGATCAGGTGCTGAAGCTGTTCAGGGCAAAACGAGTTGGAGAATCTTTACTGTGTACAGTACAGTATCCTATTACACAACGGTT
This sequence comes from Coreoperca whiteheadi, assembly GCA_011952105.1. Lineage (NCBI taxonomy): Eukaryota > Metazoa > Chordata > Actinopteri > Centrarchiformes > Sinipercidae > Coreoperca > Coreoperca whiteheadi. The sequence continues at coordinate 19,407,101 of CM022480.1, forward strand.
TGATTTTCAGCTCTCATTAGGAATTCTCCATCACACATAAGGGATGCCTTTTGGGTTTAGTGGAGTGCTTTCTTTGATGTCCAACTATAGGGACAGGTAATCTTACAAAAACAGACAGATTGGTTGCATGTTATTTGTACCTAAAATTCTTGAAAATGTATAGCAGGAAACTACGGTCACCTAATCAGGCTGCAATTGCCAACTTTTTATTTCTTTGTTAGGTTGGTATTATTAGCTTTTGTTATTTGTTTTTTTTTTGCATCATTATTGTAATATAAGAGTATGTGGTAACAACTGAAAGTCACTTTTGCTCTCTTTTCATGACATCAAATATTTCCCACAAATGTTTGCTCTGCTGGCCAAGATTATGATTGAATAGTGATTTAACCTTAAGATTTACATTTAGGACACACTTTTATTTAAAAATCTGGATAAAAGACTGGTTTATAGTCACCTTTCCAGTGTGAGGATTATTTTTTATTATTATTTATTTTTGTTTAATTTGGCACAATTCTTCCTTTTCAAAAAGTAGCATTTACTTTCATACTTCTCCATGCAAGCTGAAATAAACTAAAAATACATTACTCTTCTGAGATTGAACAGCTACTTTAAAGCTGCAACTGATTTTTGGGCACTTGGAGAAAGCACAAACAAGCTGTAAAGACAACACTGACATAATTTATCAGCTAATTTTTGGCCCCCCAATTGTAAACCCAACATTCAATCTGCTTTTAGCTCAGCTTTGGTCTACACCAACGCATGAGAAAAGACCTAGCTCTTTAGCTGCTAATGCTATGTTCACCAGCTAGCTGCTAACTCTGTCCAACATGTCCATCACTCCCAACTCGTCAAATACGGCACCTTGGTCGGCGGCCCTACGCTTCAAACTATGATGTGTGGGGAGAGGGTATTTGGGTTAAACGGCACAACAAAACATTATGCTAGAGGGGCACCTACAGAGTCATACTTTGAAGCATACAGACACTGACACATTTGACACTTTGGGAGTGAGAACGGCCGGTCCGTCTGTCTTTCGTACTGCATGTGCTTTTGGCTGAAAACAGCTGTTTGCTGCTTCTGGAAAAGACACTGTTGAGACCGGTGAGACTGAATCAAAACAGCAAAGTTGGGGGCTGTAAAACCAAAACAATGAGCTGACAAAAAGTAAAACGCTCCATCGAGCTGAGGGCAACTGCAGAGCTGGATGATCATTCTCTGTGAGTTTGTCATCTTTCACATTACATGTAGTCATTCGATCCCTTGTTAATAAAAAAATATCAATCTGGATTTAAATCTCCTGTACTGACTTAGTACAGGATGGAAGACATTTCTGTTCTATGAACATGTGAACATAAGTCAGATATCAGCACCTTGAACCTTAGTCATTAAGGGAGAAGACAGAAAGGAAGAAATAAATTATAAGAATTATGATGTAATTTCAACTGAGCTACAGTATGGATCATTCAGAAAGCCATATTATTATCTGATGCCCAGACACGCAGCATCTCTCTGTGAACCCTAGACTTCCTCCAGTCCATTGACTCCAGGACGCCTCTACAAGAACCGAGCATGTTCTCAAAACAAACAGCACAACCTGTACAGGAGTCCAGACCCGGACCTAAAGAGCCAGACACTGGGATTGCCTCTGACAGCTGTTTCCTGTTATGTAACTACACACAGCTGCTATTTCTAAGAGAGGGCATCTTGGTGTTGTAGACATTTCCAAGGGTCAAGAGGAAGAAAAATAATGCAGCTTTAATAGGGACCAACAACGGACCACCAAGGTTTCCTCCTCTAGCATGCAAGATTTTAAGTCACAAATATGTTAATATGTCACATTGAATCAATCTAAAACCTAAAAGTTCTGTGGATTGTGCTGTACTTTTGTCTCATTAACAAAAGCATTCGGCTAGTTTATCAGAGGTTATTGCAAAGTAAACTTTAGCAAACCAAGGCAAACCTAAAGCCTTCTAAGCATTTGTTGCTTTCCATCAATTTAGCCTGTAATATTAAATTATTTTCATATTGTTAAAATAAGTAGACATACAGTAGTTGAAACATAATTCTCTTCAGTGGTTGGAAAACATAATCAGAACATCCTACACCCAACAAAATAACATTCAAAGCACAAGAAAGGTTGGATTTATTTATTTATGGTGATTTGATTATGTTATTGTGTCTTCTCCCGGTACATTACTGTGTGTTTATAATGATGATGATACTTTACTTCTTCACCTTCTTATTCTTATTAGGGGCATACGAGTAGCAGTAGAAGTATAATCATATATTGTTGCAGAATCTACATATTATGTTGTACTGTATTCTAATCAAGATTAATACATAAGGGAAATTATTTTTTTTAAACGAGTGTCCTTAAGGCTTCGAACGCATTAGTTTCCTTGTTGACATTTTGCTCAAGAGAATAGAAGATAAATGAGGGAGCAGTAATGTCTGGGAAAAAGGCAGAATATTTGGCTGCCATTCTCTGTAAATATTGGTTCAGTTTGTTTGAGGTCCCTCCACAAAATAAACATTTTACATATTGAATAGATTATCATACTTGTCCGACCGGGATACTGTATGATAGCATGTGAACATGTCTTTAAGCTCCACGCATGGCTGAAAAAGAGAGACCACCCTTAGAAAGAGAGGAGTGGAAGTCACCTTATGTGGAAGTTTGTGTCCTTTGAAATGCAGCATTTGTAATGGTTATCAGATGCAGCTCAGTGAGCATCACAGTCCAGCTTTCACTATGGACTTCACTGTGACCCTGGCTGCTAGTTTAAAAGTTACTATTAATAATTATAATATATGATAATTAATAATTGCAAATTGGCCCATGTGACTGTGATATTTCATCACAACACAGTCAAAGGGTGAATCAGTATTATTACAAATTAAGCCTTGCTTGCCTGACAGTAGACAAAGGAACACCAACTGTCTCAGACAAACTAACATGGAAATGCCACATTTCATAGGACCAGTCCTGGTTTCAAAGCCAATGGAAAACTGAAGACATGTCGCAATAAAGCACAAGAGGACATGTAAATCTCTCCTTACAGATGTTTGTGGAAAGATTAGGATGGCAAGGTGATAGGCCATAACTTAGTAGCAGACCTTGTAACAGGAGGCAGATTGTAGCAGTTCTCACACTGCTCCCGTGGGAGCTTGCCGCGTGTGTAAGTTAAGCTGTTACTTTACCCAATGAGTTTTTAAAGTGTTACTGTTTCTCGAACACCTATGTCCATGATTACACGAAAAGAGGTTTTACACATATATACTGTAAACCGTGCAGTTTGGTCAGGTGTTGACCAGCTAGACAAGCCAGTCTAGCATGCTTCAAAAAAAAGTCCTCGATCACACACTGGAATGCCTCCATGGGTCAGGGGTATTTATTGATGACATCTGTTCTAGGTTAAAGGGCCACAGAAGGTACAAGTACATATGGAAGTCTCTTTTCACAGTAGAGGGGACTTTAACTCCGTGACTGCGGCTGTCCAAGGTGTGTGTCCCCTTTGACCACATACCTGCTCCTGCCTTACACTTCAACTCTCTACACATGTCAAGTGACAGCCGTCCATTAAGATTTATCAGGCAAGATTTATGTTTTTAGCAGCCAGCTCTCGTTTCTTAGTAGCAGCGCTCACTACAGGCAATGTTTTTCTTCCTGCACATTCTTATTAGTTTAGTTTATTACAGCAGCACGTCTGGTGAGGTCATTTATGGCCAACCATGGTGGTATGACAAACTCATTTATAACGGTGAGGCTTCAGCACATTGGATGAGATCACATGTGCCTTCCTCCCTCTCCGTTGCTGCTCAAACACCATAGGTAATGAAATCATCTGTTTGTCTGTGTATTTGTGCAGGAATACGATGGGCCGGGGATCACTGTTGTTGGTGTGCAATCGCTGGCTGGGGGGCCATTTCACACACTGCTGAGTTTCTTCTCCCACAGTTGCTAAACACTATTGAGATAATATGAGCGAGGCAGCAGGTTGGGACCAATGCTGTCAATTGCCACCTAGAATGTTGACAATTTCATTGCTCCATGTTTTCTTTCACCTGCTGAAGGCTCAAACAAAAAGAAGAGGGGTAGAGGGCACCACTGACAGCATCCTCTAGATATGCAATGTGCAGTCCAACACACACATTTGGGCCTTGGCTGAAACTTAGCCCTGATTCATACTGAGTATCCATCTGGTAGAATACCCAGCAGTGTTGTACCCAGCTCTCTGCAGTTCCCATCCAGAAGAGAAAGTACACCAACAGAGGGAAGCACAACGGAATAAAGCTGTCCATAAAGCTGTCCAAATCCTAAATGATGAAGATGCCACATAATTTGCTTATTTTGAAAAGGAAGTGCTTGCTCCAGTAGATGTGTATATTTGACATTTTCAGAATGAAAAATGACGAAAAACAGGCAATGTGTAAAGACTGGATATTTTCCACGTAAAACACAAGGATCTCCATGTTTTGCCACAAACGTTTTTCACACTAATATTGAAAATAAATTTCTGCAGTTCAACACACTGCTCAGAGCTTATGTCCATCCAGTTGTCATACATATTATACAGTAGTCAAACCTGTAATATGTCTATTTTATGTTTAAACATTTATATAATTCAATAAAAAGATTCCATGAAAATGTGGCATTTTGTCTGTTTTTCTTTTACTTTCTAAATCACACAACACTTCACATCCATTTGTTAGAAACAACTTATATGTTTGTTTTATTAAGAGGGAGAAATGACACCGCATGGTTTGTATTTTGAAAGGCAATGGATATGTTGCTATTGTGAAAGCAGAGATTTTGAGTTTTTCTCATGAGGACTGCACTGCGCAATTGCTTTCCTTTGGATGCAGAATGTAATGAGAGTTGTATCTGTGGCAACAACTTCTCACAGTGCGGCATGGGGCGCAAAGCGACAATAAGGAAATGTTACTCATCATTTCATAAAAGTGGATCGTACCCAGACTCTTAACAGATATTTATATTTTATGAAAACCAGCCTCACAATTTCACCAACAGAGTCAGTGATGGGGCGTCTTTTACCAACTCTGAATGAAGGCAGCTGAAGTGGATTAGGCTAAATGTCCTTGGAAAAAAGGGCTCACCACAAGAGTAAAGGAAAAAATTTAAAGCACAACACTGACCGCTTGGTGTGTTCCAGCATATAGTGTACCAGTACCAAGTTTGGTCATCTTGTCTTGCATGCAGCAATACAGAACAAAGATTCTCCTTCTAGGGATTAGAAGTTAAATCATATATGAATTGACAGAATTAATATTGCACTGTGCTCAGCTGGGTGTTCAAGATTAGCTCAACAGTGGTTGCCATTGCACCTATCAATTTTGACAATGTTTTAGCTTCTACACACAGGAAAACACCGTATCTACTGGACTGGTGCTGTCAACTATTACCTACAGTACCTAGTTCTGGAACTGATGCACATAGGCTGTCTGTTGTGCTTCCCTATGGAGACAGATGTCAAGGTCAGGGTTAATGTACAGCTGCATTGTCAGCAGCTGGACAAAGTCATGAACAGTGAGCTCAACATTAAAAAATGTGTTGCGATGAAACAAAAGGTTTGGACATTGGCTGAATGACAAAAAGAAATCAGTGTTTATGTTGACATGCAACCTTTACTTTGTTTGCCTTTCAGCATGCAGAAAAGCGAGCGTGGTTACCATTTCCATTTACCTCCTTTACCACCCATGTGGATGTCTCGTAGATTGTGATACCTCCCTCCACTGCACACAGTCAATGTGCCCTCATGTAGGACAAACCCTGCACAATCAGTTGGACCACAGCCTATTCAGATTTTTGGAGATTGGAGAAAGCACATTTTGGCAGTTATGCATTGGCTGAGTAAAAGAATGATACATGTTGCATAGGCGGCATATTTCTACTGCAGTTTTCAATTGTTGTGCATAAACATTAGAACCCTTTGAATTGCTTCACAGAATTGCTGATGGCCCTTGAAAAGACTTAAAATAAAAGTATGATAGGTGTAATTAGAATACCAGTGAATGATAATGTTTTACAGTTCGTATCGCATAGATGAGGAAGGAATGTTTAAATATCTGAGATGAAAATCCAGCTTTCTCCCAGTTGTTCCAAGAAAACGAGCTGGGCACATGAGAGATCATGTTATAGAAGTTTGTGGGAATGTGCATAGGGCTTTTCGAAAATCATCAGCCATCATCTTAGCCACATCCATCCAAACCAGTGGAAATTAAATGATATGAGGACGTGCTGACATGCTGAAGTTTACTCAAATTCTCATTTTGGCTCATCCTGCATTGCTCTAGCCACAGAGGAGAATCTTCCCTCCCATCTGGCTTACTGTGCAGCACTGAAGTACAAGCAAGGTCAGTTGGGTCATTACAGAACTTAATCCAACTCACAACAGTAATTGTTTTTTATGATGCACAAGGATTTGAATTAAATTAGAGGGATTGTCAAATATGTAAACAGATTTATATCAGATTAGATATTTTAACAAGTCTATATTTCTATTACAACATATGATTGATTCAAGTAGAGATTATCCTATCAAATACAACTATTTTGCAATAACATTATATTTAATCAGTATACAAAGCCAGCTTTTTGGCCTATTTTATTAACTGAGTCTATTTTTTATACATTCCATTTTTATTGCACAAATGTGAAATACATAATAATACTGGATTTTTTTCTCTTGAAATGTTCTCTGTCTACCTGAGAACTGGGAGTACCCCCACCTGCATGTAGTGTTGATCCTCTAATCCCCTGGATCTGAAGGTAAACAGACAGACTCGCGGATATATAGAGGGACACTCAAAATATTTAGTTAAGAGATTCAGGCTGGAGGAGGGTTACTCACCTGAGCTCTGGGAAGGGCTTTTGTGTGGCTGGACAGGTCAACAACATATCCATTTTCACTAGCGGATGGGAATGTGTTTGCTCAGGCCTATCTCCGGTCTCATGGAAGCCCTCATCCTGAATGGACAATCTATCGTTGATAGTAACTTCCATCAATTTCTCACCTCCATGATCCAAAAAGGGAACTGTTTGATCTTAAATTAGGTCTAATTAATTAAGCTTCTGCCAAGTCTCCTGCTGAGTGTCATGGAATTTTTTTTTGGGGTTGGTTGGATCAGAGTCCCCCATACTTATCAAAACCCCATTAGCTGTAGGTTGATGTGAGAAACCTCTTCCTTGTCTTTTCAGGGCAGGTTAGCGCCTGTCACACCCAGTAAAGCTCTTCTCTCAGCAGCGTCTCATCGCTTGCTTTATCTGCGCTTTACTCAGATAAGCCAATCTTAAACCGATGTATGAGAAACTTAATATTGCTGTCTTATTAGGTGAAATGTGAGGAGAGAGATGGACTGACAAAGCGAATGAGAGGCACAATAATCCATGTACTGTATTTTTCATTTCAGCTAGCTTAAATGTGGCACTCTGTTGTTGTTGTTTTTGCTTTGTCTTTGTTCCTAGCTTCCAAAAAAAATTTGTATTAGCCATGCTAGCTGCATGGCTCTAGGGATGGCAATATTGGTCTGTTTGTTGGTCCACCACTTTGGTCCAGACCAAAATATTTCAACAACTAGTGGATGGTTTTTACGTGAATTTCTTTCCCTGAAATTATTTTATTTTACCTCGCAATACTTTTGCAATACCTTGCATTCAATTTTAGGTTCCCTCGCAATATTTTTTGCATCTTTCCTTATTCATAGGGAAAGGCTGAGCAGTATTATGATATAGTATTATGTATTATGTAGTAGGGCACTGCCAGTTGTGACCACAACCTGAGTGGGCGCACCTTCAACTGTGGCTGGCTCAGGCTCAGGTCTGTATCAATGCAGCTAGATGATGGTGGAGCTTGTTAACCTAAGTTAGCTCTCTCGCTGACTGCTGCCGAGGTTGATTGAGACAGGCTGTAGTTATGATTCTGACTATATATCTATTGGATGTCAGAGCTCTGCCTGTTACTTTCACCATGATTGTGGCTGTAGCCATGGCTGTGCTTTGGTTGTTATGGTTATGGCTGACACATTAGTTGATAAGGGGTATAACACTAACTGGCGTCAAGCAGGGGTAATTGTGTTTGTGGTTGTGCTGGTTCAGCGTTGTAGTGAAGCTACTGTATTCCTAAACACACATCTAGACACATCTGTCATATCTGATAGAAGCATTGCGGGTTAGAATCCTGTGCAGCTTAAAAATTCTTTCTTGGCTAATGTTAACAGCAGCAGTGAAGAGTAGCCATATCCATAGCATCGTAGATTCAACCACAAATGTGGCTATAGTCCGAGCCATACAGCCACAGCTTCAGCCACCACAGCCACGCAGAGCAGCTGCAGCTGTTCTCACAGTCAGTAGATGTATACTGTTGGAGCCTGGCCTTTTGAAAGGAGTAATGAGCAATAAATGTAGGATGTAACGTGTTGCATCATCTCTCCTTTCTGTAGTATCTGCAGGGTTTTTCGCAGTGTATTATAACGGGACTGGACCAACACAGTTCATTTAGATCAGGGGGAATGGAAAGGTTATTGAGAAGGAAGGGGAAAGTAGAAAAGAATTCCCACCATGACCCTTCTGGGGCTCTGCAGGATTGCCATCTAATTTTGTACAGACATTCATGGTTCCCATGAGGATGAATCCTACTGACTTTGGTGATCTCCAGACTTCCTGACGCACCACCAGGTTGTGGCTGGGATTTTACCTACGTGCCATGACATCTATTGGATGGATTGCCATGAAATTTGGTACAGACATTAATTTTCCCCTCATGATTAATTTTAATAACTTTGTTTCATCTAGCCCCATCACCAGGTAACATTTAAATTTGTCCAATACTTTACTTTATGACCAAATACTTGCAAAAGTAATGATATTCCCATCAGCCTTAGATCTACTTTGTGTTTTGTGCTTATTAGCAAATGTTAGCATGCTAGCATGCTAAACTTAAATGGTGAATATGGTAAACATTATACCTGCTAAATATCAGCATGTTTTTTATAACTGTCATTGTAAACATGTTAGCATGGTTAAGTTAGCATATACCTAACTTGGCTGCAGACTCTTAGTCTTGTTAGCTGTCTATTCCTTCAAAAGTAGTCAAATCACCCCAAAAAGAATGATCTTTTATTCCACATTTTAATAGCCTACCTTAAATAGCTTGGATGATATCAGCTAGTAGATTTGTAAATGGATGATAGTCAACATCATTGAACCTAGTAAATGCGCTATAGGATGCTCCAAAAATCTATTCCAAGAACACATAAAAAATGTGGCTGGAGTCATAAAATCTGTGCCAGTACCTAATCTCAAACTCCAATCTGTCACAAGTTACAAAATTTCAAATGCAAACAAATACTATCTCTGAAAAGTAATCTTTTAATTTTACTTCCTTCACCATCAGGAATTGGGCAGATACAGTATATAAAATTAGCTGCTTAAGGTAGATTTGCTTGGCATGATTGATTGCTGCGATGACAGCATCAGCCATGATTACAGTAATAAGTCATCTTGTCTCAATTCATTACACTCTTTTTTAGGGTTAGGTTAGGTTAGAAATTAGCAAACAGAGCCCTGAGTGTTACAAAATACACTATTAGGGTTGACAGCTTGTCAAAGTGAGACTTGACTAATTACAGTTCTCATCTACCCTGGGGGATGAAGAAAGCACAGAGCGGTTTGCTTGTGTTGTTCATGTCTAATTACTTTGTCAGGACAGGATGAACAATCCCACAAATATCAGTCAAGTATGACAGCAGACACCCATTGACTGATGCCTTGAGTTTTCTCTTGTGTTTTTTTTTCCACTCGAAAATATCTCTGCTACTGGTTATCAAAGACCACAAACCTACATTATGAAGCTTAACTGGGCCTCAACAGCTATTAAACCTCATTTGCAGTATCAGCATAGTATTTTGCAAATTATACACAGTCTACTCTGGATCTTGCAGACGATAAAGACTCTCCCTGGAGATTGGGGAAATGGCTCAATTTGGGCCTTTCAGACGCACACACAGGGAGCTGTGCTTGTGCCTTCAGTCGCCAGCCTCACCATCCAGCCTTTTATAAGGTGCTTAGCTGTGCAGTATCTCCACCTGAGATCAGAAAGCACCAACAAAGAGTCAGCGTTCACATCAACAGATAGAACCTGGAACTGGGAGGGGGCCTGGGGTGTTCAGACTTGGAGTTGTTGAGTTGGGCAAGAATGCCTCACTGGTGCCAAGTTTTATATTGGTGTAGGTCCATTGCAAGAGCAATCTCAGAGTGTGTGGCATTATGGAGGACATCCAAACGGTTAAGATGGAATTCCCTGATTATTATTGAGACCTGAACCCCACCGTTCCTGAAACGATCTCTATCAGCCAGCACTCCTTGAAGCACACAGCCATTCATTAAAGATGGTTATCGGCAGGTCTGAGGCGAGAGCAGGGTTTTCAGGGGCAGTCAACGAGGCGAGATCATTGGGTAGCATCTAAGATTGGCTCAGCACAACATTTTTCTACATGTTCCTTCACAATTAAGACAACTTCAAACAGTCTAACAGGTATCCTTTTAGCTCCTTAGATGTCACTGAGAAGAAGAAAAGGACTAATGAGTTTGCGCTCATAAAGCGCACAGGGATACAAAATTGCCCTACGTCCAATAACAAATAAACATACCTCGCAAAATGCAACAACAGATTAAGGCAGCCCTGCTAGGAATTAGCTATGATGAGCTTCCTTTGGACCCAGTGTAGCGTGAAGCTGCTATTATCTCTGTGAATGTCCCTATATTTTACATGACTGAGTAGTTTGCCTATCTTGCAGCTGGAAATCTGCAAGATTTCTTCATACAGCAGCTCATGCATCAGTGTGGTTTAGCTGGATCTCATCTTTGTTAGTTACTTTCATGGTTGAATGATTGCATGTTTAAGTTAGAAAGCTTAATAAAAGTCTAAATGCATTATCAGTATGTGAATGTTATGTCTTCTTGACCTTTGAAGATTGATTCAAAATTGCTTTTTGTGTAAAATCTCTAATCTCTGAGCAGCTTGCGCGCGCTTACTGACCTAATGAAGAAGCAAACACTTCCTGGTTGATTCAGACAAATGAGTGGAGTGTGTTCATAGCTGTATGGTGGCTTGACTCAGCAGTAGAGGGCTCCCTTTTCCCTCTGAGCTTCTAATTTGACACCGGTCACTTCTAGAGAGAGATCACGCAAATAAATCGACCTACACTTTTATTATTCAAGCTGCTACATAGATTTGACCCTTTTGAGGGTTGGTTGACAGTGATTTCCGCAACTTTATCTACAAAATAAGGATTATAATCACTATATACAGGACCAATATCCACATATACTGGAGGCTTCTTAAAATAGCATATGTATTTAATAAATAACAATTGTTATTTGTATCCCTTTGAACAAAATATGTGTTTCAGCTCTGTATCTGAGAACTATTTCTCAAACCAAGTTATCTGTTTTGATTGAGTGGGGTGTTTGCCAGATAGGAGTTCCCCTACCATTAATCTTACTGTGGGTCTGAGTGACAGACCGGATTATCAACTTAAACTTTCAGCCACTTGAGACTGCTACTGATGTTTGGCTTTCAGGAAGAAGAAAGAGTGGGAAACAATTCTTCTGGTGGAAAGAGCAGACACTGGTGTAACTTAAGCATTGTGGAAACCCTCAGCAGCCCCGTAGCATTATCTGGACAAACTAATATTTACTCCAAGACAGAGCAAACACACTCATTTACTCTGGCTTTATTCAGTGCTCTGGCATTGTTGATGGATTAACTCTAATGATGAAATCTAACCTATCTTCTCAGTTTGATTTAAAGGCTTCACTTCTGAGAGTGCTGCGCATCAATCACTTACAAGTGAAATTACAAGAAACTATTTTACACAGTGAAGCTGACAACATACAGTACTTATTTGTTAAAGTTACTGACTAGTTGAAGTCAAATAGTCCAAACTAGCTGCAGACTAAGACAAGATCTTTGCTTACAAATTGCTGATCAGCTGCTTCACCATCAATGTGCGCATTATTAAGGAGACAGCCTCCCACAAAGATGGAAACAAAATCAACAGCAGTTTTCAGCTGTGTGTTCAGAGGGATCGGAGATTTGCAGCAGTCTGAACATGAAAAAGGCAAGTAACGAGTTGGTTTGAAGTCTGACCACAATGCGGTGAATCTCCGTTTGAGTCAGGTCTGCTTCAAATAAAAACTGATGCACTCCCCCCTCCCTACATTTAGTCTCCAAAATTACACACTCTTCAGAGCATTGTCGGAATGCATGAGACTTGAAGGTCTTCCTTTCTCACCAGAGTGTAATGAGAAACTGCTTGTAGAGGACGCTGGTCATAAAGGCAAACACCTGCGATGATGAGACTGAGGGAATCAATCTTCCTTTATCCCCCCTATCAACACCAAATAGAGAAACTAGATTCTCCTGACCTACGCGTTAGCTTCATGCGATGAAAGTAGAGACAAATGCTTTGCTGCAGAGGGCGGATAGATGCGTGGAGAACCTAAGACCTGAAAATGTTCCCCCCTGAATACTGAAGAAAAACTAAATTGCACATCCAAAAACCATGAAGGATGCAGAGACCTTAATGTGGATCATTTGCTAATTGTTAAAGGTCTTGTTTTGTCTAGAAAAAAGTGCATTTGGTTATTAATTCATGCAGCTTGATGAGTTAGTCAGGCATAATGAACAAAAGTAATTAATATGTCATGTTAATGTGTGCAGAATTTCAGTATTTTGATGGTATGTAAGCATATATTTACAACAATTTGGCTTGTTTTATTTTTAAACTCTCCCTCTCTTTACATACACCTTAAAATACCCTTACTGTACTTTCTCAAACTGACTTTTTATTATTGTAATGATGCACCTTGGCTTTAATAATGGAGCACAGAGAAATTGTGCTGAATATAATGCTGATTTCAACGGTGGAAGAAGTACTCAGTAACAACTCAGGTACTTAAGTACAACAATGTAAAAATACTCCATTACAAGTGCAAGTCCTGCATTCAAACTCAAGTACATTGCAAAATTGTCTTAAACATATCAAAAGTGAAAGTAAAAGACCCCTGTCAGTGATATATTATCACATGATTGGATTGTTGATACTGATGCATCAGTTCATAAGTAGCATTCTCTGTTCTAGCTGGTTGAGGTGGAGCTAGTTTAATCCATAAACTGTTAGGTTATTTTTTCCAGTGGTTCCCAACATAGGGGTCGCTCCCCCTCCAAAGGGTCACAAGATAAATCTGAGGGGTCATGAGACAATTAATGGGGTATGAAAGACAAAAAAACCCAACATTCTGCTACACAAATTTGGTTTTTGAGACTTTTCTCTAACCTTTGCTTTTTTTTGTGCAATATTGGATAATTCTGCCTCTTTGTGCCTCGAACAGTTATTTAAATGACACCATCTGAGTAGTTTAGAGGGGATAAAAAGCCAAAAAGGTAGAAACCACTGGCTTAATCTTGAACAACATATTGTATTATGTAAGATTTTAAATTTTTTTTTTTACATTTAAAATCTTAAGCTGTAAAGTAACTAGTATATAAAGCCGTCTACTATTAAGTACTATTAAGTAACATTTCCCTCTGCAATGTAGTGGAGTTGAAGTATAAAGTAGCATAAAATTAAAATACTCCAGTAAATTACAAGGGCTTTTTTTGCAATTCATATATATGAAATGTATATTGGTTGTTCTCTACATAATATAAGTTAATTGAACAAGCTGCTTTCTGTTTTTGAATGTGATTTGTTATGTTCTAAAGTTCTTTAGACGTGGACTGATTGAGCGTGCTGCACAGTTTAGAGTGTAACCGAGCAGCACAGAGCCGCTCCACCTTGCTTTTCTCACCGTGTTTTCGTTGGGTCAACCAGTCAGTCTGGCAGGAACCAAATTTTTCTTTGGGGGAAATGTAAGCCTTCCTCAAAGAATTTCCCTGTTTGCATTTGCAGGTGGACCCAAGATGGCATGATGGTGTATCCATACAGCGTCTTGTTTTTAATGGACAAAGACTCAGCATTCTTTGGCACATGTCGGCCCCCGAGTAAAACCTCGACGAATTCATGTGTGTGTTTATTTGTTTTTTCTTCCATGTGACGGACAGACAGACGGCCTTGGATTTCACTTATAGAGTAGCTGAGACCTTGTTAACTCAGTAATGGATAGCCCTGGTGTACACGGAGACATCCTCTTCATTCTTGTGCCAATGAGAGCAGGAAGAGAAGACAAGCACTTCCTCTATCACTCTGACACTCACCTTTTGTCTGTCTCAGCAAAGCAAGGCACCAAGAGCTGCTTTCTGTGCAGTGGAGATGGTTAATGGATTTTCTTTGCCCTTTCCCATGAAGAAACACAATAGAAATATTTTGCTTCATTGTGAGATGTTACGGTTGGATAAACAAGACTATACTGTCAAGTCACACAATATACAGTACACTATATATATACCAATCACTTGTACACCTGAAAATGTAAACTAACACTTATGATGTATGAGATATCCATAGCATAGTTTATATTTTGATGAAACTTTACCTGGGAAAGTGATTGGACATGATATTATTTGTTAATGTTACAAGGTAGCAACGGATGTTAAATGTTGAGCTGGACACTAAATAGTTTGCAAACATGGAAATAATTGTTGGCTAAAACTCCAGTCCATACAGCTTCAACATAAAGAAGCAGTTCAGTTGCATTTCATGCAGTTTGCCAAAACATACACACTTTCTGCATAAATACTCCTCAACCAGAGAACAAAAAATGATTGTGTTTCTCATTAGGTATTTCACACCACAACAGACAGAGTACTGAAGCTGAAAGACAGAGGGCTCACTAGACAATTGACTGCAGTTTAAGCATTTCTGCAGAGGCCCACGTTGCTATTGTGGCTTGCAAATGTGACTGGTGGTTGACTCAGTCTGCAGTGGAGGGTGATCACCGAGAGGATCTCCAGTACAGAGAAGCCACCCACATAACTTTGTATCTTGTCTGCAGAGAAGTCCGATACATTTCATTAAAAAAAGTCAATTTTTGAGATTTTATATTATTGTTTGTCTCAGCGTTCATAGCTGTTCTCATTCTGATTCCTTTCAGTGTATTCTTTAGTGAATTTCATTAATAATTTCTTCGTCGAAGCAAATGTATTTGCACAAAGATAAATACACCTCTTATTATCTGTATAGAAGAGAATTTGGTGACACATTTGACTTTGAATTCATTTTTGACGGACAAACACGCTTTTGATACTCTGATACATACTTCTTAATCTAAACATCAATCTAAAAATCTAAACTAAGAATATGGATGTAAATAAGTATATTACATGATATTATCTTATAGTATCTTAACAGTATCAACTAAAGACTATTGTTTAACAATCTTATAGAACACAGTGTTTTTTTTATTTAAAAATGTACAACAATTTAACTGTATTTTGCAAGAGGCATAGAATAAAGAAATAAGATATGGTATACATACAGTAAATATAATTTTTAAAATTTAAAACTGATATAGATATGCACAACACCTCTGCAGCAGTGGCAGAAAGTAACTAAGTGCATTTACTTACTGTAAGAACAATTTTTATGTACTTTTACTTCACTTTTACTTTTGCTTAGTATTATCATTTTATTCTTTATACTCAATTACATTTCAGAGGAAAACATTGTACTTTTTACTCTTTTACGTTTATCTGAAAACTTTAGTTACTAATTATTTTGCAGATTAAGATTTAAGATAAATACAAAACACATGATGAGTTTATGACATATGATACATTGTTAAAGATGAAACTTCCCATTAAAGTAGTTAAAATGTACACATTATCACATCAGTAGATATAATAATGTAAAACATACAACAATCTAATACTATGAAAGGGGCCACTCTGCGTATTAAGTACTTTTATTTGATAGTACTTTTGTACCTTTACTTGAGTAACGATTTAGATGCAGGACTTTTACTTATAATGGTGAATATTTTACACTGTGGTATTTTTATTTTTACTTAAGTAAAGACTACTTGTTCCTCCTTTGCTCTGCAGTATATAGCCTTTTGGTATAATGTTTTAAAGCAGGGCAATATTATTTTGTTGTTCTATGTGTGTTTGAGCTGTTGAGGCAAATTTTCCATCTGTCAGTATTCAAACAAAAAGCCCACATAAGCAGTTTGGTCGGCCATAGTTTGCATTTTAATGTATTCTTCATATGAAAATATAAACCTCAGTTTGAACAGCACAACCCCATGCTACGGTACTGTGGTAATGGCTGAAATAATAACTAGAACATTAAGTATTCTCCTGTGTTGCTTATACCAAGCGCATTTCAACTTCAACGGACAGTAATTTCCTCTTCCTCTTGAATGCTCACCATGTCGTGTTGTCTTTCAGTTATTTCCATGTTGGTGTGATGTCATTTGGTCTGGCTTGTGGAGCTCTACTCCCCTCCCAGTGGAGTGGCTATATCAGACCCTTCATTCAGCTTAAACCCATGTTTTCGCCATGCCAAATTAACAGCCACCCTTTGGGTCAAAGCTGCGTGCGAGTGTTGAGATGGGAGAGGCGTGTCTGAGTGAAAAGCACCAATAACAGCAACATGCATGGTTCTCCACAACCAGCTCCCCTCCGTGTTCTTCAAAGCGCCCTCTTCCTCTTTCGCTCTCTTACTGCGAGCTGGTTTGTCGCTGTAGTCGACAGCACGAGAGACCGGGCTTCCTGGGCCTCGCTACTCACAAACAAACCAAACAGAACTTCTGGCTGTTTAAACCTGATGATACTGTCAATATAGGAACAGTCAGACAGTTATGTATATGTTATATTTCAGCCCGGATGTTGCTAAAGTCAATAGGTCATGAAAGTTTGTGTTGATTTAGACATGAACCTGTTTTGGTCATTGGCAAACAAGTTCCTTAAAATCTGACAACTGATAAGGGCTGGCAGGTCTGACTGGTGCTGTTGTCACAAACGCATAGGGAGTGGCAGCAGAAGGGCATGGTCAAAAGGTTGATTAATGACAGTCAGTGTTGTTTACCTTTCACCTTTTGTTGCATTATTTATACTCAGTACATGGTGACAGTGTTCAATCCTCGTCCTGCTCCACACATGCTATATTCAACAACAGAACAACTGGTTCTGCTTTAGACCTGTACTACAGACCAGTGTGCTCTACTTCATGTTATCTCATGCTGAGGTAATGGCCACGCACCACCCACCAACTGGGTTATTATTTGCTTAGAACAGGCTCGACCTCTTTTCTGAGTTAGCATGATGATGTTGCCTCAATAATTCATTTTCAACTTTAAATCAATCTGTATGAGTTAGTTAAGCTTTATTTAATCTGTAGGTCCCATTGCGTTCCAGCGACAAGTGACAAATTACTATCATAATGTATACAAAATCATAACAAGATGAGTCAGGCACACAAGACAATCATCACACAGACTCTTATATCATAAATATTCTCGAAAACTTTTATTGAAAAATTGAATGAGAAATGAGTATTACATAAAGGAAAACATACTGCAGGAAACTATGCACATCTGCTTATTTTATTATTTAGATATATTATTATTTATTATATATATATATACACAATCATAAATACATTCATCGATGTGAAATAATAAATAGTTATAATCTTACTTTTTAAACATGCTTTTATCTGAAAACCTGTAGAAAAAAGGTTTATGATAAGCTGACAGTATGATCACAGTGAGATTGAGATGTGTGACAGGTGGTATTTCATGGTGATATTTTCTTTTCTTTGCATGATAATCAACTTATTTTCTTACTTTTTCTACTTATTGCAGGAAATCTAAATATCTGGTGAAGGTTCGAGTCCTTCTTATTTAGCCCTAAGGTGATGAATTAACAATAGCATAGTGCTTTTTTCTTGAGCCTTTTATAATCTAAATGCCAGTTTATAAAAGTACAGTTTTCGTTTCTAGTTATGCACAAGGTTGAATGTATAATATTCAGACAAGCTCTAAACTCTAACCTAAACTCTGACCCTGATCCTCAACTGGAAGGTGTACAGATGCCATGGTATCATAATGATATTATAAATATAGGAACTCTCTTTGGTCATTGAATTCAAGTAAGACTCGAAAAGAGGAATCTCTGAATGTCATTGAAATGTGCAAACACTTACAGTATACAGCTGGGCCAGATAGATTATTCAGGTTAAAAGACAAGTTTGGTGATATTCTGTATTTCTATTTTTGTCAACAAATCCAATGAAAAGACCCAATCCAACGATTAATTGATACTACCAAGAAATATTGTCTGTGTGCCCAAAACCTGATACATCTTATTAATCCACAGTTGAAAACATTCCCCAAACAAATGCACTATTATTCCTGCTTGAGTAAAGTTTGCTAAGAGCTACAGTGCCCAGCTGCTTAAGGTGATTAGTTGGCCTTTCTTAAGAAAAGAAAATATATGTTTGTGACCGCTGTAAAGATGTACATATTGAGAGACGAACTGACGCATTGTTTCTTTAGATGTTTTTCATGGGATTTGTTGAAAATAACAAAAACATAAAATACCACCAGCCCTAAAGTTATTTTAAAAAGACATTTGTTTTGTTAAAACTAAGTATATTCCAGTGCATCAACATCCAAAGAGTAAGAATCCTCCTTTAGAAAAAAGTCTTCTCTCTAAACGTTTAAGAGCGTTTATTTACTTAGAGATCCAACTGTATTTCAGGAAGGATTCCCCCCCCCCCAAACCAAAAGACAGTACAGTGGTTTACCACTCACATATTTGGGAGACGAGTCATCATCTTATTATCACCTAATAAGAATTTGAGCCAAAAATTAACTTTAAATACAACCTCGCGTAGCTTTTTTTTGCTGGTAGCATTAGGCATGTGTGTGGCAACATTTAGCCCAGTATATGTTTCAGCGGGCTTTAAATAAGTCACAGATGGGCAGTAGGGCAGAACATTAATTCTATAGTCTCCACAAATTAGAGAGGATCCTCCTGCACCGAGGACTGTCTCTCTGTCTGTACCTAGATCTTTACCAAAATAGACTTTCACTACAAAACTGCTGACAAATTTCCATAATGAAGGTCTGTATTTTGACTTCCCAGTAAGGAACTGCACACTCCTCTAGATAGTTTATATTTACATAACCATTACTGACAATACACACAAATTACAAACATCCTTAGTTTTACAAAAATATGCCTGTTTTCATGGCACTGTTTTCAAAGAGAGCAATTCAGTTGTGTTTGCAAACATAATTTCATGCTCTTTTAGTCATCTGTATATGATAATCAAAGCTGAGCTCTGCAATTCAATGTGATCCTGTGGTTATTCTCTACATTGCTGTATCGTTGTATCCTCCGAGGACCAAAAACAGCGGCAGAATCTCCTGAGAGCAAATGTGAAATGATACGTTTTCATTTAGAAAGCCAAATGTCATCATCATGTCTCTGTCTCTTTTGCTTTTAGAGCATCTGGTTGATGTGGTGAGCTGGCAGAGCAAGTAAGAACATGGGAGGGAGACATTTATCATCCTCTAGACTACAGAGCTGTAACTCTGCCTGCTTGGAAATCCTATGGACAGTCAGCGGAAAAAAAATAAACTCAACGGTGATTGCATTACAAGGATGACATAGTTACGGACCCACTGCTTTGGTGTTTTAGTTTTGGGTGGCAAAAATATAAATGCATCACTTACAAACTTGTCACATAACAATACTGAACATCTTATCCCGTTCAAGTCATTTTAATTAATGACTTTGTTTCTCACATGCTTGTCAAAAAAAATGATATCCTGCTTGTCAAAGACCATGACGAGCGCATGTTTCGGCATCGCACGTGTTTGCATGCACCATGTTTCCATGGCAAGTCAATTCATTTGAAATTTCAGACATGAGAACCCCTGGCCTGCTTTTCAGAATTTGACACATTGCCAACTTGCCACTCTCTTTTTAAAATGTTTCTCGAGAATCTTTTTTTTTTGCTTTTTCCAGGACCTGTCTGGCCTGCCATGTCATCTGTCCTGATATGCTCTCTTGTTGACTTTGAGTCATGCAAAGGCAGAGAAAGTGAGTGAGTGAGTGACTCCTGGCCAGCCTGGGGTAGTTCCCCTCTCAACACAAAAGGTACAGATAATGTAAAATGTCTTAAATCATAGTGTCCAATACATAAACTGAACTTTGGTCTCTAAAGAACACTCAATCCTTCCTGTACACACTGCGGACATTGATGAATTGTTACAGTTGAAGATAAGAGGGCCTGTTCTTCCTTTTCAAGGAATCTCTGTCACCATTTTGCTGCTGCTTTGATTATTAATAGTGCTGGATATCATATCCATTAGGATCAAGGAGGCCAAGTCTCCCCTCCTTCTCTCCAAATATCTGTTAAAGCTTGTGGCATTTGAGAATCCTTTCAAGTTTAAGTTGCAGAGGTAACACTCTCAAGAACCTGGGTATCAGAGCACTGTAGTGTTTAATTCTGGGCATCTGCCCACTTGTGTCAGTAGTTTCATTGAAAGTTTGGCATGTTGGCTCCTCTTCTCTCCTTTACCCACAAGCAGGTGTTGTTTTTCAGTAATATTTAATCAAGGCAAGATCTATTAAAAGGGACAAGTTGTATTTTACAAAAAGATATGTTTACACATCCAAACATTTTTCATAAATGTATAATTGAAATATTTAACTAAAACAGCTGTACATATAAATAGTACTGGAGTTTTACCTTGTGAAATTACAACATCATCAGAAAAAAAGCAATGAAACAATGGTTCCGTGACCGATTCAAACAATGTTCAAAATACACAAGAACTTAATCCTAATGGTACTTCTGGGATGAAAAAAGTGGCCCACTAGCATATCGTCACGTTGCACCTATCTCAAAGTATACTAAACACACTACTACTACTACGACTACACACACAGAAAATTGAAGAAACATTATGTCTTTGTGCTCTGTATAAATAGGCAACAACCATCTAAAACCAGCCCACCTGCTGCCCTTCCAGCACAGAGGGTCTGCAGAAGAAGCAGTGGGGGGTATCATTTGCTGCCCTGATTGATGACCATAGGTCCCGCAGGAAGTAACCCCACCACCATGAAGGAGTGTTTTCTGAACCCCAAGTGGTATCCGGGAAAACAGAACGACTCCAGTCAGGGAGCACGCGCACTCATAGGCCATCTTAATGTTTGGATATACTGAGTCACTTGGGATTTTGCTGCAAAAAGGGGAAAGGAATCAGCGACTGCGTAATGGAGCTCAGAGGACACCTAAATTCCAGGGTGTATCCTAAAACTTGCTATTAAAACTGTTCAGTATGACACCTCAGTGCTTTGTGTTTTGGACCTTGTTTGTAGGATTATAGCCCCCTGTGAATAAATGACTTCCTCTTTTCTGGGATCCTTTGTCAGAACTCTCAACAATTTTCCACATCAGTTAAAACTCGAAAGATACTGGTGACCTATAAACGAGGTTAATTATTTTGCCGGGCATTTGACATCATGCTTGCATGTGGACATGGCAGGTACAATCCATTACCATGTATGTTTACATTTTAGGGCTACAAGATTAGGAACATTTTTTTTAAAGCCCAAAAACATGTTCAAAGAGCATATTGTTACGGAAAATACGTTTGCAAATACCCCATGTACCTTTTTAATGAATACTATTTCTTTGTTCAAGGATGGTTCAGCTTGAGTTTCCAACTGTCTTCCATAGCCAGAATCAAGAACATGCAATCCGAATATATATCTGTAAATCCACGAAGTCAGTAAATCCAATGATTTTCAGTGAGAGAAGTCTGAAATGTTCTTTTTTTTTTTGCTCAGGTGTGTTTGGGATGAAGTGGGTTTGCAAGTACCGCAATCAATGTATGTCCATAACTGAAATCTATTATTCATCTGTGTGATAAATGCAGTTATAATTACTCTCTACATTAATCCATTAATCCATCCATCTCTACATTTTCTAGTGTACACTGTAGCACATTATTTTCACATAATTCAGTCAACCGGCACCGTTTGTCTTCAGAAAGTGTTAAAAACCTTTAAACTGATTTGAGTGATCAGGTTCATCAGTGTTAACCATAAACAGATAATCTCATTCAAGGAGCCATGTCTCTGCTCAATGGTCCAACTAGGTCAGTGTTTAGGATCGCACATTTAATTTCTAAAGACCGACTGACACCAGAAAGGGAAGAAAACTCCCATTCTCTCTCGCAAAGCCATAAAAATACAAAATATGTTTTACTTCCTGACTGCATTCACGCTGAAGGTGCTGTTAAAAAAAACCCACAGAAATGCTCAGTCTTACTCGACCAAACTATACTGGGCCCTTCACCAAACCAACTGTGTTGCACACATTCCCCCTGACCTCACCATCCTGCGCCAAGTCACAGTAGAGCAAATGCAGGCTGTTTGCTGGGTGTGGACCAGCACCTGAGAGTCCACTTTGATTACAAAAGTGCATTTGAGTTGAAAGCCGTCTGGACAAATACACAAACTACAATAAAAATACTAAAATGTTAAAAATATGTATGGACCTCTTTTATCATTATTTGTTTTCCTGAAACAACCATTGCAGCATGACAAATGCGGTTGCGAAACAAGGGTAGAAATAAAACATTAGAAGTGGACTTTAACGTTTAAAATTATGACAAACTTGAATTTTTTTTAAATGTTATATTCTGGGCTGCTGATATAGAAGAAAGTCTGTAAACCTACTGATTTAAGCCAAGACGTTTATAAGCTCATTTGTACAGAGCTTAGCCTGTTCCACTTAGTTCTGGACTAAAACATAAAGTGAGGGCCACGTCACACTTAGACGCAGAGAGTATGTGGACCAGATATATGGACTACTGAGGGGACAAAAACAGCACTAATAATGCCATAACCTTATAAAAACATCTCTGCATCGCACAAAACTATCACGCATAATATTTAAGGTAGTATTATTGTGTTAAAAACCATCGTAAAAGACAGGGTCAGTTGACCGCCACAAAAAGCAATAACCTTATCATAGAAATTAGCCAAACAAAGAGGTGAGAGCAGAAAACACTGTCGCATAAATAATATTAATAATAATACTACATTTCATTTACAGGCGCCTCTCTGGGCACTCTAGGACACCGTACGACACATAAAAAAAATAAATAAAAACGTTTAGAAATAAATAGTCCGTGACGCACAGTTCAGTCTATTAAGGGAAGCAGCGAGAAGGCGTTTCGTCAGCGCGAACAGGCCGCAGGAACAAACGGTTTGCAGAGCAGAGCCCTTTAGGCCTGTATGGGAAGCTTCTCGCAATTTGTATATGGGGAAACACATCCCCGAGGCTGCATGTGGGTGGATTGGGCCCGTCAGCTGCTCTCACCGTTCATTAACGCGCATGATCCGGTGGCTGATTTCCATCGTAGCAGGTATCAGTTACAAGTGAGATAGCGTCAGAGGAGGCGCCCATGCTGCGGAGAGCTCCGTGGAATTCGGGAGGTAACGGTTAGCCAACGCTTGAGTAAAGAAATTACCTTTTCCCAGTCGAGGGGCACGGTGGCCAAGTGCATTTCAATTCCCTTGCCGACGTTTAGGACACAATGCCACGCGAACAACGTCGATTGCGGGATGAATTCACGCCATTCCGCCTCAGAGAAAGACAAAGCGTCACCGTCAACGAGCGACCTGCTAGATCTCGCGTCCGTCCATTCAGAGAAAGCCGGCTTTTCTGTCCCCACCAGTTGGAAGACGCGACAACTGCCATGGAATACACGCGTGGCATTATTAAGCTTTACACATTATCAAAAGTCACCTTTTGTTTGTTGGAGTTACAGAAACAGTAGGCTAAATTCCAGATTACCAGCAGCGTAAATAGCGTGTTATTAATAAGAAGAAGAAATGAGACTGGGTGGTTTTGGGATGAGGCCCTCGCTGGCTGCGACAAACCTGCAAACCACTTGAGTTGATATAAAAGCTTTCTGCGCATTTCCTGTATTCTGCAGTCCAAACTTACATCAGCGCCCTCATGAATTAGGCCTCAACCAACGGGCTGAACCAAACGACGCACTGAGTGCCCTTTCATGGATCTATGCTGAAATAATATAAGATAGGACAACACATGGCATTTAAGAAAGCCTTTATTTTTGAATATTTACAATGAAATTATAAAAATATATAATTAAAGCTTTGGCAAATATTTTACATTTAGACAATTTCTCTCTTTGTTCACATCGTTGAGTCACTGTAGAATCGAGATTATGGCCACAAATTTAGATCATATAATATATGGCGGATTAGAGAATAGCCCTTTGTTTTATAATAAAACATCAATGGCAGACTGGACTGACAAAATGTTTTTTTTTGTTTTTTTTTTATCCTGCAGTCTCCATAAGAGAATATACAGTTTAGCAACATGAAGTATTTTCAATGGAGAAAAAAAAAAACTAATCAACCAATGAGGGCAAACACCAATACATCCATGCAAGCTTACATTCATGTGGCCATGAGGGCCAATAGAGCTATACTGTATTCATAAGGCATGTGAACAGGCCGGTGTTTGACTGTAAGCTGCAAACACTCGGGGGAAGCAAGTCGTTAGTGTTCAGACTTACTGTTGGAGTTGTTGAAATGAGTTCAGTTAAATGGGTCTGGTAATTAAGGTGGTAAGTCCCGGTTATGATGATGTGGTGAGACTGAGTCCATGCACACTGTTCAAGTCTTCATGCTGCTGCTGCTGCTGCTGCTGTTTGCTCAGGGGACTGGGCGGTTTTCTGTCTCCTGCACAACAACAATTCAAAAAATACGCAATTATTATAAAGCAGTCTCTCTCTACAGATGAAGGTGTCTTCCATTTTGTGCGTGTAAAACATGGCTTCGGATCACACGGGAGACCTGACGCTGGCCATGTCTGGAAGGTCAATATTTAATAATTGACATATAATAAGGCTTCATTTGGGATTTCGTAAATGTTTGCACTCGTTGCGGTCATTGCTTGTTGCGAAAGTGTGCGTGCGTGAGAAAGGGGCCACAGGCAGAGAGGCTGTAATGTCCTATGCGGATATAAGTTGGTATGATAAAGAGATATAATAATAATAATAATAATAATAATAATAATCCATCCATTCTAATATAAAGCAACTGGATCCCGGGGAGAATTTGTTTTAGATACAAAACAGTTGTCACCAGTTTTCACAGTAAAGTGTGGTACCGGCCCCCCACTGTCTCCATGCTCTGTATACCTTCTCGGGCCTGATGCTTGAAGGTCATCGGCGAGTGGATCTCCCCTGCATGCATGCTCATCCCGCTGCCTGGGTGGGACAGGGCCGGGCTCTGCGGCTGCCAGTGGTGGTGGCCCGAGGCCACGTAGCCGCCTGCTGGCCCGCTGTACACCCCGTACTGGTTGGTGGGCGAGTAAGCGCACGCAGAGACATAACTGGACAGTGTCGAGGAGGGCTGCAGGCAAAGAGTAAGACGTGGACAAAATAAGCACAAAAACCCCAAACGCGCGGCACTTATGGTACGTGACAGTGGCATGCGGCCTACAGCAGTGGACCGTTAAAGACGCCGCCTGGGTGGTTTAGAAGGAGAGGGAAGCAAATTGAGAAAGAGCAACATGAGCTCCACTGTAATTTGATTTGCCATTTAAATAAGGCTAATTAGAGAATATATACACAGCCAGGATTCCTCTGCCTGTCATCTCAATCCATAAACAGAAGTAAACATTTAGTCAAGAGTAATAAAACTCCTGGGAGTGTCAGGGGTAACATCTTCTCAAGCAGGGGCCTGTGGCCTTATGTGACTCTGTTTGAGGGTCCCTGATATGGAAACCTTTCACAGCTCTGCCACAGGCCGCTGTAGCGAGAGCAATCATTTACTAAAGACATCTGCCCATTTTGGCACTAAACATTTGGACCGTTTCCTTAAAAGAAAATAAAATGGCGCGATAATAGCAATAGAGAGTGAACACACTTGTCCAAGCTTGGTGTAGAAACGTTACAGGCTGTACAGATGTTCAGGCTTTTTTTATTTTTATTTTGTTCTTTTACCTGAGCGTATTTTATGTCGGCGTCAATGGCTGATTTGTCGATCCCGTTGACTGCGTGAGCCGCGGGGAAAGCTGCTCTGTTGACGCTGCTCCACTCCTCCATTTTTGGTGGATATCCCTCCGCCCCAGCAATGGCTGATTTAGAAACAGTAACTTCGTGTCAAAGAGGTATAAAACGTAAAATTGCTAACCCCCCCCCCCCAAAAAAAAACAAACAATGAAGTCCAATCTAGCGTTATAATTAGTGATGTAAATTACAGACACAATTAAAATGCGTTACGCACAAGGCTGTCTGGCCTATACAACATGGCACATTTCATTTTCAAAACAATCGGCCTGTCTAAAATAGTTTGGAAGTTAAGGTTAATCAAACACATTTATAATTTAATATCAAAACTATTCTAATTATTAAAAGAGGGCCTTGTTTGTAATAAGCCTCTATTGTAAAATTAGGCTAAAAATAGAGTTTAAATTTAATCTTAAAGAAAAAGAAAAAATACATTAAGGTTGAAAGGAAACAGCAGCAGTTTATTGTAAATATTCTTCTGTTATTTAATAGTTAAAATTAAAAATGGCTTATTATAACCAATAAAGCCCTGCATTGTATCATAGGTTATGTTTACGCATATAAAATAGCAATGTTCTCATATAAATAGGCTTTCAGTGTCGAACCATTTCAATCTGGAAAAATAATCAAACACATACAATTTTACACACATGTTTAAATGATCTTGGACCTTAAGGCACAAAAATATACTTTGCCAGGAGACTTAACGTCGGATAAAAACACTGACTAACGGACCAGAAAAGCAAAGAAGAATTCTTGTAATGACTACTTGAAGGATTAGGGGGGATATAGCAGGTGAGCAAAGTGTTTGCAAATGCATCATCCCATGAAAAGGCCCATTGAGAGTGGACTTACTGCTTTCTGGCTGAATGGTGACACGGAGGCCTGTACAGCTACTAATGGCCGTATTGTCCCGCCTGTTGCCAGTTGTGCGGAATGATATGGCAATTCCACATGCAGGATAGCACAATAATAACCAGCTACACTGGTTCATTAAGCTCCTATTTGAGAACAGTGAGAGCTACATGCTTCCATGTCTGGCGCAGAGACGCAGAGGCCTAAGATTTCTCCCAGAGCAGAGTGTGGATATGTGTTTTCCTCACCTGCAGGGTCCATGAAGGCTCGTATCCCGAGGATGTTGCTGACGGTGTGTGCAGAAGGCCAGGCCCTGGATATGCTCATATGTCCCGCCGTCACCGGTACTCCAGGGGGGCTGCCCATTTTAGTGCCAGTGGGCGACATGGTGTTGGGGTAGGAATAAGGGTATATGTGGTTGTAGGAGAGCCCGGCCTGCGCGGAGGCTTGCTTGCTGCTCTCGTACTGGTTGGGCTGGGAGAGATTTCCAATCTTGTTGCGTAAAATCCGGCTGATCGAGCTAACCGACGGGACGTTGTATTTGTCGCAAACTCCATCTGCCAAAAGCCTGTCCCGGATCTCCCAGGCAAAGATCCCGGGGTCGCCCTGTTTGTAGTCCCTGATATTTTTCACCACGTTAGGCGTCGTGACCCGCGGTTTGCTTCCACCGATGGCACCGGGCAAAATGGAGCCCGTCTCGTTGTACCTCGCCAAAATCTTGCTCACGCAGCCGTGGGAGACTCGGAGTTGCCGGCTTATATCACAGGGTCTGATCCCGAGCTGAGCCAGCTCCACTATTCTCAACCGTATGGCATTGGGCAGGGGTCGCCCATTGACGAAGACGCCGCCTAACTGGTTCACCTCTCCATAGGTTTGCTCTGCCGGAAAAGAGATAAGTCACCTATTTACACTGCATGAGATGGGTACATTTGTGACAAAAATATATTCTCTGTAATGCACGCATTCTGCCATAAAATATAATTTAATAAAACAGTTATATTCATTTATTATTAACAACTAAAACTTAAAAATGTTCAGCCTTTGACACAGGCCAGCTCCTGTAATTTACGCCATAAACCGGGGTTACAAAGTTGGATGACATGTGTCAGCCTACACACACGGGTAACCTCTAGCTGGTCATCGCTATTTTACAAATGTGTGTGAACTGTTTGGCTGGGTTTACCCTCCACCAGGCCTGCATACACAACAAAAAAAAAACAACATTAAAAATGGCGAGCTTGAGGAATTGACACTCGAGAGCTTTTCTAAGACACCCTTTTCACGGGATAATTGGTGCTGTGGTTCCATTTAAGATTTGAAGCTTTAAGCAGACAACAATGACTGCTGAATAGAGCCTATAAAAAAAAAAAGCCCACACGAAATAAACTTGACAGGCTGTCGCCAAAAGACATATGACACTCTTCATTTGCACATTATCTGAACTTGGAGAAAACAACAAGTGGTCATTTCTGTCTTTACGCAGGCGTGGTGAGTCTGGACACGCTACCATAAGCTCCGCGCCAGTGAAGCATGCACATGGTAACGCAGGCTTACCCATTTGCCTATATGTTTCGAGATGCTGTGAAATAGGTGCCCCTTCAAATGGCTGAATGCGTCCCGAGCGAAGGCAGAGAAGGAAGGGGAACGGGGAGGAATGAGCCCCAGAAGAGGAAAAAGAGACCTCTTAAAATCTCGTCCGAGTGCAGCGCGCCCCCTTCTTTTCTGGAAGCGAGTGACTGCGAGGTACAATGGCACCAAAGTGATCTTCATCCGATAAAAGCAAATTGGAGTTATCCCGGGGAGTCCGCAGTTTGCTGGGATTAATTTGACGCGTCCTCCACGTCAATCTTCCCTGTTATACGCCGAGCCTCTGCTTTGATTTCATTGGTCGTCCTGCGCTGGAAACGCTGTCAGCCAATGCAAACCCCATCCGGTTGGAGCCGTGCAGCCTCCTTAGATACTTTGCATAGTGGAAGTGGCAGAAAGTGAAACGGTTCATCCAACAGGCGCCTGGTAAGGACCTATACATACACTGGGGTGACAGTGGAGGGTAAACCTTCCTGGACTGGTTAGCCTACCAATGTTTTCAGCTCCAGAATAAAGTTAAACTACTTTTTACAGCTGAGATAAATATTGCTAACATGTGTCTTTTAGTGTGCATCACAGGGGTTAGGGTCAATTTGATATTGAATTATAAAACGAGAGGGTGCAAGTAACATTAAATGGCATCAGTCAGTGGTTTAAAAAAATATACATTTAACTGATTTTCATGCTGTGTTGCTTGTGAACATCACCGGATCATTAAACAAGGGTGAGCTTGTGGTCTGTGTTGTGTTGGTGATCCACCTAAATGGTTATGAGCAGTTTGGTAAATTGCATGTCATTTATTCATTATATATGTCATTAAATATATCATTTATTCCTGTAAAATAGCATCAGTACACCTGAAATGATCCACCTGTGGATGTGACTGGTATCTTGGCTTTTATGCAAATCCTATAAGATCAATGTTATATTCCATTTGTGGCCATTTGAATAATAAACTATGCTATATTATAACTACAAAAATATTATTATTATTATTATTATTTTTGTGCATATTGGTTGATGAATTGACCATATACCTGAGCAGTGCTGGACAAACTGAAGGCATGATCCATCCGGGCAAAGGGAGACTTTCACACTAGCAGCCCGGGTCTTTTTATGAGCCAGTGTTAGAGCATCAAACATGGGAAGGGGTTCATGTAATCGATACCTCTGTAGATCGCAGCGCTCCCAGACTATGGGATATCGACTGGATGCCAGAGACATGCACTATCACAGCATGTTTTCCGAGTTTCCTGTGCAAGTTTAGAAGGTATCGTTTATAAGCTCGCAAAACGTTACTTGTAAAACTTAACAGTCGACCCAATGGTAACAAGGTGCAGTGTCCTTACCCCCCCCCCCACCCCTCTCTGTCTCCTGGCCACTTCACCATCCAGATCTGGGAGCGGGACACATGGAAAGCATCAGGTTGGGTCAGAGGAGCAGAGTTTGGGTGCTGAAGAAGATCGCCTTCACGTTGGACGCCAGTGATGGACATTTGTTTTTTGTTTTTTTTTTTGGGGGGGGGGGGTTAGCAATTTTACGTTTTATACCTCTTTGACACGAAGTTACTGTTTCTAAATCAGCCATTGCTGGGGCGGAGGGATATCCACCAAAAATGGAGGAGTGGAGCAG
>CM022480.1:19437297-19456095 GCA_011952105.1 Coreoperca whiteheadi
GGGGAGGTGGCTCGTGGAGGGGGTGGGGGGGGGAGGGGGGTAAGGGTGGGGGGGGTGTGTGTGTGTTTGGGGGGGGGGGGGGGGGGGGTGGGCTTTGTGCGTGGACCTGGACTGGATAGCCAGCGAATTCATTTTTCGTCCCCGCAGTATTTCCGTGCATGTTGCGGGGTGGGCGATATATAACCGGGACCCGCTGGAGGAACCTTCCTCTGCTGCTGCTGAGTATAAATGACCGTTTTAATAACTGGCATCCAAAGCCCTCCTCAGTCTCGTTCGGTCTGTGTCACTGTCTCTCACCCACTCCCTGTTCTTCTGTCTCTCCCATGTCTTCTCTCCACTGCTTGGCTGGCAGGACTCCCCTCATCTGGACAACGTAGGAATTGCACGGTTTGGTCGGCCCACATGTCTTCCATCAGTGGCTCGTTCCCTTTTTTTTTTTTTCAGGATAGGTAAACCCTTTTCGGAATGTTTCAGTAGACATGACAACAATTGTTTTTCGTTGTACTTTACTCTGGATATGAAAATGAGACGGTGGGTGGATTTACGCCTCACACGTAGGCCTGTATTTTGTGTACCGTTTTCCTTTACGAGTCCGCTTTATTAACTCACAAAATCTTTGTGCACTTGTCCTACATAAAACCTCTACAAACTTTTAAATGCGCATGTTTTCTGTGACACTATTTTTGCCGCGTTATTGTATGCACTGTGTCGCCCGGTTCCAGTCGTTTTCTGATACAAAGTAATGGCATTTAACGAAAGAGAAGTCTGTTTTTAGACCCAAAATATTTTTTTGGGGAGTGCTGGAATATGAAGATACATTACATGCAAAAAAAAATGAATGAATGCACTACTTTGCATTACTTCGTTGTTTTTTTTCTTCTTCATTCCGGCCATTTGCCTTTACACGGCTGTTATATTAAAAACGAGCACAGCCTTTGGTATCTAAAGTCCTTGGCTTGTGACCGAGAAATTCTACAGGTTTTAATTGCTGAGGTCCAGATTGTTTTAAAGATATCATAGGCAAAGATGTCGGCCGCAGCACATTTGATTTTCTTTCTCTGTAATTCAGGCTATGTAGGTTAGATAAACACTGGAGCGCCATACAAAATAGAACCACCGCGGACTCGGTGGTCTGGTTTCATTATTGGAATCTTACAGTATTTTTGCTAAACGCTTTTCTCTAAAACGTGTTTTAATTCATCCGTATGGACGTTGAAAGTGAAATGCACCTAGGTATTAAAGAGTGAAAGGAATATACAAATGATTATCAATAAAGAGAACGCCTGGCAGTTATACATTTTCTGCACGTGTATCAGGCGTGCGGCGTCGCAACCCTGTGTTTGGGTTTCTCATGTCATTAAACAAAAACAGTCCTGAACGGCTCCCCTCATAGTCCAAGGTTCAAAGTGTATTCATACAATATATGCCCACATAAATACTGCGGCCTAAACACAAACACCAAAGGTACAGTCAGTAATATTTCATTTGATCTTTAATGGTGGACGACGCATAATTACTGCACATCTACACCACTGAGTGACGCTGACATTACACATTGCACATTATTCTTCTTTGCATCAGAGGTTGTACACACTAACTTGACCCTGCCTTCCCAGATTTGTATCTTTAAACAACACTTCTTGAGCCTCATGGACTCAAGTCATGGTGCACATCCCAGCAGCACGTTTTATTAAGGCTGGGAGTGCAAATGCCATTCTCCATCTTCCCGGTTTGATAGCCTCTAGGCAGAATAATGTTTTATAATAGTGGTTGTTTTGTCTAAAGATGATCGCCGAGTTAAGCTCATGTTTACACACATTACGGTTGCTGCTTGCATGGCTTATTACTGCTGAGAGATTGAAATGGTTCATGTAGCATTCAAGAGCAGACTCTTATTTACTACCGATTCCTTTTTTTCTATTTCAATAATATTAATGAGACTCTGTTCCCGAAAGAGATGCGGATTAATTCCTATTCCTTGACTTTTTGTAGGCTAATTTCCACTGGCCATTCTTAATGTTTGGGCAGTAGGCCTATTTCAACCACAATGCGCATTTATGTGTAGGCCTATTTAAAAATCTTAACTGTATCTACTTTTTACTGATGTCCAAAAAAATATACTTTCAAACACATCCCTAAACTTTAATCTCGTTTAGGGATGTGTTTGGTTTCGATAGACGCGATTGTATTATTCTGTATGTTCTGAAATGTAGCTATAGATTGTTTTCCTTTCAGTGGTTTTAATGCTTTTTTTTTTTATTGTTCAGTTGCGATCGTAAAATGTTGAATAGCCCACACTTTGTCCGCGGTCTTCAAAGTGTGATGTTTCCTCCCAAATCGCTTTTAGATCAGACACAAGTTAACTCATCCAATCGCCACCTGACACCCGCAAGGTGCAACGACCCCCGTCGGTAAATATTGATGTTGGTTTTAAGTGGCATCAAAGGATTCACTTCCTCCAGTGTGCTTTGTCTTTAAAGTCTTAAGGCGAATTCAAAGTTTCTATTTTTCATTGTCTCAAAGGGGGCAGATCATGTGAGTGTTGTGCGGATGAATCTGGAGGTGCTGCGGTGCTGGAGCTGATTCATTTAGTGCTCTTTCAGGTGCAATTACTCTGATGTTACTTTATCAACTGCTTTGTATATGTTGAAAGAGCTGAAATGAATAAAGAGTACCTGCTTGCATTCAAG
This sequence comes from Coreoperca whiteheadi, assembly GCA_011952105.1. Classification (NCBI taxonomy): domain Eukaryota; kingdom Metazoa; phylum Chordata; class Actinopteri; order Centrarchiformes; family Sinipercidae; genus Coreoperca; species Coreoperca whiteheadi. The sequence continues at coordinate 19,439,988 of CM022480.1, forward strand.
GGTGCGTGTGCGTGTGTGTGTGTGTGTGTGTGCAGACCTAATGCAACCAAGTCCTACTACTGGCTTCGTGGCATGAGAAAAATTAACAAAATAACGAGTAGCTGTGATGCATCAAGATTCAATTAGTACTAATAGTGTGCAGCATTTTGGACATCAGCTTCTCATCTCTCATCAGGTAAACACCATAACCATGTTCAGATAAACGAGTCTTTCCCATTTCAACAAATGAAGAATCTGTATATATTTTCTGATATGGTTTCAATTTACTTTCCACAACGGGATGAACCATAGTATTTTATTGAAGAGCCTTTTTTTTTTTTGTTCCTACGTTTTTGATGTAGTGTTTGTGAGTTTATTGATCTCAGTGCTCAGTATGGAAATTATTAGAGGGGGTCCAGATTGTGTGCATTTAGCACACCAGGACCAACGCGAGGCTATAAGTTTAAAAGAAAGTGTGTCAGAGAAAACCCCCTGCTCTTTTTATTTCCATAAGTACCCAAACAGAGTCGGCAAAAACAAACTGTAGGATTTGCTACCGAGGCTGCCCATGTCTATCTGTGTCTGGTGTGCAAACAGCTGTACATTTGCAGCAGCTATTCTACCCCTCTCCTATTTAAAAATATAATTTGTGTGATGTTAAAAGTAATACATTAAGTTTCACATTTAGTCTAAAAGTCTAATAAGCCCATGCTGCTCATTATTAGGAAGGGGAGGGGGAATCAATGTTTATCCTGTTGAATGCCAACCAAGCCCAACCTGTAAAGAAACACACCGATTCCTTGGTGAAGTAGCCCCCCTCCTCTACAAAAAAGGGTTTGTCCACTCCTATCTGATCCAGAGGTGGTGATGTGTAGTTTCTTTGTGCTCCTGCTGGTGAGGTTCTGCTAAAAGGAGGCTTGGAAGGCAGCGAGCTCAGTTCTTTTATAGCCACAAGACCCACTCTGAGCTGCAGAACACGCCTAATGAGGGCGTGCAGCGGTGCCATGTGAGACATGCCAGCTTTTACCAGGCTGGGTAATTGCTTGTGACCTTCACTAAACACGTCTCATGTGTCTTCATGTTCTGAGCGCACTTCTAATTGTTACATTAAGGCGGATGCCTGAGAATTATACATGTACTTTGACTGTTTTTGGGGAGAAGCAGACAGATCTGTAGGGAGGCGAGGGGTATTTGTCAGTGTGTTTGTTTGTTTTTGTATGTGAAGAAATGTTGTTGTGGACCCCTTCTTTAACTCAACCTCTACTCGCAGTTACCACATTTCAAAGATAATATAATATTAAGGCTGACAAAATGTTTCAATTAGTACTACTTAACCAGACATTTCTTTCCTTATATGAGTATACCATCTAACAAAAACTGCTCCATCAGAAATATGTTTTTCAGTTTGTTTTAGTATCATACCACTGGCTGTCCTTGGGAATCCTTTGTTTTTCTGGTTTTCATTTAAAGTGGAAACATATTAGGAAAATGCAAGGGACTTTTTTTCTGCCTGTTGTTGTGATTCAAAAACCTGTCATCAAAAAAATGTCAAACGACTTGAGTGTTAGCGTTCACAGACTGACCTCTGATCTGGAATTATGAATTCTGGTAGCATTCACACATACGTTGTGTTTGTTAACCTTTGGCTCGAAAACACTTACATCAACATTTCACTTTGGATGACAATTTTCTGGTTTTCATATAAACTTCCACAGAGGATCAGTGGCAGTCAAACAGTCAAGCACCAGTCAGCACTGACATTCAGGCTTTCCCCTCTTTATCAGTCATTGCAACGAAAAGAAACGCTGCTGCTGATCCTAAATTGTGACATGAATGGTGCATCGTGTAAGAATTTCATCTGATTCAAAGTGAACAACACGGTGGAAACAGAGCAAATTCATTTTAAAACACGTTAATATGACATATATGAGGGGAAGAAGCAGTAATACCATGTGACCTCATGTGCCCTGCACTTCTTCTTTGGCTGCTGTGCCAAGAGACTGAAACTGGAAATTTTATTAGCATCTTTTTATTATTTGTGCCAGGTTAAGTTTTAGAATTCATACAAAGTGCAGAGCGTATGCAAGTAAGTGTGAGAAAGTAAGTATTAAGTAAGGTCATTGCATAAGACTTCCACTCCTTCATTACATCAAGTGTTTCTTCTGGAACGTTGTAGTTTAATGGTCAGTAGTAATCTATATGAGTGGAAAAGAGACTGCACTTATGATGCACTCAAATAAGATAAAAGTATGACTTCTGAAAGGAAGCAGTAACCTTTCAGGAAGATAATAATCCGTTCTGGAAATGGAAAAGATAACTAACTCACCAGTATTAGTGATAAGTACATACACATGTTATGCATCTGATATCAGACTGTAGTCAGCATAATAAAGATTCAAGGTGTGACCTCTTTATCAGACATGGCTTTAATTCACCACCACAATCTAGATAAAGATCAAGTGATCAAAAATGGATGCACTCTGAATTAAAAAATAATGGTTCTTTACTTCCTAAAAAAGATAAAGCTCCAAAGGCAAAATGTAATATTAAATGTGGCTGTTTATTCTGTCAGATTTATAGTTTCCAGGCTGAATCATTTTCCCTTTTCTTCATAAAGAATAATAACTTTTCCCTGTCCCACACTTTTTCAGGTGAAATTTTAGCACTATGTGCTCTTATGCGTGTTTTTAAATCGTGCATTTATGTAAAATTATCTTGAAATAAGTCAACTGGCCAGATTATATCATCCTGTATGTTCTGTAATGTAGCTATAGCTATGGATTACATTTCTTTTAAAATGATTCAATGATATTTTTCTATTGTTTATTCACATTTTCTGTAAAGAATAATAACTTTTCCCTGCCCCATACTTTTTTCTGGTCCACATTTCCGTCGTCAATGGTTATCAGCAGAGTTGACTAGGCAGAAATATTTTGTGCCACGTCATGAGAAATTGTGCAAAGTTATCATATTTTATGTTTTCTGTACTTTTTTTTTTTAACATTTACTGTGTTCAGATAAACATCATTTTTGTCTACACTTTATTTGGCTATTCTGCCTACAGATAGTTTCTGTAACATTTCAAAAGTCACATATGCTCTCTTGATAAACTTTTAAACATCTACAGATAAAGTAAAACAGTGTCACCACTTTTTTATGCTGCAATTTTCCCCATGGTTTAAACCTGGGACCTAGAGGCATTACCAAGACCCTGGTCTTCCCCAGTGCTGCATGATAATAAAACAGTGCAAAAGGATGATGAAGAGCTCCCTCTATGGCCATGAGCAGAATAGTCCCGCATGTTGATAGATTAACTCTTAGTTGGAGCCCGAATGCAAGCAAATATTTTTTTATTTCCGTGCATTATGTAAACTCATAAGAAATGATTATTCAGCAGTAGATACATTTAATGCAGTTTGATATTATTTTAAGGCCAACCAAAGGAACACTCAGAACGTCCCAAGAAGGTTGCAAACAACAGACAACAAAACCTGCAGCATGGACTTCATACTTCATAAAATATTGAAAAACATCTTTTTAATGGGATTTACCTTCTGACAGGGCTCATTTGTTTAGTTACTACATCATGAACACTATTGCTCTATCCAGCCTGTTCAGCCAGAAAGCTTTTCTAGGCATTATTACATGCACCTTTTTATGCTCCCATGCTTGGTTGTTGTTTGGCGGTGGAACTTTGCTGGGCTTGGTCTGTTGTAAATTAAGAGAAGGAACCTTAATTACTTTTGGAGCACTCCATCCACGGCTGCTGCTGATTCATGCCTGCCCTACTTGGAAATCAGCCCAGAGAGTCAAAAACACTGGATCACATGTGGCAATTGACATTAACCTTGTAATTTTCAATTCACAATTCATGCTGTAATGTTTTATGATACATTTTTGACTTTTAACTTTAGTAATTTTCATTTCACTCATTGTGTTGTCTCTCAGATGATACTTTACTTAGCCTTAAATTAGTTCCTGTACTTAGATAAAGCTTTGCGACACCTGTAAAAATAATAAGCAGTGATTCCTCAAATGACCCTCTTTGAGCTGTAAATCCGGTCATGTGTCATGAATCGCAGTTGTGGTGTAATTCTCTGCTTCCAAGCTTAAGAATGCCAGATACATAATGGAAAAGTCTGCAAAGGGACATTCAAGGCCTTCTATCGGAGGCAGTGTGATATCGTTTTCCGCCAAACCAGAAATCAAGGCCTTGGATAGGCCTTTTTTATGTCAGGGATAGGGGTGCTGTATGTTTTCTGACAGTTGCTCCTTTTAAGATTAATGGGCTAATGAAAACCGTGTGTCTTCTTCCAAAAGCCAAGCTCGATATCAGTCAATGTTACCAGCATAATCGTGCCGTCTTGACAAAGAAATCCCAAAGACAGATTGAATATTGATGTCACAACACGGGAGAATTAGAAGCAGTGTCTTTATGTGTGTGCACATGCACGGGACAAGGCGGCTGGCAGCCATACTGGATTTGATTTTTTACTTCTTGAACCAAAAAAACATGCCAGCTAATTAATGTGATGCTGCTTTTACACAAAGACTTTTATATTTACAATGCTACAAATTATAGCTAAAATCTATGTTCATGCATTTACTAATAAGGCAGAAAACCACATGATCTACAAGCCACATTAGCTCTTCTTCTTTTGGAATGTGAGAGGTGTAGGGATATATCCTTGCACTCTATCAGTGCACTGACCTCATTGAACCACAGCCAGATGCTCATAAATACATTCCCTTATTTCTACCCTTGTGTGGATGCCAGTTGGGCCGGGAAGTGGGTTTGTTTTGGGTGTTGTCAGTATATTCCAGCCAGAGCCGCGCGTTCACATTTCTCATAAGAGAGCTGTGCTGACTTCCTGAAATGCATATGTATTCCTGCTTGTGGTCGTCAGTCATGGTGGTGATCTGTTGAAAGCCGCATAACTCGAGTTCGGTGTCTGCATAATGGAGACTTGTTTGTCCCGACACCCATGGATTAATCAACTGGACGTCTCTCCTCCGTGAATTGTAGTGCCGTACTGTGCGGGTCCAGATTCAAGAGTGTAAACGTGAAAACTAACTCCAGACTCTGGTTAAGTGAGCAGTTAAGCCTGCGTCGACCAATGTCAGAAACTCAACCCACATGATTATTTTTTGGTCACATCTGGACACATTTCCTTTCAGCTTTCAAAATATGCATGTGTGTTTAACAGTTGGCAGATTTTTCAGGAATCCTTCATGTCTCTCATCAGCATTCCATATTTAGAAAGAATAAGCATATGCCTTTTAAAAGCTAATTATGTAGCATTAACAAATTAACCATGTTGAGTACAATCCAGGCTTACAGTGTGAGGTGGAGATCGCGTCAACCTACAGCAGAGGAATGGGGGACCTTAACGCACTCATACTGGTGGTGAAATGTCTGACATGTTTGCGCTGAGTAGGGACAGACAGGCCTGCAACCAAGCCTGGACTTGTTGGCCAAGAAAAAGCCCCTCATAGCTTCCCCATTTTCCTTAGCATGCACCTCCCTGAATGAATGTACCACCTAACCTTGAATACTCAGTTGCTTCTCAATAATAAGCAAGTGTGCGAAACTATGTAACCACTGTATGTAAATTGACTTTTACTCTCTGTTGTTTTTACTGTTACTGTTTTTGCCTTTAGTATAATGACTGTAAATATAGAAGGAAGTTGGAATCTGTGAACAGAATAGAAGCCAACTGGCAGAACATGCATTGTGTTTACAATGGAGAGATGAAACCAGTGGAAGTGAAAGAACAGGGAAGGCAAACTGGGGTCAAACTATAAGCACGTTACAATATAGTACTGTGTGTCTAAAACTGAACTGAGACTGAACTTGACATAACATTTCTAAAAAAAAAACGTATCAACTTATCTATGTGTTCCTTTATTTCCTTTAGTGTGGTGTGCTTTGGTTGTCTGTATATGTATTGTTGTTTGGATTGCTCCACCTGTCTGTGTTGTTCATTATTGTCACCAAGAAAGAGTTCATAGCAAAAAGCAACTTCTCTTGCAACTAGGGCTGCAACAATCATTTTCTTTATTGATTCATGATGATGATTATTTTCATAAAGTCATAAACAACAGAACAGAAAATGTCTATGGAATTTTCTAGAAGCCATGGTTGTGTCCAGTTTCGCCAGTCCAAAACACAACTCTATAAAATGTTATGTATTTATTAATTTATTTGCATCATGTAATATCAAATAATAATTTCAATAATCTCTTCCCTGAGAACTCACTCTACTGTAGCCAGCAAGACAACGGAAAGTATAAACAGTTTGTGACTGCTCACCTAATTATTTGTGGTTAATGTTACAAGCAAGATCATGATTCATGTCAAATATTGTTGACATAAGTTGTAATAATGATGGTATATGTGGTGGAGCCCGCATGTGATGATGTTATTTGTTGGAACAGCTTTGGAAAATGTAAAATGACAAACCATGATTGCTCAATGTCAGTGTTGATGTAATTGTATGTGAATTGTGTACACCCATATTACAGCTAATTATGGGTTTGGTCAAAGGTCTCAGTGAGCTTCCTAGAAGACTCAATGTTATAAAATGTCAAGGAGAGCTTACCTTCATCCGGCGTAATTAGAGGACGTTGAGAGCCTCCACTGAAATTTGCAACATGAGGAAATTATTCAACCACCACCTTGCTGCGACTGTCCTTTCATTAATTCGTTACACTGAAGACAATTTGTCCAAGATGAGGAATTAAGTGTCATTTTATGCTGTTTAGTGTTATGTTAAAAGGTTTGGGTTATCGCAGCAGATTTGTCAATGGAAAGTCTGAAGGGGTGGAAACTTGTTGTCAACAACTGTGTTGATAAATCAAAGCCTCCCTGGTCTAATTCATGGTACAATTATCTTAAGGGAGAAGCTTTTGTGGAGGTTTTAAAGTGAGCCCATATGCTGCAGACCACAACCTGTTGCCACATCTCCAAAACATCTACAGAGATGCAACTCTGCGCTCCTACAGAAAAACATGTCCCAGACCTCCTGTCCAAGACAGAGAAACAATTACAACATCAAATAAAAAGAGTGCGGCACACTTCCCAAGATCAGAGGGTTGAGTCTTTCCTTGGCAGTGAGCAGCGATACTGGCGGAGAGCCTCCTTCACTCAATGACATGGCAAGGATTTCCCCATGACATAGTGCGCGGGATACTTACCCAAGGATAGGAGGATGAAGCCAGTTGTGGACTGAAAAGCTAGGCATTCCTGTTCTTTGTCATTGTAATAATAATGATTGCTATAATGATGATGTTATATGCATTCTGTCTTCCCTGGTATGTGGATATTAAACAAATCACTGGAGTGTATGTATTTTTTTTATTTGGCTTGCAAGATTAGTGACATCACTTCTTGGAAATATGGGTTAACAAATTATTTTGGAGGTTAAAAAAACCATAGTCTGTGTGAAAGTGATAAATAAGCTGAGAACAGGAAAACATGAGTTAGTTTATTCTTCTGAGATCTGCTAAAGGATAGGCCTGACAACGTTTCATATTTTTCGTACTCTCAACAAATCTCACGCAAGAAGCAAAACCAACAATGTGTTGGTCTGTCTGTCAGTATTTGCTGACTTCCCTTGTCTGTGTCTCTCTGCCCTAAGTTCACTGGTTCCTACTGAAGATGCAAATCTTTAAAAAGGGATCCCACATTTATACTTTCAATCTTTTAAAAAAGGTCAATCATTTCCTAAAACAGCTGCAGTTTTCAGCAAACATTACACAAACTAAAATAAATAGTGCATTTGTTGGAGACTATTCGTAGTGGATTAATACACATTTAATACTCTATGACAAGACAGTTAATACAGTTGTAAAGTTCATTGTAATGGAGACACATGTCACCCCATGCACATTGATGCATTTTTTATTGTTTTTGGACAACAATGAGCTCAATGGCATGGAGGAATATGTTACATCAGGATTTGGATAAACAGACAGTACTTTTTGTCAGTTCATTGTTGGTTTTGGTCTTTTCATGGGCTTTGTTGACAATAAGAAAAATATAGAATCACTAGACTTATCCTAAAAAGTAAGAACCTGGTAGATGATATAGCTGAGCCCAGAACCTTCTTGTACAGTTACTGTCTCATGTGACCTGCCTTTTCAAGTAGGCAATAACTACAAATGAGTCACAGTACATAACTGGCAGGGTAAATATTAGAGGCCCATGTTATTATTTGCACCAGGAAGTAGTAGGCTTCTCATTTACATACTGTAAATGAATGACAAATTCAAGGAAAAACCGACATAAGGTGCTGGGCCAACACAAGCTGCCTAAAGAGCTTCTGTGCTGCTTGGCATTGATTCTACAAGAGTGTGAAATGGAAGAATGAAAAACCATTGTTTTCCAAAATCTTCCAAGGGTGTTAAGTTGGGTCAAGATGTGGTGACTACGAAGGCCATAGCATATGAATCATTTCACTTTTAAAATAAACTCTTTATTATTAGTCCTGCTACATAAATTCATGAAAAATGAATTTTCACCTTTCCCAGAGGCAAAACATTTTAATCAGTCAGAGTTTGATTGGCATCTCATGGCTGAAAATATGATTCATATTCAAAGATGCTGGTTCCATCTGTTCCTGATTTTTGGAGCACACATAATCCACCTTCAGCTCCTGTGTCATACATTTACACTACTGTATGAAGTGTTAATGCTGGCGGAGTTAAGTCGGTGTCAGTGGTATTTCTTCAGCAGGGCTGTGACCTGTCAACAAAGAGGGAACCCTCTGAAAGTGATACTCGTTTGACTAAACCAAGCGAGACGTTATTAACATTCTGGAGCTAAAATGTTTGAGTTAAAGCTAAAAATGGATTTGTCACTGTCTCCTTGTCTTAAGATGATTCATCCTAAGCCATTCGCCGCCCTCTTTCTCTTTTTCTGAACTTGAGCACAGACAAGTGCAAGCATGTCCCAGAGGACAGGTTTGATGGGCTACTTTTAATAGTTTTCTTTCTCTGCATTCATGTTAGGAAAAAAAGACCTCTGTTTTTCCAGCTAAACTGAGGATCAATGAAAGGATAAATGACTTTTGGAAATTAAAGGGACAGGATATTTTTTTATCACAATGTTTTTATGTTAAGTTAGTTTACAAAATGGGAAATTACTGTCATAGATTACTTCACAGTGATGGTGCACCTTTAAACACGGCGACCTATAAGTTTTACTGGGCGGCTGTAGACTGTGAAGGTAGGACCAGCAATGAAACCCAAAAGCCCTTTGAACTGTGCCCTTAATTCTCTGCAACTTGGCAAACTCACTTTTTTTTTCACTTGATAGCACTCTGGGTCATATCAAGTTCTCGGGGAGAATGCAGATAGCTGTGATAGCATCAACAAGATGGTGCAAAGTGATGACACATTTGCAGAATCAGCCTGTCTAAGGAGGCGTGGGTCATGGGTGACTAAGAACACGTAGTCGGTGGATCATGTCATCATCGGCAAGCATTGTCGAGACTAAGGCTTATAGTTTCACATTTTCCTCTTGAGAAAATGACTAAATGCAGACTGAGGTGTTGGAGGCAGAGAAGAAATAATGTCACTGATTATATTGAACCTCAACAGATGACGCCAACGAGCCATTTTTATTTTCTGGGAATGTAAGTAATATTAGACTGAAGCTGAGTGTAAAGGGAGTTTTCAAGGAGTAAGCAATTAATGCTCTTCCTAACTAAAACAATGCATCATACGTTATCAAGGTACCCTATCTGGCCTCTTAAATTCAAACAATATAGACTACCTGTGTAGTTGAGCTCCTAATCTAGCTAATCTTGCAAGATTAAGATTGAAAATAAAAATCAATGCTACACATACTTGTTATTTTGACCAGAGACCATTCTTTGCCTTTTAAGTGTCCTACTTAGATCACTTGTGTGCCATAAAACTCTCTTTAGCTCCACACATTTGTATGAAACTCAACTAAACGTTTTCTGACTCCCGAGCTGCTGTTAAAACATGAACCATTCCCAATCAAACTCAAATATTTTTCCTTGTTCATTTGCCTACTCACGGACCTGTAGAGTTTACAGAAAACATGAAAATGGTCCTTTTCCAGTAAGGTGACTACCATATGATACTTTAGGTTTGCTACTTTGCTTTTTAAGAGGAAGTTTTACTGTTAAATAGTTACAGATTTGTTATGTACAACAAACAAACGTGTGTGAGTTTGTTCATCCCATATGGAGCCCCCCCGAGCAATTTGTTGTTATTTTCCAGAATCTTCCAGCTCCTTCACATGGCACACGGCAAGAGGGGGGGGGGATAAGCGCATGACAGAACAGAGACCTTGGAGTGAACTGCTCCTCTTTTGGGGGAGTTTACATATAAACACCGCCAACATGCAGGTGGAAATACGGGCCAGTAGGGGTAAATAAATAGCCCTGGTGTGGAGTTCTGGGCATCTTGCAAACAATAGAATTTTTCAGATAAACTTGGACTTAGAAAAAAAAAATCATCGTTTACCAAGAAACCTGATGAGAAAGGGATTACCTTCAGATGATCAGATCAGAAATGGACTTGTGAAATCTTTAATTTTCACTGACACAACAATCAAAAATCAAACTCTTTTGACTTCTTAGCTAAAACTGACATAAACTAGCTCCATATCAGTGATGAAGGATTGCAGAAGCTCCTCCAGGTCATGCTGGTCAGGTCTTTTTGTTTGCTGCCACTTTCAGCATTTGTATATAACCCTACCTCTCATGCCTGTGCTACCTGGTACAAACACGCCATCATCTGGCCTAAAGTGGATGTCGCTCACTTGGTCGGTCACTTGCAAGACAGTGAACTTGTTTTTATTCTGTCTGACACACAGAAGATAATAAGAAAACTTTTACTCTGACAGGAAGAAATCTGTGATTAAAAGATAATTTCATTCAGTCAGGTTTTACCCCTTTAGATGTGTATCTCACTGGTGATCCAAACTGCACAAGCAGTTTCTTGTTCTAGCAATGGGAAATGAGGGGAATGGGTTTCAGAGAATGACGATATATATTGATAAATGCTTGAGTAAGCTGCACAAAGGACCATGTGGCCAAATGTTTGACTCCCCGCCCCCCCACAAAATGTCGTGCTGTTCAAATTCAGAGCAGAGAGAAGTTGAATGCTTCTGGGTTTCTTTAGAGGTGAGGGTCATCTCAAATTACACACCATCATGTCAGTGTGTCATCCAGTAGATGGCAGCATAGGCTCATAGAAAAGGATACATTTTTGTTCTGCAATATCAAGAGCCTTCCATGGTACATTTTCTTTTCACTAGTTTCTATCATGTAACTCATTCCTATGAATATCCACATGCTTTAAATAAAACTTGTTTGTGTATTTCTCTCACAGTTGGTAGTAAAAATATGTTGCAATGTCAAACTATAAACATAATAACTAACACAATAGCTTAGTCTGAGGTTGCCAGAGGGTGGCAGTCTTTACCCATGATTGTCAGAGTGGGTTTAACACCTTTTATGAACATCTCTTTATGGGATGAGAAAGGAGAAAACAGTGACTCAAAACAGCTCAAAAGCTAAACTGTGATAAGATGCCTGCTGTAATTTTGCCAATTTCCACCTTTTTCATTTAAAAATCTATTTTTCCCAAACTTAATGTGTGTGTTAAGCATGTTTATGGCAATGTACTGAAGACATGTTTGTGTCATAAACAAATGACCATTTTGCTGATACAAATAATTCTACAGGGCTTATGTTTAATTTGTGAACCATTTAGATTCGACAAAATTTGGGCTTAACTGCTTTTTACAAATTGGTACGTAGCAGTCACAGAGATGGTTCATGCTGCCAAGGTCCTCCTCTAATTACAATATGATTCAAGGGATGAAACATTTGACCCCACATTGTCATCTTTAATCACTATTCCTCCATGAAAACATCTCTGTTGCCCGAAAACAAGATACAGAGACCACACATTTAGCTGAGTTCAGGGAATGTAATATCTCCATTACGAATGTCTGCACAGAACTGCACTGAGAAGTTGAAAAGACACCTCTGATTGATGTGACACCGTATGAAAAAAAAAATTGACAGCTAAGCCCACATCCCTCATCAGGTTCAGCAGTGTCAGCTTCCTTTTCTCTCCATCCTTCATCCGCTCAACCCCGTCCCCTCCACGATGAAAGTCGAACAAATCTGCTGACATTGATCCTGTCTCCTCGGCTGGCCTAATTTCATTTCAGCCCGAGAGAGACGGCTATCTACGAAAATCTTGACAGACAATTGTATTTACTATTTTCTTTTCACAAGCCAATAAAGGGGGAGCAGTTATTGCATCAGATTATATGAAAAAACGTTTAATGATTCCAATTTATAACTCTAGACTGAATAATGATACAGTTAAGAGCTGACAGGCCATGATAAATGAAGGCTCATATAAAACATATTTAGTGTGAAGAATGGCTGGAGATGAATTGCACAGTGATACAAACTCATGATAAAGAACAGTAAGAGCCACTAGAAGACTTAATAATGTGCTATTCATTTTGAAGTGATTTTGCTGGTTAATAAAAGAGCACAAATTAAAAATATATTTATTGTAGAAAGACATCTGAATATTGCCCCCACGTCTCCAGACACCCACCGTCACCTAATCTAATCGCTCCCCATCTCTTTAGATTGAACCTATCAAGTCCTCAGTTTCACTCTCCATCACTGCTGACTCTCAGTGCATTTGGCTGTCTGTAACTTGCTTGATTTAGTGCACGTATACGATTTCTTCCACAGCATACATTACCAGCTTGCTCTCTGAAGGGACTCGCAGCATCGTTCATGCTGCTGTTTGAACTAGACTGCTGAAATTTAAACCCATAACACTGACAGCTACACCAAAGCTAAATTACTGGCGGGGTTTTGTATCAGCAAAGCTCATTGTGAAAGAAGTAAATGATTATGCAAATTAATATGGTTGATTCATTAAAGCTGCAGCATCCTTGAATTGCAGCAGTGGTATATACATATCATTCAAAGGAAGGGACCAATGTGTGTTCACTGTTGGTGAATATAGTGAAAAACCATGGTCAAGTGGCGAACTCTTTAAAAATGGTCAAGGACTAGAATCTATACACTGGTATTGGACCATAGAATGTCTGTAGGGCTCTGTTCACTGATTGATGGGAGACTGAATTTACCAGATACAATGTCCACCACAATTTCTATACATTGGGATAGTACTCTGATGTCACCAGTTCTTTTCCAGAAAAGGGTTCAACAGCTGTTTTGTATTATTGCTATTGAAAGGTAGATCATACTCATCCTGTTTATTTGTTGTGTAAAACACTGTAAATGTGATATATCCAGAGGGTTTAAAGGCAAAGTCATACAAAGAACCTACCGTATTTTTGTAACTGCAGCAGAGGGGAAACAATGGCTGCCATCCATCCTCAGGATACATATTCAGACCCTCAGTACCCGGTACCTCTTTTTCTCTCAGGGAAATGCACATGGAGAGCAAGAGCAACAACATCACCCATCAATTCATCCAATCTGTTTTTCTAGACAACATACACATTTAAATAATAAAAGTGAGGAGCAAATGAGAAAATGTAAACGAGACTAAGGACAGGCAGACACTGGCCTTCATTTGATGAACAAGAAATTAGGAGCGAGGGAAATTATCCCAGGATCATAGTCACCCTGACACCTGGGAGACAGACGAAGTAAGGGCCATTGTTTTTTTCCTGAATACAGATGGGGCAGAGGACGGTGAGAGGAAGCACATCAGAAAAGGTGACCTCCAGCTCTGTTTGTTTCCAGAAGAGCTGGATCAAACAGGGGATCCGAGGGGTTGAGCAGTCTGTTGTGCCTATGTGAGCACACCCTTTGACACTGACACAAATTGACACGGACCTTGAACTCACAAATTAATATTGCATAAAGGACCATTTAGGAGGATACTAGTAGTTTTGGCATGTGTGTCATTCATTAAAAGCTTCAGTCCCATATTGGTTAATACGAGGCAGCAGGTTGCAAAATCACAAATTTATTACAGGTTCTGTTTTTTTGTTTGTTCATGCAGTCATGATTCTCACTAAATATCATAGGTTCCAAGTAACAGTTAATGGAAAAACCATCAAGTGATAAGTTTAATCAAACCCAGGAAAGACACTAAGGATAGTATTTTTAGAAATGCTCCAGCATGGCTCTGGGGATTGCAATGTTGGTCTGTTTGTTGGTCCACCACTTTGGTTTTTAGTGAAATATCCCAACAACTTTTAACTGAAATTTGGTACAGATACCCATGTTGCCCAGAGGATCAAAGTTTTCCGTTATCCTGTAACACTTACTAGATGGATTACCACAAACGTTTGTCAAAATCAGCTCAATATTTAAAATTTGTCAAATAATTTGGTTTATGAACTATATACTAATATAAACTAATATGAACTAATATAAACTATTGACATTCCCATCAGCCTCAGATGTATTTGGTGTTTAGTGCCACTTGGCAAATGTTAGCATGCTAGTGTCCTAAACTCTGATGGTGACCATGGTTATATCTGCTAGAGAATAGCATGTTAGCATTGCTTACATGTTAGCATGCGGACACAGCATCAAAATCAGAATCAGAATCTGTTTTATTGGCCAGGTATGTGTACACATACAAGGAATTTGACTCTGGTTCTTCCGTGGGCTATATGTACATACACAGCAGTAGACGTAAGTATGACTAAAACAACAACAACAACACAACAGTAACATTTATACAGTAACATTTGTTCATTTGTTCAACATTGTGCAGCTGTGCCTGAGTAAAGACTCACAAAGCTACAAGCACGGCCTTAGTCTTGTTGATATTTGACTCCCCGATTAATGTTGGCTGTAACATCCTTGCTGTGAGATTATGTGTGGAACTAACAAGTTGGAGTGTTTGGTTTTGACCTTTTTCGTGGAGATACAGTCTGGAGAACTCCATATTATTGTAGCCAGCTTAAACATTTTTAAGATACTTCTCTACTGTATATATACAAAGGGGTAACAGTGAACAATGCTCAGCAGTTTCTTTTGGGACCCATGTTACTGAAACTCTTGTAATAGGCTTAAAAATGAATGCAAGTTTTATTACTAAAACGTTAGTTTATCCTTCTCATAAACCCTAAAGTAGCTCTCATGTCTCAGGTTTTCCCATTGTAAATGGTTTAGAAACACAACAGTGATTACTGTGTATCTAGAGATACTTTAGCTTGCTAAAGACCAAAAAATAGAGGGAAATTATTGACCCACTCATGCATCAAAAATCAAAGTATCTCATTTGCTTTAGAATTCATTCACTCTACAGTCTACTACTTGGATAGGGGAGAGAAAGAAAACGGAAGGAAGTGAGTAATAAGGACAGCAAAGCAAACCAAACAGAGGCCTATAAAAATACAGCTTCTTGCACTCAACAGCCCGCTCCTTGAGATGCAGATCATCCGTGATCACCTGATAGTTCCGGACACCGGGAGGGCTGAGCTCTCGCCGAACTCTCAGAGACAGCCTAGCAACACCCTCTGTCCTCATCCCTCTGGACACCCACACACTGCCTCTCTCTTCTTTGCCACCTCCCCCAGGCCTCCCACCCAGACCCTCAATCCTTGGCGAAGACCCCAGGCCAACGGTGAACAAGGGGCTCCTGAATGGACCCTGGACTTGCCTTTGTCTGGCCCTACTGCAGAGTCCCTTTATTTACACAGTCTTTAACGCTGTATGTTTTCCTGTCTCTTAATTGCATTGGCCTTTGCTGCCCCTTGGTCAATCAATACCATCTTTCCAATGACATCAGCAACTCTATTCAGCAAGGCCTTTCCAGGTGACGGGTGTTTTTCGTGGGAGAGCTGGTGGGAATGAGGCTTGCCAATGAAGACCCACAGCTTTCTTTCCTCCCATCACTGACCCCATCCGTAGATATATATACTGTATACTATATATATATATATATCTATATCATTAAATATTTGTATACCAACATATCTGTCTATATATGCAGCTTTCTATCTATCTATCTATCTATCTATCTATCTATCTATCTATCTATCTATCTATCTATCTATCTATCTATCTATCTATCTATCTATCTATCTATCTATCTATCTATCTATCTATCTATCTATCTA
>CM022480.1:19456120-19496014 GCA_011952105.1 Coreoperca whiteheadi
TCTATCTATCTATCTATCTATCTATCTATCTATCTATCTATCTATCTATCTATCTATCTATCTATCTATCTATCTATCTATCTATCTATCTATCTATCTATCTATCTATCTATCCATATATCCATCTAGCTATCTACAACCCTCTATGCCTTTTTTAATTCCCAGTCGATGCACTCATGCGGACATGTGGTTTTTGGGAAGAGGGTGTGTCGTCTTCAGCTGCAGGCTCAGCACTCTGGAGTCCATAGGTGAGCTCACTGCATGATAAGTCTGGTTGATGCGACAATCAGTGCCATCAAAACAATTTTGCCGACCCTTGACTCTAGAGGAGAGCGGTAGAGAGAGGGAGTTGACATGCCTTTACCAATCCTGAGAGTGTGTGACCAAGCACATTAATCATAAGAGGTCTAATCCTCTCCTGTGTCCAATTCAGCGATGATTCTCTAGTGCAGCACCATGGCAATGTTTAGACAGAGCCGGACATAATTATCTTTTTGTGTACTTTAATAAGGAGACATCCGAGTGTTCAGATGACAGGGGCACACACACACACACACACACACACCACAAAACTACCGTACAGTGATATTATCCCCTTCGTTCCGTGTAATTAAAACATAAATAATTAAATGCCACTAACTAACATAACTGGTATGCAAATTTGACGATTTAGTGAGTTGAAGAACACAGGGATTTTTTTTTTGCCAAATGGGGACCATTTAAAGTTGACCTTTGGAAATGTTATTTTGAATGCAATGTGATGGTGCTGTTTAATTTGAAGAGGTACTTATCCCAAAGTCAACATCTTACTTCTGTTTTCCTGACGCACACTCAGTCACCATATATTAGGCAGTAGCCTGGCAACCACAAGAGTAGAGCAGTACCAAATGGATATGTTTGCAATATGACAGGCCCAGTGTGCTCCTTACCGCTGACCCTGCCTGCCATTTTGTTTCTGTCCTGCGAAGGTGTCAGTGATAAACGTTACCTTGTCTCAGCAGGTGTGCCTGGATGGAGGGCCCTGCCGCACGGAGGGGGTCACCAACCCCACAGTGTTTCCCCCATTTATTTGAATAATGGGCCATTAGGACGGCTGGATGTCCAATGTTAAAGTAGCTGTATGTGTCTCCTAGATAAAAGACATAATTACCTGAGAGAGGGAGGATGTGTTGGTGCACACTTTTCCTCAGCTGGGCTCCAGAGCTCAGAATTAACACACACTCCTGCCATTAGGTGGCGACAGAGAAGGGTTTACAGCTTGAAGGCCTTGGCCATGGCTTACACACTCATCACCACAACTGCTGTATAAACAAATTGTTTTGAGTCAAGAAGTATTGAAAAGGCACCCATGGCAATTAATTTGAAACTCTGACATAATGGCATAATTTTAAGGCAATCACATAGTGAATTGTGGATCTCTGACTTGGTGTTGAATTTAGACAGCATCATAGCTTTGTCCTTTTTGAATCATGGTTACACTTATTCATTTTTCAATTCAAATAGGCGACAGGGAATTCATTTAGTTTCCAGAATTAAGTTTTCTCTAAAACTACACCATTTATATTTTAAACTATTTTCAGGCAATTACTTTTCTCATTGAATTGCATAGTATCATGGTGAACAGAGAGTGGGCAATTTGTAAACCTTTGGCTTGCTGAGAGATAGAGTTGTCCTTTTGGTTGGCATTGTGGCTCCTTTTGCCTTTCATAATTCTGGTTCAAGAGAGATTTTCCATGCAGTCAATGGAAATGTGGATAGAAAATTTGGAGTGGTATTTATATGAACCGAAAAAAGATTGCCAATTAAAGATGAGTTCTTTATCATTAATTTGCCCTTGGGGTTTTATTCCTCAATTGCTATCACCTTATAAAAGCATCCTTTTAGCCCAAAGAATAGAAACCCATTTTCGTGACCTCCTCTAATGCATTTCCAACCGTCTTCACTGTCTCAAAAAAAGTTTTCACCTCTCCAAAAAAACATGTTAATTGCCATTGCGGGCCCAGTATAAAGAAAATATCTACACCTTAATTATCCAAATATGTTGGCAACCCATCTGCAGACAGCCATTGAAATTACTAAATTGTGTTTTCTCCTTTTCGTCTTTCATTTTGGACACATTGTTAGTCAAAAGGCTTCAAAAATGTGCAGATGGGTAATCCTTGTGTCTGCAAGGAGCAGCCTGGTTCAAGGTGAGTGTTTCATGCCCCTAAGCCCTTCTGTTTCTCCCCATTGTGTGTGTTTAGGTTACATACCCTGATGGGATGTTCACTGTACTCAAATAGGGACTTTCTTTGCACACATGCAGGCACACACACACACACACACACACACACACACACACACAGAAACTCATGCAGCCATAAACATGCACACACAGGTCCACTGCTCCACATACAATACACACACTTACTCACAGCAAAGCCTGGCCTTCAATGGGAAATGACAGGTTACTATTTATGTAATTACTGATTTTAGTAAGATTGGAGCGAAGAAAATGTTTTCCTGCTCAGTATCGTGGAACCAACAATGAAAGATTAAAATCCATAACCTCTATCACTGTCAAGAACCACTTATTAAAAGACATTCAAGTTGTGTTTTAAAGCAGCACAAAGAAAACTCTATGGAAAATCAATGGGCAGTGGTTTGTTCAGTAAGACAGTAACTGAGTAACTTTACTCAGTTACTGTCTTACGGAAATGATTTATCACCTCGCCAGGCTTGGTCCAAAATGCCCTCAGAAATTGATGATATTTAATCTCACTGATTACAACATTTTGCAGGATGCCCAATTTCATTGACAAGTAAGTATGGGTAAATATTCTCCTATTTTGTGAGTTGGATATAGTTTTCAAGAGGCTTAGCTTATTAGGTCGAGTGAATATAGAGGATGTTTTGCAAATAATTAGTTCTCCAATATATATTTGGGGGGAAATGATTGTCTCCAATTGTTTCAAGGGTTGTTAGACCTCTATTGCAATGTACTCTTAAGTTATGTTCAACATGGCTATGTTCAATAAATAGCTATTGGTGATTCAGAGAAATAACTCCTCAAAAACGTGCAGCAATTATTTTCCTTTTTCAGGTAGGTCAGCTTTTGAAACAAACTGAGAAAAAACTGCCCCCTACACTTGAACGTTACAACCAGCGTTGGTTGCTCTAATTACAGTATCCATAATGGGATTCCCAACACTGACTTTAAGGCCCCAGGTTGATGCATGTGCTTGTTTCAAAGATTATTCAAACATCACTTCTCACTGCAACTTACGGTTTTCCCAATGGGGCTTTGAAATTATACAGGATTGTGTTCTTTATATCTTGAATCCCGATTTCACTAAAACTACAGTGAACCAATCTTTAAATCTGTTGTAAAACGTCTTAGCAGACCATTGTTAACCAAAAGCCTACACCTTAAAGTTCTTGGATGTAACTTCCATGCTGCATTGAAGTCGATCGTAGTGCTACAGAGAAAGCAGAGTTCAAGGGTGCATGTACTGTATTCCCACGTGATATTCAGTTCATCTGTCATGCTTCTCATTTCAGTCACTTGGTGAGAAATTAAATGGCCTTGAGACGTCCCTCTTCTAATTCAACATGTTTTGTCCATGCAGTAGGCTACTATTCAAACACTATTTACATTCTTCGTTCCCTACTTCAATATTGACTTACTCATGAAGGTAACAGTCGATATCCTTGCTCCCAAGCTGTTCTGAGCAGCTGGAGTGAAGGCAAGGACGAGCTCGCCCATCTTGCAATGATCTGTCCTTGACTCATGCTACGATTTATTGTTTCAAAAAATGGAAGAAGTCTTGAAAGACTTAAGCAACCTAACTATAGCTCTCTGCATTTCTTAAGTTCTGTCTTCATACACCCTGAAAGCATTGCTGTTCTGCAGATTAACACTGGCTGGCTACCTTGAGAGAGTTCCAGCCCTTCCATTTCTTGATGTGCCATTTCTCAGTTGCAGTTTTATTTAGTTTGAATTTTATTTACCACATGATTTGGTTCTCCACTCGTTTCAAACACCTCTCCAACCGACAAAGCGCTTTATTGTTCAAGTGGTCATAACTGTGATTTGATACTGCTCCTCTGCTTTTACCTTGAAAATGGCTGTTGTCCACATTGTTGGAACCTTCTTGCTTATTACACAACCATATAATGATCCTTTCACATACCAAGAAAGCAGCCTCGCAGCCATATTTGTCATGCTTTACAATTCGTTCACAGTAATGTACAGCTTTCATGTGTGGGGGAACAGTCCAGTTTCTTCATTTATGTCCTGCTCTCACATCAGTGGCTGTAACATCCACATCAGCTGCCTTTTCTGATGGTGCCAGACTCACTCAACATATTAAGCGGAAATTTTGATTGGATCAATTCTTCATTGTTATTAGAAGCTCAAAGCTTTTCAAGCGTCTGACCTTGACTGGGGAAGTTGTTTTGTACACACATGCCACAGGGGTTAAATGCTTACAGAATGTGTCAGTTAAGTACTGTGTTTTTGGCCCTTAGCCTCAGCAGCAGGGTTTACAAACAGCTATATGGCTCTCCAAGGCCATGTACTGGCCTTGCACCAGATGCTTAGCACTGGTAAAGAGGTATGCAAGCCTAAAGTTATTTGTGTCAAGTAATGTCCACGAAACCCTTCCATGCAACCCATAAATCCGATATTTTGATGGAAATACCAGACATTTCATGAGTGCTCTAAGAGAACTTTTTCCACCCAACTGACACTTTGACACAGCTCACCACTTTCACACTATTTGTTCCCTCCCTTTTCTTCCTCTCCAGTAGGTAACATAACAGGGCAAAAATGTTAAGACTGATCGCCCTGCACTCCAGAGCTCCTTAAATTTCACAATGCACCGTTGTCATTTACGAAATGGTAATATTCACCGGTGTGTAGAATTGGGCACTTTGTTGGAAAACAACTCATCTCCTCTACTATGCTTCACATCTCTTGAAGGGCTAAAAACACCCATTCACTCGCCTTAACACTGAGGGCTTGGTGATCTAATGCTAAACCTCTCTAAGTGCGTGTATTTGTGAAGAAAAATTGTTAAGCCTTTCAAATTGATAGGACTGGCTATCATCGTGTATGAGTCTCAACCGTACAAGTGAGCCCTCTGGTTTAATCAAACTTTTTTTTGTAAAAAGAGTATCTTCCATGAAAACCAACCCCGTCTCCCTGGCATTTGTGTGTCGAGAAGCTCTCCCTCTTTTCGTTCTCCTCGAGTGGTCGATACATTAAAACTTGAACTGATTGATTTCAAAATGCCGTGCCATCAGTGTCCTTACGCAGCCGTTAACTACATCTGAAGTATCTTAGTCATCAAGCTTTAGGCCAGGGATTGATAATAGCTTGACCGGCAAGGCCTATCTTACCCATCCTTTTTCAGGAGGTCTTGTATTTAGTACCCAGAGCACTTCTGGCAAATCTCAAACAGCACAAGTGTATTCACAGAGCGGCTGAGTGGAAAGCTTTTTCTCATTCGTCTGAACCTCATGAATACATTCCAACTCTAACTAACTACTTTGCCTTAATGTGGAATTTCAAACGAGGTATGAGACCATCTTATTTATTTGTATTCTCAGCGTCTTAGCGATACTCTTGAACGCAGTGATGGCAGGGAGGATAATCTCTGTCTTTCATCAGCAAAGTGGCCCTGCACAAAACCCATCAGTAATGTATTCGCTATTGATTGATGGCCACTCCTGCACTACTAGGCAACACCATTATTATCATGCATAGATTCCAGACTGCCCACAATAAAATCATTGTCTTGATTTAAGTCATCCACCACCCCCCCCCAAGGTGTCATAACAGCACAACTGGTGTTTGCCTCATATTGCTTTCTTCCTCAACAATTACTGGCATTCCCTGTCATCATCTTTACACCAACCAGATAGTCTTACAACCTCTGATACAGGAGAGGATGCTTTCTATACAGGAAAATGTTGCCGGTGTACGTGCAACAGGTGTAAATAGATGGAAGAGAATCAAGACACTTTTATGAAAATAGCTATATAAATATTTAACAAAGTTAGTATCTGTTAAACCTGCTGTGTTTAAGGCAGATAGTGGAAAATCAAGCTGGATTAGACATGAAGAATTTACAATTTTCACACACTGTTTTCCACAAACACATTTTCCTCATATAATTTATAATTCAAGCTGTAGCCTCTTATATTGAACCATAGTGTCACACAATGGACACTGATTACTTATATATTTTACATTATGTGTGTAAGAGTATTATATGGTAGTAATAATATCCTAAAGCAGACATGTGAAATGTTTTACATTTTTTTGTGTGGCTTTAAGATGTAGATGAATCTGAATATAGATGCATGAACATGTGCAACCTGAACCATCATTATGATTATTATTGGTGAGGGTTTTTTTTTTTTTTTTCACTAATGAAGATTATTTTTGTGCCTAGTTAAAGCCCCTCTGAGCAGACATTTTGGAATTTCTAGCTGTTATTTTCTGACTCTGCCTATGTGTCACTAATGACATTTTCTCTAATCGTCTGTGGCCTCAGCTCGCGTTGCGGGTGTATTCACCGACGACAAGTGTGGATCTATGTAGCAAACATTATGTGTTAGTAGTCTGCCTCATGGGAGATGCCCGGCCCCCGAATCATTGTGAATTACTGTGACCTTGGTTATCAATCATTGTATCAGGGTATCTAATGTAAACGCAACTGTGGCGTGGATAACATGCCACATCTGCTCTTTGGACAGCGCTGCTTCTTGGTTACCAAGCGATTTATTAGAGAGCCCTGTGTGAGGAATAATAGGTCGCAGTATAAAGATCAACCAGCATCAACTTCCATAGGCGTACAAATGATCTCTTAAACAGGCCGTTGTAACATTATCGTTCACCTACATTATACAGCCGATGGTGTCTTGTCCCAAAAAAAAAACAAACATCCCAAAGAGAGAAAACTATTTGTGCGGGTAAAAAGCACAGACCGCAGAGAGGCTGTGTTTGCGCTCCGAGACCAATTTATTGCCGATGGACATATGGCCAATATTTTGTCTCACGTCATAGCAAGGGGAAAACAAACAACATGCAATGTGAGCGAGTCAGCAAGAGCAGGGCCACTTGGCCAGCTATGCAAACGCTCTTGGACAATATGAGAAGAGGAGCACTTGCTTTCTGGGTATATAAACCACATCAGGCTTATCTCTGCACGCACTCCTGACTCCCATTTGGAGATATTTCATTAACTCTGCGCGCTGTCTTAACGCTGGCAACACATTCAACCCCCCTCCAGTCTAGGTAAGCGCACTGGATGTTCCAGTCAGTTTGCATACAGTAGCCTATTTTCTGTTTTTACAGCCTAATAGACACTGCTTGTTTTCTTTTGCTGCTAATTTATGCGCATCAGAGCGCATCTTATAGTCCTTGAATGTAGAATGACCCCGATCGTTTTTAAAACTCTTTTAAAAACAGGATGGTTATTCAGAATGTAGGCCTGTGCGTGTTTAGCCTACAGTAGTTTGTGATCATTACACACTCACGTGGGCAGCCTGTGCTTGGCTGAACAAGATCTTTGTGGCGGTAGACTGTGAGAGTGGCCTGCACCTTCATGTCCGAGGAGAATGAATGCCCGCATTATTTGGAAATGCGTAAAAGCAGAAATCGAAACTACGTTTTATATCTGAGAAGGTGTTTGCAGAAACTTCACCTGGCTTCCCCGACAACACAAATTCACGCATTATAGATAACACACAGCGGCTTCCATAAATGGTGCGCTCAGATGGTTTCACCAGCCATACCTAGTTTACTGAAAAACATTTGCGTTTCTTAATGTACGATGGACATGAGTGAAGATAACGTTTGCCTGCTGATGGACTATCGAAAATACTTCATATTCCTTATATCTTAACATGTGTCTTATTCCACCGTAACGTTATTGGCTATTATAAGTTGTCTAATTGGATGCACACAATAGGCACCCCCTGTTGTTTCATAAATGTGCCGGTAGAGACCGCTAGAGCTCTACAGATGTCAACAGCTGTTAATGTTATTACTGCACTCACACACAGGCTGCCTAACAAGGAGGACAAGTTGTCAGTACTTGTGCCATCTAGAGCGGGGCAGATCAGGCTCACCTGGGGAGGATTATCCATTTTTAATTTTTAATTTATTTATCCATCTACCCAAATGTTCTACACATTTACAAATAATAGTTGTCCCTTTTGATTTATCTGAAGAAGTATCAGAGACTCAAGCCATTTATCTCTCCTCCCTGCCAATGCCAGTGCGATACTGAAATGGGAAGTGATTAAAAAATAATAAACCCCTTTTTAGCAAATTCGTCTTACAGAGAAAAAAAAGATTAAAGCGAATGGCACAGTGTGGCATGAAATGCACCGTTACAAATAAACTGGTGGTTTAACAAATGAAGGCATCTCCTCGGGGCATGGGCGCACTGCTATAATCTCGCCGTGACATGTTTAATCATTAGAGGAAAGGAGACGAATAAAGACTTTTGCCCGGGAGGGAAAGGTGGCTGGATTTCTGTAAAAAAAAAAAAAAAAAAAACTAAACGGGCTCCAAAATGATTTCTACCCCGAAGCCAAGTCTCCCCAGGCCATGGCTTAGCCCCCATAATAAATAAACCGGACCCGCTTTACCTGCATATTATATATAGGCTTTTAATCATAGAGGGAGGAAATCGGTCTTGTCACTGTGTACATTTATCATGGTCACCCTGAGGCAGGCGGGGTTACCTTTATCAAAGACTAACTCCCTGCCTGAGGCATCCAAACACGCTGAAATTCGGCGATTAAAGGAGGGGATGATCAACATTATTATGGATTCTCCTGCGGCATTCTTATTTGTGCATTCAATCGAAAGATTTATTTAATCAAGAATATAAAAAGCTCTTTCTTCACTTATTTGGGAACAATCGTGGGCATGAATTTTTAGGAGGGAATTATAATTAATCAGACGAGGCCCGTTTTTTGGGGTTCATCCGAAAAATTAATTGTTTTTGGATGAGTCCATTCTGCTGTACGTTTGATTGCAAAGCTGGGATCAGAAAAATGTAACGAGCTTTAATAATGAGCCAGTCAGCTCTGTTGCTTATAATATTAAAATTGGAGCACTGGCAAAACTGGTGATAGCATAATTATAGCAGCAATGATCACATAAAAAGGTTAGCCTTGTGCATGCTATACACTATGCGGTTTTACGCACAAACGTCAAATGAAATACCCAATGAGAAATACCATTACAATGTATCGTTTTAGTGTCAGATCTGAAGATTTGGTGTCAGCTGAACTCAAATAAGCGGGTGATGGGAAGCATCAGCTCTGCGCCCCGTATTGTCCTTTAAATCCTGACGCAGATGCAGCTCAGAGGCCCTTCTTTAGTACATCTTCTCTCTGGTTTAACACCCCCAACACACGCGCGCGCGCGCGCGCACGCACGCACACACACACACACATTTCACAGCAGACACACAGTCCTAACTGAGGATTTGAGGATGATTTACCCACGGAAAGGGAAAAGCAGTGGTGTCCAAACATATTTGCAACATTTTTTTTCAACTTTTCTACGGTTGTTTAAAACGAGATGGTTCAATGTGACGACTTAATAGTTGCAAAAAATACCACCAATAAAGAGCTGATAATGACAAAAAAAATCCCCAATGGAAAATGCTACTACATCCATAATTATAGTAGTACTTGTAATGATAATAATAATGATAATACAATTTCAATCCTGTAAAAAAAAACAACGTCTCAAAATGTTTACACTAAATTAATTTCGCATTGTTGTACATAACTGCAGCCTGAAGCATCCTGAGCAGGTTTACTAGACTGTGAACATTTCCCGGTGTTGGTCCCGTTAACTCGTCCAGCTCTGCAAAAACAGTACTGGCCACTGTCAGAGTGAAAGGGCCTGTTTGAACTACCTGTGAAAGTAAACAGGTAAACACAGAGCGATAGGCTCTCCATGTGGAGTACGTCCACTTAGCCTGTGCACATTTACCTCTTCTTGCTGAAACCCTCGGCTCAATTGATCAAATAGTACATCCCCAGCAACTGGCCCACAGTCTGCAGTCCAGTGCGCTCCCATGCACCGTCACCAAACCTACTGTGACTTCCCCCTTGTCACTGTGCCACGCACGGCAAAAGCAAAGCAGAACGACACGGGCGAAAAGCCCGCGTGCTCTAACACACCCTAATTTGGCTCCACACACTTTTGAGGCACTAAATAAGTCTCAGGGAAATAATGTCCTGCATGGGCCAAGTGAGTTTCCTGAGGAGTTGCGCATAGATGCTGCAGCCTGGGCCATTTCTCCGTGGTGTGCAAAGCTCTCTGGTTGTCTGCGGCGGGCTGGATGTCCCTTCACATGTCGGATTTAGCTGTGCAGCATTACTTGGTGGATCAGGTCAGTAACCTCTCTCTCCCTTATAGAGGCTCAGGCGCAGCTCCAGTTTGTCCATATAGCCCGTTCAGCTCAATTGAGCCTTTGTGGGATGTTGAGACTTGTGATTAATTCTGCCAGTCTGGTGAAATATTTACCCCAGGCCTGTACGTCAGGTGCACTTATGTGAACCATAAACCTTAGAAACAGTCTTCTAAAGATAATCTGTAAATTACATAATGCTAGTATTGGTAATTATGTTTTTTATATCAAATTGTATCTGCACAACACTAAATCAAATTATTATTATTAATAATAATAAATATTATTTTGGCAAAGTGCTGCTATCAGTTCAATCGATTTAATTCAATTTTATTTCAACAATCTGTGAAACTAAAATAAAGCAGAAGAGACAATAGTTCCTGGCTTTCCTTCGAAAAGGAGACAGACTTCTGCGTATGCGCGCCCACGTGCGCGCGGGCGGGCGCGCGTGTGTGTACTGACATGAAGGACTTTCCTTAATATTGTGGAGGGATCCAGGAATTGAATGAAGAGATAGTCCATTGAAAGCCGTTGAATGCCATGACAACTAGGAACAACCTCAGATTTATTCCAAACAGTTAGAAAGCATTGTGCACGGGGCGTCAATCATCTATTATTTCGCCCCTGAAATAAATGCAAAAACTGCGGCCGGACAAAAGCTTCCAACAGGAGCCGGACATTTGTCTACATTTCCCCCATTGTCTGCAGCTTAGCAATCGGTTTGTATTTGTGTTTGCCCGGGTCCGACCACCCAGGATGCGCGGAGGACTTGCTAAAAAACGTGAAACATTGTCACCCACATCACATACTGGATAGGAGGCAGAGGGAGGAGAACGAAAGGGAAAGTCTTGAAAGGGAGGAAAATAAAGTAACAAACAATGATACTCGGATTTCCACAGAAAAAGCAAGATGAAGCACTTTAAAGGGGGCTCTAACCAAGCTGAAAACAAATATTAGGATGTGCTGCCATGATGAAACTGAAGAGATTTATTGAGGGAAAAAATGCAAAAGAAAAAATTAAACGTATGATTGCACGATAAAGTATGCAGAAATATGTATACATAAACTAAGAAAGAAATGATAGGCCTATTGTTTATAAAGGCCTGCAGAGATGCGCTATTAGACACGGGTTATTATAATTATTAATACCATTGTTATTGTTATTATTAATATCGTTATTATTATTAATATCATCATTATTATTATTATAACTACTACTACTATTGTTAGCATTGTTAGTGTTGGTTTTATAGTCCTCATTATCACTATCATTTGGACAGGCCTACTGTTAAATACTTGCTTAGCGTTTTCAAACAAACAGTCTTGCTTCAGTTTCAACACAGCCTCTTGTCCTTAAGCCCTGGCAAAAATATTGACACAAAAGGTTTACATAAATTATCCCCGAATATTTGGACAATAGCCGCTCTTTCTCGCGGTTCCCATCGCTAAAAAAAAAAAAAAAAATAGCCTGAAGAATAACTTCCTGCACCGAACCCCAAAATGTCGTTTTTATGTATGGATATATTTGTGAGGGAAAGGCAAAAGCTGCAGTGGGAGCAATTTGTTAAAACCGGCTTTTTAAGTATTGTGAGTATAAAGCTACTTGGAGGTTCTTTGTATGTAAATAGGGTGTAAAAAAGGCCCTCCCCGTCTTTGTAATTAATTGACACGTTATACCACTCATCATGCTCTGAAGCACCAATGGTAGAGGCTCGGATCTCCCCAAAACCCACAATTTCACATCTGCAAACACTGTCTTCATCCACTTGACTCCTAAGACCCGCCCACACGTGGCCAACCTTTCGCGTTTTTTAATGCTTTTTCACTGCAGGTTCATGTGTTGAGACCAACCTTATATGGACTGATCGGACAAGGTAATGGCTTATTTCCCTCTAGCACCCAGCGGTAGCACAGTATCCATGAGCCACATATAGCACTTCAGCCACTTTGGCATTCTTCCTGGACTTACAGACACTGAATCCACTGCTACTTGCCTAGGCAATGGTTATCCACAGTGGCTGCTTTGACTGTACTTCAGCGTAGAGCGACTCTTACTCATCCTATTTTTCCTGAAACATCGCCTCTGCTTTTTTTTCTTCTTCTTCTTCTTCTTCTTCTTCTTCTTCTTCTTTCAAAACAGCGGATTGTCCGAAAAGCTGGTGCAGCAACTTTTCCCTGCATATTCCCCCCCCACCAGAATATGTCGTTGACCAACACAAAGACGGGCTTTTCAGTAAAGGACATTTTGGACCTTCCTGACACAAATGACGAAGAAGGATCTATCACCGGAGCGGAGGAAGACACGGAGGGCTCGGAGACCACGTCCACGACAAAAAACACTGGAGTTTTGGTGCAAAGTCCTCTAGAAAACGTTCAAAATCTGCCTTTAAAGAACCCCTTTTATGACAGCAGTGACAATCCTTACACACGATGGCTTGCTACTACGGACAGTATTCAATACTCATGTAAGTAGAGTCTAAGAATCCTTGATGGTCTCGTTGATTATGACTTCTGTGCTATTTTCTAGCTCTGTGGCTACATTAAGCGATAATTGATGGCATGCAGCCTCCTATTCCACGCTGACGATGCCCTTGGGTGGCGTGCAGCGTTCATCTTTATGCACCGCGCGCTGCTGCGCTCCTCCCGAGGCGTTTGCAGCTCAACAAATGCGGCGTTTTGGGCTCCGCGGCACTTTGCATTGTAAGAATTTGCTCGATAAAACGCGCCGCGGAAAAGCGAGGGGGTCGTGGGTTATTCCGAGTATGACCACGGCGTGAAATGTAAGACTGCATTCTGCGGGGGGCGGGGGGGGGGGGATTTACAGGCAGAAAGTGCACCTTTTAATGCTCCACTGGCTTGCTCTGCTTGTGCAGATTTTGGGGCAGAGGAAATAGTTGTGGGTGCGTTCCACTTCAAAATTGCGCCAAAGAGTTTCAAAATAGCCCGAAGGTCCCCGTGTTTAATTATTTAGCCACGCGTATGTCTCACAAAATGTTTCCTATCTTGTGAATCGTTGTGCTATCCCGTTGTGACAAGTGTTCAGTCGTTGACAGGTCATTGTTCTTACTGCGCAGCAGCACAATTAATTGCCAATGCATCCAAACTTTTGACTGATGATCATGTGGCTTGAGCTTATGATAAATGTCTCTGGGAACTTTACAACATAACATTTTGACAGTGTTTCTCCCGTTTCTTGCCGCAGTGCACGGCCTGTCCGCCAGCTCGCAGGACTCGGCCAAGTCCCCGGAGCCGTCCGCGGACGACGAATCGCCGGACAACGACAAGGAAACTTCCAGCAGCGGCGGCAGCGACTCCGGCAAGAAGCGGAAAAGGAGGGTGTTGTTTTCTAAGGCGCAGACGTACGAGCTGGAGCGCCGCTTCAGGCAGCAGAGGTACCTGTCCGCCCCGGAGAGGGAGCACCTGGCCAGCCTGATCCGCCTCACCCCGACCCAGGTGAAGATCTGGTTCCAGAACCACCGGTATAAGATGAAGAGAGCCCGGGCCGAGAAAGGTATGGAAGTGACCCATCTCCCTTCTCCCAGGCGGGTGGCCGTGCCCGTCTTAGTCAGGGATGGAAAGCCTTGTCACACTCTTAAAGCTCAGGACTTGGCGGCCACTTTTCAGGCCGGGATCCCCTTCTCGGCTTATAGTGCCCAGTCACTCCAACACATGCAGTATAACGCGCAGTACAGCGCCGCGGCCACGCCACAGTTCCCCACAGCACATCACTTGGTGCAAACGCAACAGTGGACTTGGTGAGAGAAAATTTTAGAGACTTGGCTTGGAGGCACGATAGGGAGTTTCACCACAAAGCAAAGAAAAATAAATAAAACACAAAAAACAAAAGACTTTTCATTTTTGCAGCTTGACTCATATATATACTACCATTTCTATTCGGGGCTCATGTGTGCGCCGTGTTTACATGTTTTCGTTAAGAGAACTGGGTCCAAACCTCTCCCTTATAGATTTTATTAAGAATGTCAATGCTCTTCTTGTGAAATTTTTTGTAAAGTATGTTGTGTGTTGGTTGTAGAGATGTTTTCCTCTCTTTTTTTTTCCTTCCTTTTGTCCCTTCGTGTTATTATCAGCACGTACGAACCACTTTATAATTATAGAAATTTTAATTTCTTGCTTCTTTTATGGACCGAAAAAATATTTATGGCCATGAATAAACACTGGCAACTTTTCAGCTATTTTCCTTTTGTTTTTATTTCCTGTAAATACTTTGTGGCAAATGTTTGCAACCTAGGGAGCTGTCGGGAGCGTAAAGCTGAAGATCGGCCTATAAATATATATTTAGGAATTCTTTTTTATTTTAAATGAGGGAGTGATTTTTGGCTAAACGTTATGACTGCCGTGCCAGATCACATGTAAATAACAGTGTAGCCGCGCGGTGATGGCTAAATATCCCATTTTTTTAAATAAGGATTTTAAAATAAAATGCTGTGTTTCTGCAATGGGGGTTTGGTCTATATAAGTGTCCTATTCGATTTGATCATCTTTGAAAAAACATCGCTAAACTCCATAATGGAAGGCGAGGAGCCAAACACTATATTGTGTCACAGAATGGAGCTTGAGTCTGGGAATAAATCCCCAGCGCACTTCAGTCCTTTCCTTTTAAGCAAATTTAATCGGGGGAATATTTTTTTCTGAATCCGAACACCTCACTAATAAAGAGCCTAAAGTCACTTGTGAAATGGGACTAAAATCCACTCACTTAATATAAGAGGGCTTCTCCACATAAGAAGCTTTTGAGTCAAAAGCTCTCCTTTTTGTCAGCATCCCCAAACACTCGCAGACTTGGGTGTAAAGTGGTAGCCTGTGGGGTGGGGAATCGTTTAATGCAATGTATGTTGTGTTATCTTGTTAAGCACTAAACTGCAAAAAGAGCAGGAATAATCAATGACTCACCAGCCTTCTTTGTTTAACCAACGGCCAACGCTCAACCAAAACGTGCACAGGTTAGAGGGGCTTTAAGCGCCCAATAAAGGTATTTTTCATATGATCATATAGCGTGTTAGCAATGATATTCCGCATTAAAATATACTTGGCCCTATCAGTCACCGTGTTCTCTGAGGTGGAACCCAAACAAGCACAAATGGCTCCCCGGTGAACCGCAGCGCACTGCGGATTATCAGACTCCAGTCAATATCTTGGGTAAATATGATAACCCAGTAGAAAAATCTATGCATTCTGTTTGTCCCGGGACAGAAATCTCACAACAGATGTTAGAGTCGCCCCTATCATCACTGAACAAACAGCCAAATTGGGCAGATTTGCTAATTATTTACAGAATTGAGTCTCAAGGGGCTACTGCTTTTGTGGGCGACACAGACTCAATTTGGCCCCAACAGAAAGGTTTTGTGTCTCACCACTGGTTTGAGCTTGCGGGTCAAATAAATCAGCAATTTGCTCACAGGCTTTTTTTTTATTTATTTTTTTTTTTTTAATGTCTTTGTGGATAAACAAGAAATACGCAGCGTTGCTTATAGCCAGTGGTCGCGTATAGGCTGCCACAGTTGGTCTGGGGGGAACCTATGCGGGGAGAACTGTGACTTGAAGCGGGAATTAGAAAGTGAACTGCAAAGGGCGGCGGGCGGATTTCAGTGAACTCTAGCTGGTGTTCTGCTGCTTTCAAACAAAAGGTAACCCAGTTTAACTAGTCTTAAGACAACGCCAATTATTAAAGGCCTACATTTAAAAAGCTCACGAGTGAAAGAAAAATGCCGACTTTTGTGTTGCAAGGCTTTTCCCCCCCTCCTCTCTCTCTCTCTCTCTCTCTCTCTCATGAGGCGGTGTTGTGACTCCATCATGGCATAATACAGTACACGACACAACCCAGAGACAAAAGCCCAGGCCTGGGTTTGCTGGATGTTAGAGGCGTGCATGTTAACGAGCAGCAGGAGTGGGGCTGCAGACAGTGTAGATAGAGAGACTTCTTGGTGCTGTTCAGAGTCAGGGGGATGCATCCTTGGGCTTTTTGTCCTGCCTGTCACTTGGTGCCATTGTGATCTTTGCTGCACACGTTGTAGCCCATATGGGCAGCTGGGCTCGGACAAGGAGAAAAGGATCTCTTACAAGCCCCAAATTGTGTCAAGCTTTCAAATAAAGCATTGTTGTCTCTCAAAGAAAAACGAATTAAAAATTCGTGCTATATCTATTCTGGTCCAAAAAAAAAAAAGGAGCCCCATTCACAGATAACAGGGAGTCCTTCTTCCTTGATAGAGCTATGCCAACAACAGCCTTCTCATTTCTCTTTTCCCTCTATCCCCAATTCTCCACACTGAAAGGCTGATTATTGTCTGTCCTCGGAAGTCGCTCGCCACAGCGCAAAAACTATTTTTAATACCAGACAGTGTTCTTGGTTGTTTGCTTTGAGTCCCGCTGGTATGCGTAAGGCCCATTTCTAAAACAGACACACTGAAAAATATTTGACACGATTTGCCCCCACCCGAGTCCGTTTTATGGATCTCCGCATCAGGCGCAAAACTGAGCTACAGTGCGCATTCTGCACAAGCGAAAGACTGGATTTCACAAAACCTTTCGTGGATTGCCACGCCAGCGTAGTACTGTAAGTTATCTTTTCATGCTGCTAGCAATTAGGCCTGCACAAATATGCAAATACTACCACTGATTCATCTAAGAGGTAAATGTTGAAGCTGCCATTTGCATTCTAATTTTATTGTGAATCCGATGATCTGGAAGTGATGCTGTGGGATGCACATGCTTTTTTTTCCATGGGAACAAAAACCAGGGATATTGGCAGGTGTTTAGTGGACTCATGCGCCAATGACCTCAAGAAAATGGCTCTTGCATTTCTAAGAATCATATTTAATTGTACATTTATATTTCAAGATTCTAGGTGTTTTATTGTACATTTCGTATTTTTATTTTTTTTTTATGACCTCGCGAATCTGGATCCAACGCATATACTGAGCCTGTTGGCCTCCAAATGTATTGTGAATTCAACAACGTTTTTTAGGTTAACCCAAACAATTTTTTTGCGCATCCAGTCATGCTCTGTTGTGGCCGACCACCCCCCCCCCCCAAAAAAAATGAAGCAAAATAAAAAATGCTAGCGGTGTAAAAGCCTTTATGATAAACTTTTACGGTGAACAATATTCGCTTTGCACCAGTGTTTTGTCATTAACGCACCAGAAAATTACACTCCCCTCCAGCAGCTCAGCAACAGGGTCAGATTTATCGGAAATTGCTTTTGGCTGCTTGAAGGGATAAAGCAGGCGACATTAAAACAAGCATCTTGGCGTGCGCCATAGTTCAACCTGCGTGGATAACACTATTATAAACCTTGGAATACAATACTTGAGGAAATATGCACTTGGGACACCATGGATCTTCGTCATCCTGCCCATTTGAACCTCGACATGAATCATTTTTCTATCATGCACATCGCCAAATAAACGAGGATTTCAAAGCTCTAATAAGCGGTGCTTTTCATTTAAAGGAAGCTATCTGGGTTTTATTGCCTTAAAGGAGATCCAGATTAGATTCGCCACAGTGCCGATATTAAATAGAGAGGGAGCGATGGAGGGAGAGTCAGGGCAGGGATTGTTGCGCCAAGCTGCCACAAGATGGAAGCAGAGGTCTTCAGTTGGCGTCATGCAGCTTTTACCTGCAAATGCCTAACCGTCCAACTCCATCTAATTCCAGCACTACAAATTACTGCAGCAGAATTATATTCCAACTGCTGAAATTAACGTGTTTTTTCTCTCTCTCTGTCTTTTTAATGAACAGACACCCCAGCAAACTTGACTGTCTTTTTAAGTGCATGATTGCGGTTTGTGACATTGTTATGGAACTTGAGAGCATAATCATGTCTCTCTTGAAAAACAAACTAGACTCAACGTAAACAGTCCACAGGCAATTAGCACTGCTTCCATTCCCATTTCAAACTTAGACACACACAGAGAGAGAGAGAGAGAGAGAGAGAGAGAGAGAGAGGGACTAGGTATTTCCACGGTGTGGCGCAATAGGATAGGGGGACAAATATGGCGCAGATTAATTCACTTCAGTGAAAGTGAACAAAGAGCTGAAGTGAGGTTTTCCAAGAAAAGTCTGAGCTTAGTCACAGCAAAGACGACTTTGAGTCAAATGTCCTCCACAATATGAAAAACGGAATTCTTATAAGTTATTTCTTTACTAGAGCGGATCAAAGAAATGTGCTTATTTTGTAAACGACATAATAATGTCAATCATGACACAAATATGACAAGAAATATCCTCTTGGAGCACCTAGTAACAAAATCACACAGACGATATGTGGGGTCTGATGGCTCTAAAACAAAACAAAATACTTAGAATATATAATCATATTGGTACCTAGAATCTACTCATTATTTAAATGTCTATCACGTCCTGCAGTTATGTAGACTTTCCAGGCTGCAAAGTGCCTGAGCACCATCATCTCCTCAAGCAGAGAAGAAGTATGCAAAGCACTGCAAAATGGGTCAAATGACAAAATAAACGGCTACCGTCTTGATGCACCTGCTCAGTTCAGCATCAGTGAGCTTGCACCTGTAGGGGGCCTCATTGGGTTAGAAAGCTACACCAGAAGGGGGGTGGAGGGATACAGAACATGATGGAGGAGGAGTGAGAAAAGCGGAAAAGAAGTGTTTAATCTACAAGAGTTTTGACCACTGTGATAAGGCTGGAGTGGAGGAAAAAAAAACGCAAAAAGAACAAACAGCGTGCAACAAATCTGCACATTACAACTGGAAGGACAGCAAAATGGATGATATTTCAAAATCTGGTGTAGGATTTCTTCTGTTTAATGGTTTTGTTGGAAGACAAAGACGAGCATTGAAAAGTATCATCTCAAAATCTCATTAAAATATCTCCAAATTAACTACCAAACCTGGTTTGTTATTGCTGGTGGCGTCAGCAGTGTGTGTATTTGTGCAGGTGGCTGGGTGGCTTTATTAGGGTGCATGGTGTCGTGTGAACCACAGCGAATCCACACAGCAAATCCACAAGTTTTACTTAGTGGGACAGAGCGTCTACAGGGTATTGTTCAGATCAGCCTCCCATCTGCTTGAGAAGAACCCGGTGAGCTGAGAGCTGACTAACACGCGCCAGTATCTGCGGGTTTAAACAAGGAAGAAACAGAAGAGCTGCAGCTTGATGACAGTTTTCTGTGGCGCTTAAGGAAAGAGAGAATCTTTGAGCATGTCCAACTTCTGTCATGTTGTGTTCATCTATAACATGAATAAAAATGGGATTGTTTTCCTTACCTTTCCTTTGAATCTTATCCAGTTCAAAAACAAAGAATAGTCATTTGCATTATGTAGGGTTAATACAGAAAACCTACAAAACAGTATGTGCCTGCAACAAGTCTATTCATTTGATGACAAATAAGGAGTTAAATTCATAGTTACCCAAGCATTGTATTATTTCAAATGCATTCCCAATTTGTAGATGGCTTATTTCAAATCTTTAATTTATGGAATAATTGCTCACTATCTGCTTAGAATGTATGCCCTTGTTAGTTGGGATCCTGTACAAAAAATCCTTGATGTTAATCTGGCAGTTTAGTTTAAATTTGATAGTTTGGTAAATAAGTTGACAAAATTTAGTGTGTGAAATTGAAAAGGGGAAGAATTTACTTGAAAGTTGGGTAAAACTATCGCTATAAAACTATTGTGTCATGCAGTATTATATACCTCATATTTTACTATATGACATGTTTCATTTGAATCATTTACATGTATCGAGCAAATAAACATTCTGACTATATTGTCTCATCGGTTTTACAATTTGCTCTCCTGCTACTTACTCTGAGGTTTTATAACACTTGCTCTTAGCTCCTTTTCCTTATCAGCTGTGTCAAATGTGGTTCTTTCCCATGCACAAACACAGGGCTGAGAGAAAATGCAGAACCCATTTGCTTATTAAGCGTCCTTGTTTCTGTGTAAGGTCATTTTCACATTTGTCAGGAGTGTAAGTAGATGTAGCAGAGTTTTAGCTCCTTTCTTGTTCCGAATCAGACTGAAACGGAGGTAAGGCTAAGGCAGGGCTGAGTAATGTACTTTGTCTGAATATTAAAGTGCTAGTAATAGTAATATTCTACAAAGTCACTGAGCAAGATCTTTTAAGTGCCTCACATTGAAATAAACAGACGTGTGTTTAGCTTCCATTGTCGCTTCCTTGGACAAGACAAAACACGCAACAGTGTTTTTCTGTGGGAGACGCTGATAGTGCAGTTCTTAAATTGTGGCAGTGGTAGGTCTGAGTTTAAAGTACTGCAAATGAGCAGCAGCCAGTTTAGAGTCATCTTTGTGAAAAAGGAGTGAGCGTCAAGGTTCTTGACTTTGCTGAATGTTGAGATTAGGAAAACAGCAGAGTCTGCAAAACACACACGGGGACTAGTCATGATCAGATCCGGTATTGCTCAGACATAGAGGGGTTTTTTTTTCTTCCCAGGTGCCCTGCTCCATCCGTCTACCAGTATTCCACGACTACAGCCATGTAAAAATGTCATCAGTATGGTGAATGAAATAAAGGACTAAAGAAACACATACTGCCATTTTTTATTTTGGTCACTTTTTGTCTGAAGAGTGGGGCTTATAATGAATAGAATGGTCATTATTAACATTATAAAGTTTATCTGTATGTATCAATAGGAAACCGGTTTCACAACTTCATTTCACATTGAAGTAGCATAAGATCTCATCAGGTGTAAGAAACCCTGACAGTGGATTTTACACTGTAAGACTGTAAAGCAAACAGTCCAGTAGGTTCAGAATACATCAGTAAGGCTTATTCTAAAAGTGGATACCCCATCTATTTCTCTGAGAGTCAATGAAAAAGGAATACGACAGTCAGTGTAAAAAAAAAAAAAAGGTTGTTTAGAGCTATTAACAACTAAAAGTGTCTCAGGAAGAACTGTTTAATTCAGCTTCCTCCTTCTCTCACTGGTGTGCAAATTCTGAGACATTACTGGAAAAAAAATATATAATCATTCATCCATCACTTTCAAAGCTGGTTGTAATGTACAAGGACAAGGTAGGACAAACATACTGAGCATTAACTAGTTTTGTACCATGACCTGGGATGTCAGCTGAGATTCTTGATCTGCTCTTTTCTTTTTGACATTTTGGATAGTTAGTCACTGCGTTATTCCAATAAAGTTTGTTTCATTGTTGCCAGACAATGCTGCCTATCAATCTGTTAAGTGCTTAACAATGCAATCTTGGAACAAAACATTCTTGGACAAATAACAACTCAGCTATACCAAGTGGTTCTCATCCTGTCATATCAATATACCATCAATGTAAAGGGACGTTAAATCCTTTCTCCAAGAAATGTTAAATAAGAAAAAAGTACATCAGTTTACTTTCAAGTTGCAGTGTGTACGTCATGTTTGGATTTCTCACACACTCTTATGGCTAGCTAACACACTGGCTCATAGTGACAATAGCAGGCTGACAGTGTTGGTCGAAGAAAGAACGGAATTTTCACAAGGTGACTTTTTAGTGAATAGAAAAATCATAATAAGTACAGCACATGTGAGGTGTACATGACACAGTTTGTAAGGGACTGAAACAGGGACTGTCAACAGCAACCCAATGTTTATTGTCTAGTGTAGGAGACATGTTCATTCAACCGCTTTTGTTCAATTTGATGTTTGCAGACTTGATGTAGGTTTGACAAAAATTGTTAAATTTTGACGACATTGGGCGGTAAACTAAATTAAACCAAACTAGAGCGAACTAATAGCATTGACACACAAACTTGTGTTTTAATCCCACTTTGTGTACAAGATCAGGGATATCAATGATATTTCATGTCATTGTTATTAATGTAATTGATTCCCCTTTTCAATCCTTCAATACATTTGTGCTGCTAAAAGAAGACGACCAATATACATATGACAAGCATGTCGTGCTGAAACATAATGCTCACGTTTCTAATTTAAAATTTTGAAGATATAGATAATGCTGTTCATTTAATTGATGGACATTTTCTATCTCTTGCAGGTAAATTCATACCAACAATGAATGATAATCAATGTTTAGAGCCAACTCGGCTCAAAGTCCTCTGTCTCTTTCATTTGTGAGTTCTTCTATTAAAAGTTGTGCTGCTGTGTTATGATATGCCAAGTGCCATATGGTCTTATTTCCCTTTGTCTTCTCTTTCTCAATGTTCCATCTTAGGACTTGAATTGTCTTGTATAAAACCCACAGTCCGCTGCAGTCAGATGGGCTGGATGGGGGACAGCGCCAACAATCAGGTTCCCAGAGTTGAGTGTTTATGCCTTTCACTTAATGGATTGTCTCACCTTCTTCAGAGGATGAACATGAGGTGCTTGAGATGCCAGAACTGCAAATGGATCCTGGGGCTTTGAGCCTGATAACAAGCAGCCGTCATCTGTTTCAGACATGCTTCAATCAGCATGCGTGATGATCAAAGCGCAACAATGTGGCAGCAATGTGTTTTACCAATTCAAGTTGCCTAATTAGCTTCCTGTTTAAAGAGGATGTAAAATATGTGTAGCAAGTTGTGCCTATCATGTGTTTGTGTACTTGTACCCTGTGGTGAATTTATAATGTGATTCGGAGCTAACTTCACTGAATGGAAAAAAAATTAAAAAAGCTTCTCCATGATATTTCTCTTTGTGGACTTGCTTATAGTATTTCGATATGACCAAGCAATGCACTGTCTGACTTTATTGTGTCATGCATCACATTCAGTCTTTACGCTCCTTGTGATACATGAGACTGAAGCAATAACCTTCAACTTATTCATCTTGTATAGTCACGGATACAATCCACTGGCCATATTTTTTTTTTTATCCATTCAAAGGCAATACAGTAGCACAGACAACTTCCCATCAGCCCACTGTTCTTTGGGATTGTTTGACATTGGTACTCTAAGGGATAAAATCGATTCAAATTAAACAAAATCGCAATCCCCACGAAACAATCACTGATGCCTGGATTCATCTCTAAAATCTCTCACTTTCTTCTTTCACTGTCAGCTGACCAACACAGAGCGCTATCTGCGCTGAGACAATAATAAAGGGGAGTTTTATATTCATGGCTGCCGTTGCCAGAGTGCACATGAGCAAGGCACAAAAACCCACGCCGTTGCACATTCTTATGAAAATCATATGAAATTATATCCAGGAGGGATATACATAGACATTTTGTACATTATTTTATTTCTTAACATCTTGACTGTTGTGACTCAGTTTACAGTATGTGGGACTCACTTAGTCAGCCTCGTCTCACCCACAGTGAGTTCAAAATGCGAGCAGCAAGGCTTCTGACTGGCACGAAGAAGCGAGGCCATGTCTATGGCTACAAATCAACTACAAAATATATTATTTTTGTTTTCAGCATGGTTTGACACCAGTTTTTATTTATATATTTATAAAATACTTATGACATCCTCGACCCCCACTCAACCTCCAGGCCCCTCAAATCCTCTGTCCAGTGTCTCCTCTTCAGTCCATTGCCCCAGATAAAATCCCATGGAGTGGTTAAGCATTTTCCATTGTTGCCCAGATTGTGGAACAGTTTATTCTTAACTGCAAAGTCTTCCACTGCTATTGGAATTTTTATATGCATTATTAAACCGAACAGCTTTACTTTAGCTCTTGAGTCTTCACAAATGTAAATATCAATACATGATTGTTTATATTCTATTTTACATCATGTGTTTCTGTGTATTGTGCTTTTTGTATTCTTACAATGTATTTTATTTATTATCATTTGAAATTATCTAAATGTATTTTTAACTTATCTGTACAGCCCTTTGGTCAAAGTTTGTTGTTTAAAAATGTGCGCTATGAATAAAATTGACATGTTCAAAAAATGAAATGCCACCATTACAATCATTTTAATGATTTTTATTTTGGGGGTTTACAAAAGAAGCCCTTATGTTTAAAACATAGCTTGTACTTGACACATTCATTAGGAAGAATGAGTAAAGCAAATGTAACAACATGTAACACAAATAGCAGAAGTTCCAGGTGAGATTTATATTAAAAAATAAATATAAATAAGTACATATACATACTGTATATACGTATATTTGCACAAGCAATGCTAATTTTGTGAGAGTTGCTTTTGCTCCTCTCCATTTCAGAGGGAAATACTGCGCACTTCATTCCACTATGTTTATCTGACAGCAGTAGTGAAG
The DNA here is from genome assembly GCA_011952105.1 of Coreoperca whiteheadi. Taxonomy (NCBI): domain Eukaryota; kingdom Metazoa; phylum Chordata; class Actinopteri; order Centrarchiformes; family Sinipercidae; genus Coreoperca; species Coreoperca whiteheadi. The sequence continues at coordinate 19,480,714 of CM022480.1, forward strand.
AGTTACTTAGCAGAGTAAGATATACAAAACACATGATGCATTGCTGTAATTAACACCTAAAGCATTAAAATCAACTTCAACAGGAACACACTCTGAATTTGACCATTCATCAGTGTGAATGCCTTTACCTGGGACACTGAAGTAACTCAGACAGCACACCGCTTATTTTGGTTAAGATTTTATTGCAGGTGTAAAATGTGTTTAAACTGTATGTAGTTTATTAAGTATTTTTACATTGTGCAGTGTTTAAATTATCCCTTGTAATTAAATGGTGGATTTTTATAGTGTTGAGTTGTGTGCCTTCCACCCAACAGTATGCTGGTTCATTATGAAAGCTCAGATATTTATTCATTTGAATTACCTGAGGTAATTCAATCATAGTAATAATCATAATACCTGATGTCAAAATGAACGTTATATATAGGGGTTCCAGAGAAGTAAGTGTAGCAGTTGCAATGGATGCATTTTTGTCTTTTGAATTTAATACATGAAGTACATAATCTCTAATGTGAAGTAATTTACATGTAATGGCGCTGGGCCAACCGTGTATAACAAAAGCACATCTGTGAGCAGACCCTGGATGAGCTGGGAACACCTGGGAGAGATATGTCCAGTTAGAGGAGTCCCCTCCCTGAGGTTCTCTTGAGCAAGACACTTCACCCTCCACTGCTTAATGTCCAACAGCAGAGCACTGCAGTAACATGCAGCGGACAGGTAGGAGGCAAAAGTCTTTACTGTGTGTGTGTGTTACCGCTCCACTGTATGGATATGAAGCAGATCGCTGCTGAGACACAGCATCAATGTTCAGACAACCTACCATTATGGAATTAAAATGTTACAAAAATATTTTTGTGTATATACACTAACACCATGGTTCAGACAACCTACCATTATGGAATTAAAATGTTACAAAAATATTTTTGTGTATAATCACTAACACCATGTTAAATTTAGAATAGCTATAGTTCTTGTATTATGCGAAATTGTCAGTAAGAGGAGTCTGGGAGCACATGGAGACCCTAATAACTAATTTAAATGGCTAAAGACTATGCAAACAACTGATACATGTGATAAGGTGCATTCTGTGAAAATTACTTAGTCGTTACTAAAATGTGTCAAGCTCAATGACAATGTTGTAACTGACAATGTATAAAATAGAAAAAGTGTGTACACACTTGAAACAATAGTTAGCTGCCCATATGAAAACTGACACAGGCTGTAATCATTCCTCCTGTTCATACTAGCCAGTAAGAAGGTCCTTTCCTAATGTGTGTTCAATGTAAGTGATGAGAGACAAAATCCGCAGTCTTTTTTTGTGAAAAAATGTATTCCCATGTGTATCTGAAGTTTATACGAGGCTTCAACAGTGGGCACCTGACTATTGTTTCAAGACAGAGTTGAAAATTGTGAACCTATCCTTTAATATAGAGAGTACATCAATTTTACATTTGTTATTTAGTCCTCTATTATCTGGATCATTTGGGGCTACATGTAGTTTGAACTGCGTGTAAGAGACACTTAAGGAGACAGACTTTGAACGCAGTCACTCGCAGTCAAGAAAAATGTTTGACCATTTGTATTTGATTAAATGATGATGGATGGAATATTTGGTTTGGTAAGTATAGACACTCTATAACGCAACATATAGCATTATCAGGTTTTCTTGGGGCATCATTTTTGCAGTGACTTCTGCTTTCAAGTACTTACATTGTTCCCTGCACTCTACATTGTAGCTACATTTCACAGCAGACGTTTTGACTTGTCATAGGCGTAAAAGCACCGGTGTTACTAATAACATTAAAGATGGCCATGACAGTGTGACAGTGAGACAGCATGCACAATACCAGGACCCTGAAACTAAAGCAGCTAAATGGAATTCAGCCATCATCATCTACACATGCGCTTTTCCTACTGTTACGTGTCAAAGTGTCTTCCATGAAAAAGGCCTATTGTATCTTTACAAAAGAACCCACTTGAATACAGAACCAGTATGTAGGTGTTTTTTTTGGTGTTTTTTTTATTTTAGAAAATTATGAAATATTAAATCTGACTATATTCCCAAATAAAACTGCATTCATGGGTTAAAAAGTTGTGTTAACAACGCAATCTTCCACATTATCACATTCTTTGTGATGCAAGAAAACAACACATTTAGAGCTGCAGGGAGAAATTCTTGCTGTGCACTTAAAGTGTGTTTTGAAAGGAGAATTTTCCATGATACCTCACCACCAACAGAAAATAATCTTATTACAAAGTCTTTACTATCTCATGCCAAGTGACAAACACGGTATGTGAACCTGCATGATGTTAAAGCCTGACTTTAGATTTTAGATTTTAATAAATCATGACATCTACAAACTGACCTGATTTTTTAAACAACTGGGTATGTTTCCATTACATTTACTTGGATATTGCGATAGTGCAGAACATATTGTACACTACAAACATCAATAAATCAAATAAAAGCTGTGAGAGAGAGAGAGGTGAGCAGTGGCAGATGGCTGAAGGATGTTTTGTGTGTTTTCCCTTTGACTGAGCAGCAGCCATCCGAGTGGAGGAATCTTTTTCTGGCTCCTGCACACATGGCTGGAGGGAGGAGAGAGGAGGCACAGTCTGCAGCGTTTTAGCACACAATTTCATGATGGTTACAGAGAAGAGGCCAGCCAAGCATTTCAAGTGGCGGAGCAGCGAGAGGGCAGCATTGTAGAGGAGAGCAGGTAGTGTAATGATCAGGTAGACAAGATGACATCAAGCGTCCTTAGGGATGGCCAGGCACAGGGAGCTGACATCCTTCCAGAGAGAGAGAACCGCTGAAACAGGACGAGGCAAAACCAACAAACAAGAGAGCCATTAGCTCCAGGCAGGCTTGTTATTACTGTACAGCAGCAGAAAGTCAGACACTCAGTGCAACACATGCCGGAACCGAGACAATGCTTGTGAGATTTAAACACTGTGACTAAAACATGTCACTATGTATTTCATTTTATTGTTAGCTTTTGCATTTCTCAGCACGACACAGTAACAACAGAACAAACGTATTAGGAATATCGTATTTTGTGCACCATCGCCTAACAATGATGGGAAATACACATCCTTCAACTCCCAAGATTTTTGGGTCTAAAGAAGAACAGTGGAACTGTGGGAACTGTAGGATGTGTAAAAGTGCGTAAGTCATAAAATAAATAATAAAACACCTTCTAATGTAAAAATATCATCATAGAGCTGATGGTAAATACTATAATATGTGAATATGTGAATGTTTACCATAGATGCATGGTTCCAGCTTCAGGGCGATGATTTATTTTATATTTTGTCCATACTGATATGAATTTGTATGCTTAGAAAAATTGTTTATTTTACAATGTAATAATAAATATCCTAGTAGAGTTCAGTGTATAATAATTCTTAGACTTTACAATATTTTATGATCTTATATTGACACATAAAAACATGCAAACCTTAAACAGTAAATTAATCATTTCAATGTGGTGATCATGAAGTAGGCCGTGAAGACAAGATATTGACTATAATGAATAACTAGTTAGACAATTTACTCAACACTAAACATGGGCGTTTTAAAAATAAGCCAAACTGAAATGCATGTGTAACTTCTAACATAACATTTTTTTACTTTCTATATTATACTTAACTGTCCCAAATTCAGGAAGTATTCTATTACAATTCCCCATTTACTCCAGGTGTGATAACTGACCTGGAACATTTTTCTGTCATTTAAAAGACAAGCATGTGAGTTAAATCCCTCCCCAAGGAGTGCTACCAGGCAGCTACTATGTTGTGTTTAGAGACTCATATATAATGAAGCAAATAGTGTCAATAGTGTCGCTTAAGCATTGATATCATTTTCAGCTATTCTTGGTATGTAATATATATGGTTTTCTTTTTCTAGGTAAAGCGATAAAGAGATGCACACGGTATGACAAATTTAAAAAGTAGCTTGAGTCACACACAGTAATACCTAAAATATGATTTATGTCAATTCATGCCATTTGTGGAATGATGGCAATTCCGCATAATGGTTCATTTTTATGTTCTGATGTCGTTTTAACCACCATCATTTAGTCATGTTTAGTTTAATACTAGTGTGTTTGCTTGATACCTACTCACTCACTACATTAGCAACTTAAATTTAATCGGCCACAAATACCAGTTCCCCTTGTGGTTAATAAAAGCCCCTTGCATCTCAGGACAGTGTGGCCGTTGTCATGCGTTTCACTCTGATGCCCATGTTTTCATGAAAACACAGAGAAAGTAAACCATTGCAGTATATCAAGAAACTCTAAATGTACATGAAGTGTTGTTGTTGTGGTTATTATTAAGGCATTGGACATTAGTGACTGACTGTTTTGCCCCTGCTGTAGTTCCTCAGATGGCCACTAAAGAAATATTGAAAGAATTTAGCTGTAAATTGCTCACTAATGATGTGAATATTATTATATGTGTTAAGTATAGATATAGTTATTATTAGAGAAGCAGCACAATCGGAATAGGCTTCATATGAGCTTTATATTTTGACTTTAAAACAAACATTTTACACAGGATTACTGCTTTAGCTATGACTGAAACCATCTATCAAATTAGCAACTGTTATATAAGGTATAGTACTCTCTAACTTTGTCTTGGGGATTAGTGCACATAGTTTTCATTGTAATGCATCTCTTTGAAAATAACTACAGGCTGTTAAGTGAACTTCTAACTAACTTCCTGTTGCTAAAAACCTACTTGATGATGGCAGCAGCAGTCGTTTGATTGAAAGGTTGCTGGTTTGATTATTTTCTGCTGCAAAGTCAACACGGGAAAACCCAATATGGCCTTGACCAAGGCACTTAAAAACAAAATATCCCGCTTCCATAATAACTCCTTTTTTAATCTTGTCCTAGGATAAGCTTGGTCAACAACTAAATGAGGATTTAAGACATCAAAATTATTTTCCAAAAAAATCAATCAGTAATCCAGATATAAGGATATTTTGTTGTTGTTGTCGTCATATGCATGTTTTTCTTTTTTATTAAAAAAATTTGATTAAGAGGGAGAATATTACGAAAACTAATATAAAAGTAAAAAAAAAACAATATTGTCTATACCAAGTAATGTTGAGATAAAACTATTCACAATTATTTGAATCGGTTCATATGAATATTTCTTTGTTTGTTTTTTGACAGATGCAAATATGAATTTACTCAACGCAAGATAGAATCCATTAGAATTGAGATGGCCAAAAAAATTATGAATGAAGCCCACAAATAAATATATTTATTTGTACAAATATACTATTTGTGAAGAACATTCTAATGAATTTTGTTACATACACATACAGTACTACAATAAACAGCACAATAGTGATTATGTGCACACATTAATACTATGATGTTAAGCTAATTTACAATATACTGATACTTGATGATTTATTTTTGATTTCTCATGCCATTCTATTTTTATAGTTCTGCAGATAATGTTTTGCTCTCAGAGGGTTCAGCTTGACTGGCACTCCCTTTCAGCATGTAGCAGTGCTTATTTTCTGGAAAGAAAACGAATAGAAATTATTTGAATCTTTTAACACTAAAAATGGGCTTTGACGCGATATTCTAAATTGCAGCACGTGATATGTGCTTGTATCTGTCAGGATCAATACATTCAGAATATGAAGTAGTTTTCTTATGTGTTTATGTGGATTCATCTAAATAATGGTAGGCTATCAGGTGGCCTACTGGATAAAAGCATCCCAAAGTGGGGATAAACAGACAGATAAAAATACTGCATTGATATGCAGCTTCTGTTCACATTTCCATTGTTGAGTTGTGAAGCCATTTAAAAAGTTTCCTTCTCCACATACAGCACTCAAAGTGCTTTGGAACTTTTGATAAGAAGATGCATCTCTTGACAGTTCACATGAAAACAAGCTGAATAAATGAATTCCTGGAGTAAATGGATATCAGGAAACACTTGATACAGATTGCAGCTATTTGCATGCATTCCAGGTGTGAAACCACATTTGATTATCATTATTATTTCTTTTACTTTACATGATGGTGTGAAACATCTACAGCTTGAATAGTGTCCAGCTAAACAATTTCTATCAAAACTTAAAACTTCCTATCAAAACTCAAACTTCCTGGCAAAATAATGGAAATGAACTAAAGAAAATACACAGTGTGAATGCAAATTCCAGTTGGCCTCGTAATCTGTTTAAACAGCCCAAAAGTATGTAAATTATTTTACAATTACATTTGATAGAAACCTGCCACAATCATAGCAAGATATGGCTGCAACTCTGCACATCACCATGTTTGATCAAAAACAACTTTAGGCTTGATCGGCTTTTAGTATGATGCAAATTTAGCTAAAAGATTAAAAAACAAATGACAAGACACACTATCAAACAGTCATTGGAGAGCAGTGACTAGAAAAACAGTTTATACCTAAATCTGTAATTCCAAGATACCTGCCAGTACTTGAACACAAGTATGTTTTCTGCAGGGAAGTGAACCAAATTTTGTATATAAATTTAAATGATAATTTCAGGACATGTCATCAAACAGACTTCATCTCATCACAACAATTGGCTGCCAAGGGCAAATAGAAAGACTGGCAGGGGCATTTTGCCATATGAGTAACTCGGTGACAAAGCTAGAGTGAGCCGTGGTTGAGTCACAACCATACTCTCTAACAGCTTTGTTTACCTGCCCTTACTGCTGCCACAATTAATGCAGCAGAGAAGTGGACGAACCAGGTACCCTTGGAACCTTGGTAATCTGCATTGATCTGCTGCTGTGTTTTTTAAATTGTTGTTACAAAAGAGAGCAGCTATGCTAAAATGTTGCCACTCCAAACAATACAGAGGACAGCGGCACTCACAGAACCCCGAGTACCTAAAATTTCAGGGGGATAAATCTGTTTCAGAAAGGTGGAATTTGCTGTCTTTTCTTTTAGTATAGAGAATAGGATTAGACAATTTATATATGTATGCATTAGTTATTGTTTATTTCTTTTATGCCTGTTTATGATATGATCTATCAAGCGAATCTCACAACCATTCATTAAAACTGATCATATTAATGTTTATCAAAGAAACTGAGAGCTTCTCAACATACTTCCCAGCATGTTTTTGAATTATAGTTTGTACAAAATTACAGGATTTATATGTCTTTATATGCCTCACCTATATGGTTAAAATGGAAATCGAAGAAAAACACAATTAAATTTGATATGCCTAAAGGTTGCACCTCATTACGCAAATCATTTTAGTTTTCTTAGAAAAAAAACAAAACACTTGTCTTGTGTTTGAATTAGTGCAGAGACAGCTGATCAGTGTGTGACATACTTTAATAATTTGTAAAACAACAAAGCTAAAATTAACCCCAACAATGTGTAAGAATAAATTATCTGCAGTGCGCATCTTCAATTAGTGGCTTCAGCACACACTCGCTATTTGAAATTGTCTTAAGGTCAAAATATTAAATTCAAACATCTTTGACTTTGTTTTTCAACTCTACCTGCAATTTCACAGCAGGGAGGGTACTCATGTTTTCATAGTAATCCAGTTACTTAATATTCTGGTGGTATTATCTCTTTCAAAAAAGAGCAAACAACTGGTTTTCATATTCCTGTTCAGCAGTTTTGTATCCTGCTGTGTTATATCAAGGTAGTGTCCCAGACTGTGACTTATTCTTTGATGTTTCATGGCCTTGGTTTAGTGGCTATAAAGCTCAAACAACATTGTTTCTTTCAGGGAGCAGGACAGGCATTTGACACAATTTGACAATTTCACTTGGACTGCTTCAAATAAACAGTAAGTGTGTTTTCCAGTAAAAGTACAGTAGTTTCCAATGAAAAAAATACGTTGCTGCCTACATGCAACATGGCCAGTTATAGCCCACCCCCCCACCCCCCACCCCCCGGGGCCAGTGCGGTTCTCAGTGTCTGATTGCAACTTTAACTGTACCTTCATAAAGTAAATGAACTGCTGCACATCTTACAGTGAATTTTAAAGAACAAATTCTACACTCTAATCGTTTTACACATTTGAATTCTACAGTCTCCATTTTCCCCAGCTGTCAGATTATGGTCAGCATCTCATAAAAGCCCATATTCTGTTTTTGGCGCCCTATTAGCATCATTTCGTCCATCAAGCGACATTAATTGTGAATGAATGCAAACTCCTGCAGAAGAATACGGTCTTCAAGAGGCCTGTCACATACTTTCTCCACTTGGGAGGACCTTTAACCTACTTAGCTGAGGAACCGCACCGTTTCAAGTAGTGCAGCTGAAAGATATGCACCTGCCCGCTTTTTACTCTCACACTGCTCGGCGATTTAAGAGGAGAGAAAGTATTTGATCTAAATGGTACTACACTGACTGCAGGTGTGGAATGTTCTCCAGAGATTTCCACACCAATTCAGCCACTGGGCCGGCCACAATACAGATGTGGTTTAAATCCTACATTTGGAGTGAAGAAGACAATAAATTTGTCTTGGTGTTGCATGATTTGTGGTTTATGTGTCAATATTTAAAGTTCCAAATGGGGTTTCGTTTCTGCTAAACTGAATGTTAAATTAGTATATTACGTGCGTAATAACGCACAAAATGTTTCAATACTTTGGAAGAAAACGCCTTACAGAGCCACAGATATTTTGCTATCAACTCACATTTCTATCGCTAGTAAATCGCTTATTGTTTGATGAAAATAATTATGAGAACAATATTTTCACTTTTTCTGTTGTCTGAAATTAAGGGATTTATAACATACTAAGTTGAAGACTTCCCATAGCTTTGGCTTCTTTTCAAAATCAATATATTTATGTTTCTCCTCTAATTTAGATATTAAAATTACAGTTTAGTTTAGCAGTTTAGCGCGTATTCGCACTTTTAAGAGGCACACCACATCAAAATGTATACTTTATAAGTCCACCTCTTACTTGGGAACCATACCCATAACTCATCATTTTGTTCTTCATTTCAAGAGAAATCTAATAAGTGCACTGAGGGGCCAAAGACAAATAAAAGGAAAACGCATGTTCACAGGTAGTGCGTAAATTACGCACGCAAAATGTAACCTGGATTTTGGTTTTATGATAGTAGTGCACTGGCATTTATCATTTAATCTTTAACGTGGCACCAATATTTTTTTTCTATTCATCACTTGCCAAAAATCATGCAAACAGCGCAAAGAGAAAAATAAAGCGAAGACTGGAAACCCCTTACCATCTATGGCATTTATTTAAATTTTACTCGCATTATAGAGAAACGTTACAATTTAAGTTAGAGATTAAGGGGCTGCTAGACTAAATAAATCCCCATGTTTTCTGCACTTTGTGCTCTGCCGGTGTGTGGTTGAGGTTGCAGGTCAGGACCCTGGCCCTTCAGCCATCTCTCCACATCTCTCAGTGTATTGAACTAGCAAGGACGAGATGGAGAAAAGCAATTCAGCAACCAGGCGCTTTGGTCCATCTGCTGTGCTGTGCTGAGGTGAGGGGGGTGGGGGTGATGGTATCGGAAAAAGATGTCTGTATGATATAAACTACATTAAGGGGATGTTATTTGGTTCTGGTTAACAACTCCTAAATGGTCCGATGAACGCTTCCACATTATTGATTGGAAAATTGGTTACAACGTCCTTGTGTTGATTTGCACCAATAAGTCTTATCATTAATGCGCACAAAAACCGATTATATAATCACTGGTGGCATACAGCTCCTTATAGAATAGTGGGACACATTCTTTTATCAAATACTTGAATTTGTACCTTAGCAATTAAGTAATTCCTTAAAGCTTTTCTTATATATTTTCTATGTGAAATTATCGACAAAGTTTGACAGTTGCATTAAGTAGTCTGCAGGGAGTCAAAGAGCAGAATTTTAAGCGTGCATTTCCAGGTAAAAGCAAGACAGTTACAACGCAAAGTAACACACTGTTCCCGTGCGTAATTCTGGGAATTATATATATTTTGCTTCGCCATGCAGACACCAGGCTACCACTTATTCTCCTTGGGGCTGCAAGGGTCAGTGTAGGCTCATTTAAATGGATATATTGTATGATATTGATCAGCATCTATCACATACGCTGGCTGTATCCTGTAAACACACAGCAACAAGCTATAGCCAATAACGATTAACACAAAGAGCTGCGAAAAGGTTTAGCAGTTATTTGAGCCATAAATGCGTCAGATGTATTATCAAACCTTTGCTGGGCCTTCTTCATAGCTCCTTGGCGCGTCCGTTCCTCCAGCTGCCTTGGCCGCATCATATTCACTGGATGTAAAAGTTAACTTAAATTGACAGCTATATATTAATGTGGACTATAAGCTCTCTTAAGCGTTGCATGCAGCTAACCAGCTCCAGATTTTTATGGGATCCTAATGTGGAGGGTCTGTGGACCAGGGTCCTGCTCTCTGACTCAGTAATCCACAAGGTTGAGAGGTTTGCCTCATTTACATAATGTTAGAGGTCTGGGCCGAGGCCTATCTTTCTTTTCGCACTGAAAAGACACCATGCTGCCGCTGCCAAAATAGTGGAAAAGGCGCACAGACGTCTGGACAAGTACAGGAATATTTGCAGGTAGGAAATACTGCTTAACTTTGAAATTAGTTGATTTTCTTAATATTGATACTTTGATAGAAATTTTATTTTTTTACCGAGGCATTTGGTTTACACCTGTTAACCCCCTCTTCTCAAATAGATTTTTACTTTTAGGATCCATGCCTTTTCTACCTTCGGCGTCTTTCTGACAACTACAGCTGACTTTGGAATACGCGCGCACTGTTTTGTTTCCCCCAACAGCAATTTAAGTCCAACCACTTCACAATGAATCCGCTGCGGAGTCCAGGCATCTGAGGAAAAAAAGGAGAAGAAATTCGGGCACTGAAATATGCATAAGAACAATGATTTATCACAATCAGGCAATCAACTTAACCGGAGATTGGAGTTCTTGATACGTTGCTAATTGATGGCTGACCATGTCACATCTTCAACTGCTCAATTAGGGTAGACAGCTACTTGCTGCCATGCCATGCTAAATTACATTAGTGGCTTCATGCAGACGAGTGTTTCCTTCCTCCAATAAAGGAAGATGATAACAAATTTCACGTCTGGAAAATAACCTCAACGCAGCACACCTGCTCCTGATGCTGTGTGCTGTAAGGTGTTTATAGTGATGAAAAACATAAATCAGAACCAACACCACATCATTATTAGGATGATGCGGTTATGAGCAGCATTATAGTTACCCCTCTATTATTGGATAGTTGTGAGCTATAGCCTCAATAATGCGTTCTAGATCCATAAGGGACACATGTTAGGCTAAAATGGGGCGCTATATTAACTGGTATTCATTATTGCAATTTGTAGGATCTCTTTTCTCTGTTGACCCCCCTGTTGTGTCTCTCCTCCTCTGATTCTTCCCCTGGCGCCAGTCAGTTTGCTCAGAGATTACAATGTCAGGTCAAGACTGCAAAGTGTCATTAATGGTGACCAGACTCGAGGGTTTGAGGCTTACGATATTGTGTCCAAATTGCATTAAGTCTACTAATGAAACAACTAGGGGGTTTTTTTTCTAAGAAAAGTATAACGTTGTAATTTCTCATATATTGTTTCCACCAACAGGAGTTGGTGTCAGGAAAAACTGCAGCAAATAGCCTATCATCTATAAATAAAATCCTGTGTATTATGTCCATTGCCTTGCCTGATCATGCATTTTAGGTAGTGATATACTCACAGGTCGGATCCCTATTGCCGTTCCCTTTCAGCATTTTGAGCTTATTTGGACTTGTCCCTCTCTGGTGGGGCAAAATGATGCTTAAGAAGCATAAATGAGCTGGTCATACAACTTCATTGTGCCTCTTTGATGATACTCGGTGGCCCTTGTCTGTTCAAAGTGCTCTCAAAGTTTCTAGAAAGTGGAATTCCCTACTGACGCAAAATAGTCATATGTGGTCAGATCAGCTGATATGCAGAACATAATGGGTTATAATATGTATATGTATTTGTCAGAAAAGGACAGAATCCTAAACGTTTGGCGTAGTTTTATTCATGCAAAGAACTTAATATAAAGAAATGTGCATTTTCATGAATTATTTCCCTAAAATGTCAATGACTATTGTTTGCTGGTTTAGGAGTTTTGCTCCGCCCCCTGTGTTTGTCGTAAACCTGGCTCCTGGCTCCAATAAACCCGGGCTAAGAGCGCCCTGGGCTCGCCTCCTTCTCCAAGGCGATCAATAGGATCTCAGGCGCACTACAAGCACTCTCTTACGTAGACATCCACCAAGGAGAGAGCCGATACAACAACACGGTTGATCTGCTCAAACACAAAAATCTACCTGCTTTCTGAATCATGTCGTTGAGCCCAAAGCACACAACGCCTTTTTCAGTGACAGATATTTTGAGTCCAATCGAGGAGACCTACAAGAAGTTTGGTGGCATGGACGGCGCAGGGAACCTAACCTCTCCACTGGGAGCCTACCGACAGCCTCAGGTGTCTCAGACCGGCATGCAACAGCACTCCATGGGCCATAACGCCACCGTGGCCACCACTTACCACATGCCGCACACCGTATCCCAGTTCTCCCACAGCGCAATGGGGGGATACTGCAATGGAAGCATTGGCAACATGGGAGACCTCCCGTCGTACCAGGAAAGCATGCGGAATAGTGCAGCAGCAACAGGGTGGTACAGCGCCAACCCTGATCCAAGATACTCGACAAGTAAGTGCTTCGCTACATTATTACACACTTTTCTGATTTTATTTCAATCGTAAATGAAATAATTAAAATGACATTTCAGGCATGAGAAAGGAAAACGCACAAGACTAAATATGTAGCCTATCGCTTCCTAAGAATATTGAATTTATGTTTTGGGGCTAATGATAAAAAGTGAATGCAAATAGTGTACACTATTTTCGGAAAAACCTTTCCTTCAAAATGACTATTTATGACGGTTAAACTGAAAAGGAGATCATTCTTTCAAGTCTGGCTCGACTTTTTTTTTTTTTTTTTTCATGAGTAAATATTTAATAAAAAGCAAGATTATATTATTTTTATTATTATTACTATTATTATTATTATTATTATCAAATATGTTTTTTAAAGCTGATTATTTCCAACTTCAATAATGAACGCATATAACAGCCGCTAATCAATAAAGACTACTTCAGGCGAAACAGTGTTCTCCTCTTCTGTTTATTGAACGCATGTATATGTATGTATATTTTTAAGTTTCTAGATTCATGGGACCTTCCACAGGTATGAACATGACCGGTATGGGAAGTCTCACAGGAATGGCGGACGCCACCAAATCCATGCCAGCTCTCCACGCTGCGCCCAGGAGGAAACGGCGCGTCCTGTTCTCGCAGGCTCAGGTCTACGAGCTGGAGAGGAGGTTTAAGCAGCAGAAATACCTGTCGGCGCCTGAGAGAGAGCACCTGGCCAGCATGATCCACCTGACGCCGACCCAGGTGAAGATCTGGTTTCAGAACCACCGGTACAAGATGAAACGCCAGGCCAAGGACAAGGCAGCGCAGCAGCTGCAGCAGCAGCAGCAACAGGACGGTAACCTGTGCCAACAGCAGGCGCAGTCCCCGAGGCGTGTGGCCGTGCCAGTTCTGGTGAAGGACGGTAAACCGTGCCAGAACGGCTCTAACACGCCGACGCCGAACCAGCAACAGGTACAACAGAGCCAACAACAAAGCCAACAACAGAACGGAGCCGGAGTTGTGCTCGCGTCCCCGACCAGCAGCCTCACCCAGCATCAAAGCCAGCAGCAGGTGAACGCTTTGGAGCTGGAGGAGATGTCGCCCAGCCCCCCCTCACTGCACAGCCAGCTCAACATGGCCCAGATAGACACATCTGCTGTAGATTACACCAGTAACATGGTCAGCTCAAACCTCCTCTACGGCAGAACGTGGTAGGACTTGATACAGTACTGTCACTTTCCACTTTTTCTATGTGAACCTGCGGATGAGCCCATGCAAGAACAAAACACACACACACACACACACATATATATATATATATATGTGCTATATATACATATATATATATATATACACACACACTCACACATACATGACGGCAGAAAATGGGGGCCCTTTGGTGTTGGATGGGACAAGGCGCACAGAGGCGCACCAGCTGATCAGGGCACATTTTCTTGACATCTCTGAGAGGGGAGTCTATTTTTGAACATTACAGAAATGGCTGCCCTTGAAAGCAATTATGTCGTTTCTGGACCTTTTGTAATCCATGTTTTGGACCTTCCTCATGATGTTTTAAACGTAGTCTATGTTGTTGAAACAAAAAGGAATGCTGCTTCACTTGAGTGCGGACTGGGGGGGAAGGTGGGATCAGGTTTGAAGTACACTAAGCCACCACTCCTTATTTGCGGTGATAACCTGGTATTTTATCATATTAATATTGTAAACTAATGTATTCATTTAGACTTATTAAATAAAGTAGGGACTTGTATATTTGGCTAACACACAAGAATGCGTTTAAGTGTATAACAATCGTTATTGCGTCCACTTTTATGTTTTCTTTATTCTTTTGTAAGTTAAAAAGGAACAAATGCGTGATGGCTGCTGTATATGTTTCAAAACCAAGTGAACGTTAACAATAAATAACTTGAAGTGTGAGAGCTATTCCTGAAGAAGTAATTTTTTAAAAGGGATCTGTTTTGGAGTGCATTTTCATTATGTTGTGATTGAAACCAAATTGAGCTGGAAAGCAAGGTCGATGAGGGAGCCAGCATTGTTCAGGTGACATTTTGGAGGGCTGTCTTTCATGGAGGATGTCTGCAAGACTCTAAGACCGGGAAATCACACTTTAAAAAATCACTTTCGAGCAGGTTCTATGCATTCAATTATAAATATATTTCCTTTTTTCTTTTTTCCTTTTAAAAAAAAATATATATTTATCTTACTGTGTTTAATACATAGGCCCAGACCTTAGTTTTGCCGCAATGTAAATGGTCAATTTCATTGTGAATGCGAGCTTCCATAAAATACACAATGACTACCAATTATTGTAAGAACGAATATATTAAATGAAGGAATTTAGTACAAGCATTACTATTATTAGGCTGCATTACAATTAATTACAGTCTAATTATAGGGTATATCATTATTATTATTATTATTATTATTATTATTATTATTATGCAAGGGCTCAGCCGGTTTGCTAAATTACACATTTCTCAAAAGGTTTGTAACATCACTTTAAAATCAAATACAAATAATAAAAATGCTTCTTAATTTAACTTTGTGAATTTAAAAGTATTTAAGACCTTTAATCAATTGCCTT
>CM022480.1:19505993-19571594 GCA_011952105.1 Coreoperca whiteheadi
CTTTATTCACATATGCTGTAGTACTCCCCAAGACCTGTGAACAGACTGATGTGTAAAAACAGTGCACCTTTCTTCTAATACCATTAATAATAATACAATTAATTATAATGCAAAAATACCTCAAAATAAGTTAGCAAGACTATTTCTCATGGGTTTAAACATTCCACAAAGTAGCATTACACTGAAGTGGCATGTGAGCATAGCAGCACATGAGAAAAAGACATGAAAGCAGCAGTGACAAAGTGCAATCACAGTACTTTAATATGCAATTGACCGGGTCAGGGTGGTAGGGTAACCGTACTGCCTTTTGCAATATTGCACAGCAAAACAGACATATCAGCAATATGACATGGAATCTGCAGAGCACACAGTAAGCCTATACTAGCAATGACAACCAGTATGAGGCTGACAGCATATGACTAAACTGTGCGGTTAGTATATATGAATATGGTGTATAGTGCAGTGGAGGTGAGTTGCCTGGGAGACAGTTACAGTGGGAGAGTGAATAGGGATGCAAATAGACTTAGAAGGGAAAACAATCTAATCTCATCCTGTGTGGAAAGCTTGTTCTGCCTCTAAATATGTTATCACTGCAGTGTATAGCTCTATTGAGATTGAATTGAACAAATTAATAAAATTAAGGATTGTAATAATAATGCGTAGATCAATTAAATGGAGCTATTAGGTCAATTTGAAAGAGAACTTCTGCCCTTAGGTTCTTACTGTTATCAATCTATGATCAGCAATGCATGCAGTTATTTGGCTAATAGTTTGTTTTCTTTTCAACAGCAAGGATTGACTCCCTACATTTCCTATTGTTGTTCCACCTCCCCACTATGTGAAGCTTTTTATGCAGATGTGGCAAAAAATTCAGCTGGGGTGTAGGGTAGCATGTAAAGATTGCGGCCAAACATGCTAATTATTGTTTTGTGGCAATAATACCTTAAAACATATAGGAAAGCCCTTCATAATGCCAGAGCAACCTACTACTCAGGATTAATAGAGGAAAACACAAACAGTCCCAGGTTTCTTTTCTGCTCATTTGAGCTGTGACTATATAGCCCTCAGTAGTAACAACTTCATGAGCTTCTTTAAATATACAATTATTTTTTATTACTATAAAGACAAAAGTCATCACCTCCTGGTACTGCACTATCTGCAAACACAGAAACAGTTGTAAAACCTGATATACTTTGACTACTTCTCTCTTGTCTACCCTGTCAACTAACCTCGATGATTTCTTCATCTAAGCTATCAACCTGTCCCTTAAACACAGTACCAACTAGGCTGCTTAAATAAGTTTTAACCTTAGCACTTCTTTACTAGATATAATCAACCTGTCTTTTAAAATAGCTGTAATTAAACCTATTCTTAAAAAGCCTACTCTTGATCCAGTTTTAGTCATCTATAGACCTATATCTAACGTTCCCTTTATTGCTAAGAGCCTTGAGAAAATAGTTGCCAATCAGCTATGTGACTTTCTAAACAACAATAGTATATTTGAGGATTATAGTCAGGATTTAGAGTGAATCATAGCAAATGACAGCGCTGTTGAAAATAACTGCATCAGACAATGGACTTGCCTCTGTACTTGACTTGTTAGATCATAGTTCTGCATTTGACACAATTGACCATCACATCCTATTACAGAGACTGGAACATTTAATTGGCATTAAAGGAACTGCATTAACATGGTTTAAATCCTATCTATTGCACCGATCTCAGTTTGCACATGTTAATGAATCCTTAGATCACGCCAAAGTTAGTCACGGAGTTTCGCACAGTTCTGTGCTTGGGCCAATTCTATTTACATTATATATGCTTCCTTTGGGCAACATTAGGAAAAAACATAACCCATAAGTTTGTTATGCGGATGATACCAAATTATATCTATCAATCATGCCAGAGAATCTAATCAGCTAGCAAGAATGCCTTTAGGGCATAAAAATCTGGATGACCTGCAATTTTGTGATGTCAAACTCAGACAAAGTCACAGGTTACGTATGTAACCATGGTTCCCTGATAGGGAAGAAGACGCTGTGTCAGCTGACGCTATAGGGAACGCCCTCAGTGTGACCGCATCTGAATCTCTTTACAAACTAGTCCAATCTTGATTGGCTCAAGTCAACACCTCCGTTACGGAGGTTACAAAGCCGCTCACAGACATGAACCGAGGTTACATACGTAACCTGGGACGTTCCCTTTCAAGGGAACTTTAACGCTGCGTCAGCTGAGGCTATGGGGAATGCAGTACCAACTCCGCCATGCTGAAGGGATGCCTGTCTGAGTGTGAAACCAACAAAGGCACACTTCAGGACAAGAGTGCAACTGACCCTAGATTATTTAAGCGGTCTAGGCTAGAGAACCTCACGAACGTGTGAAGCAAGGACCATCCCGCAGCATTGCTTATATGGGAGAGGGTTGTTCCCGACCACCAAGCTCTGGAGGATGCCATACTCCGTGTGGAGTGGGCTCTTATCGACAGGTGAAGGCAATACGCGCACCTTGTAAGCCGTAGTGATAGACTCAACAATCCACCTGCTAATGGTGTGCTTGGTAGCCAGGCAGCCCTTACAAGTGGGCCTGAAGCATACCAGAAACTGGTCCGAATTGCACCACTGAGATGTCCTGGGGACATAAATCTTGAGGGCTCTGCCTACCGTCCTGTTCCGCCGACACTGAAGGAGGATGAACGCCTGCACGACCACCTCAGTGGGTACTTTGGCTACATACATAGACCTAGGATGCAGGTGGCTCTCACTGCGCTGGAATGACCTCCAGGTAGGCAGTAGCTACCAACAGGGCCTGCAGATCTCCCACTCTTGAGATAAATCATGGCCAACAAAAATGCCAATTTTAAGGCCAGACACCTGTCTGATGCATCTTCCAGTGGCTCGAAGGGTGCTGTGGATCCCAAAAGTGGGAAAAGAACTAGCAGACAAAGGCTGATGCCGTCGCGCCCTCGTCCCCTAGGTCCATCTGCGAGCCCCATGAATGTAGACGCCGGGTTGCCTCAGCAGTGGCAGACCCCTTACCTCGTGGAGTGCAGATCTGGCCGCCTTCCTCGAAAAGCGCCAGCCGAGAGCAAAGCTTCCTCACCGGGAGACGCTCGCAATGCGCACAGCTAGCCCCCTCGAGGGCTGCTAGCGCATGTGCTCTTTCCAGGCAGCTAACACACATCTTGTGTGTATCGCCATCAGGAATATAGCGTGGGCAGGGATAAACGCACTGCCAAAAACACTTAACATTTGCCATTTCAGAGACCCAGAGCGCTTGCTGAGATCAGAAGACTGACAACAGTAAATCCGGCTCCCTTTGAAGCCTCCAGGTCCACCGGCATGTGTCACGTGTTGACGTTGAGCCAATCAAGATTGGACTAGTTTGTACAGAGATTCAGATGGGGTCACCCTGAGGGCGTTCCCCATAGCATCAAGTACAATAACTTCAGGGAACTGAAGTTATTGTGCTTGGCCCCAGATACCTCCAAGACATGTTATCTAAAGATATAGTTACTTTAGATGGTCTCCAGCAACACCATAAGGAACCTCATAGTTATCTTTGATCAGGATTTATCTTTTAACTCTCAGATGAAACAAACCTCAAGGAGTGCCTTTTTTCACCTATGTAACATTAAAAATTTGGCACATCTGTTCTCAAAATGATGCAGAAAACATTTACTACCTTAAATTGGGCAATATGTTAAGGTTTGGACGGCGAGGTAAGGAGGACCCAGATGCAGACAGTACTGAGGAGCAGAGTCTTTATTGTCGCTTACCATACGGTGGACAGGCGAACTCGAAAAAACAGGCAGGAAAACAGGAAAACCAAGATGCACGAAAAAAAATCTACGACGGGAAGAAGTAACGAAACCACAGAGGGAAAACACTTGGGAAGGCAGACAAGGCAGACAAGGCAGACAAGGCAGACAAGGCAGACAAGGCAGACAAGGCAGACAAGGCAGACAAGGCAGACAAGGCAGACAAGGCAGACAAGGCAGACAAGGCAACACGCAAACATACTTGCAACACGAAAACATACCTACAAGGCACCATACCGACAAAACAGCAATGATCCCACACCGAGACAAGGAAACACATGAACTAAATACACTCAGGGGAGGTGAAGGCAACACAGGTGCAGGACAAACACAGGTGAATCACAATCAGGGAATCAGGGACAGGAAATAAAGTGACTGAGACAGGGGGGAAACAGACATCTACCAAAATAAAACAGGAAGTAACCAGACTGAAAACAAAAACCATGAACTACATGGACAGATACAACATAGGACCAGAACAAACATAAGGCGCTAGGAGAACAAGGTGACCTAGGAAACATCAGCAATAAACAAACACCCCCAAAACACACCCCATAAGACCCACAACATGACACAATAAATATATCTAAAAGTGAAATATCCAAAACTTCACATACTGTAGACTTCATCAAAGTGTTTTTTAAACTCACAAAAAATGCTCTTTTTGCTTGCATTTGCAATAGGAGATGTCTGGATGGGTATAAATCATTTTATGCAGTTTTATCCTGATCTCCATTACCACAACTCCAGCTACATCACAGTGCACCTATTTGAATCCTCTAATCACCACACCAACAGAGGCCCAAACAATGGTTGTTAGAAGACTGATATTAATCTTCTATAAAAAAATTATTGTTTAGGTGTCATGAACATAATTCCAGGTCTATGATCCTGATCCTGCAATTACTAGATACAGATTACTCATGTATAACACTTGAAAAATCTGTAAAACATATTTCAGTTATAGATTTAAAAAATGTATTAAATATATATATTAAATATATGACCAAGTGTATTTTCAATTAAATTTCCAAACGATTGATGCCATTATACAAACTTTCCCCTCTTGCCACAGAAGAGGAAACCCATTAAGTTTGAGGAACAATTGATGTCCCTGACATTTATTATTTATTATTAGTTAATTCTTCTTCTTTACCAGTATTTTGTCACAAACATTCAACCTTAAAATTAGTTCTCTCCAAATAGTATACAATATATCAATTTTGATGAAAGCAAAACAAGAAAACTTTTGGTATTTTAAAAGACACTTAATTACATCCTTGAGCTTTTAACAGGTCAGAAATTAGTGATAGCTTTATTAATATTGAATAATAAATTTGACTTCACAAGTGGGTACCTCATTTGGAATAAAACTACATCTGTCCCTTAGTTTCGCAAAAAAATGCTTGTCAACATTTGTAGCATTACTCACTTAAACCATAGGACACATGCTGACAAGGTTAACATGGTGGCTTTTATGGAAAACAAAGGACAAATCTAATAACTTGTTTTGAACAAAGTGATGAAGGAAATAAAACATAAAATAAAATGTAATAAAAATGTCAAATTAATTCAGAGTTGGAATAATTACTAATTTTAATAGTCCACATGCCTTCATATTTTAATCCTCAACCTTTATACAACAAATTACATGGTTATTTGTGTCTGAGGGCTCATACCTGCTGGGCCAAATAGAGTAGCAGTACTAAGGGACAGCAGGTTAATTCAGTTAGTTGAAAGAACATTTAACAGTCTGCTAAAGGTTGCCCAGACATTCTTTGACAGACTCAAACACAAAATCAGTAACATGTTATTCCCTTTTTTGTTGTTTTTGAAATCTCAAGCAAACATTTTTCCTACTAAGAAACTTTAGGGATGGCAGTTGATCGGTCAACCGGTTGGTTGATCCACCACTTTGGTCCAGACGGAAATGTTTCAACAACTATTTGATGGATTGCCAGGGAAATTTGGTAAAGATATCCATGGTGCCCAGAGGATGAATTCTTACAACTTCAGCAATCCACTGACCTTTCATTTAGGGTGACTAGCAGGTTTTAAAATTGTTCACACATCCAGTAAAATACATCAATATCTACTATATAGACTGGCACAAATTAATATACAGACATGCATGGTTCCCAAACAATGTATCCTACTGACATTGGGTATCCCTGACTTTTTCCCTAGTGCCACTATGAGGTTGACATTTGTGGATTTTAGTGAATTATGTCTGGAAATGCCATATCATTTGGAATAGACAGTCCTGTTCCCCTCAGGATGAATTGTAATAACTTAATGATCTAAGCGATCCCTTAACTTTTCATCTTGCCCCATTGTCAACATTTGTATTTGTTTGATTGGTTTATGATCAAATACCTCCAAAACTAATCACCATCAGCCTCAGCTGTGTTTTGTTTTTAGTGCTAATTAGTAAATGTGGTGAACATGTTAAACATTATGTTAACTGCTACATCACATGCTAGCACTTTTATTGTGAGCATGTTAGCATGCTTTGCTTTCACAGAGCTGCTAGCATGGTGTAGTCTTGTACAGTATACTGTATATAAATGTTGTGTGTTGTTAGCTGGCTTGCTAACATTTTCCACTGGTAAGCCTACATTCAGAATCACTTGTGTTTGTTGGAGGTTGTGTGAAACTATGGACTATAAAGATGGACGAAATGACAGCTCCCCAATAGTGAAGCCAAAACATTGCCCCTTGGTGGCTGGCTGACATAGACTGTATAAAAGAAGTGGAGTTAGTCAAGTCCACCATGACATCGCAGAGGTAGCGACTTGTCAATCACAAGGTAGCCCCGCCCTAAAACATACCCAGCTTTATTGTATATTTTAGTCTGAATGTGACTATAATTGACAAAATGAACTTATTACAGCGTTCATAGCTGTATTAAAGAAGACTTGAAATTAGCGATTGAGACCATAAACTCATTAGGAAAGCCTTTACTGAGGTAATAAATCAAGTGAGAAGTGGGGTCATTTTCACAAAGAGTTCCATACAATTGGACTTCTTTTTGCAACCAGTGGAGTACCTACCTGCTGGTCATTAGAAAGAATGCAGGTTTAAGGCACTTTTGCATTGGCTTCACTTTTGAGCCCCAGAGGTTGCATCTTGCTGGCTGCAGTATAGTAATAAATCCAGCTGGGACATTAGCCAAACTAAAAACTCAAAGTACACGTCAAATACATTTTTGCCAAAGATGGTTTCTGTCATGCTAGGTAGTTCTTATCACGCTGATGTATGTTCAAGTGTTCATTTTTCTGATAAATTTGGTTTTAATTAGTTATTTGATGCTATAAAAAGGGGGTTTCATGTCATGATAGACAGCTGAGGCCGGCTTGGCCGAGTTGGCCGGGTGAATGGGCGCGACCTCGACCTCTCTGGTGGCTGGTTTCAGCAATCAGACTTCATTGGCCCAGCTCAGCTCCACGTACGCTCCACGTCAGAGTGCTGCCGAGAGAGTCAGGCACTGTCAAGATGGTGTGATGTCACAGAGACTGCGTTCATATTTTATACATTCTATGATTTCTATATGGGTTTACACAAGATGTACCTTTAACGGAGTTGTGGTGAGAAACAAATGCAATATAATGAGTAAAGTAACTTATTATGTAATTAGTAAAGTTGAATAATTTGTAATGATTAATTGATTACTTTTTCAAGCAACTTGATTATCACTGGAAATTGATGTATGACTACTTGATGGAAACCTCATATTTTGAATTCAGAATGTGTCCATCACAGATGTACAGCATGAATTTCTCCTTTACACTAAGGGACCTGAGGCTGAATTTGTTAAATCCAGCAGTCTGACGAGCTGCCTTGCCTAATACTGACTTCCCTTCAAGCTAATTCCATGATGATGAAAAAGACTCTGCAGAACCATATTTTTTAAAGAAGGAAAATCCATGTCGTCCTTCTTAACATGATACATATGACTGCTATAGACTGATGGGTAAATTTATTTATAGATTGAAAGAATAATATTCTATTTATATGTCACAATACTAGAGGTCATCTGATGTAGGTTTTGTTTGGTACAGATATCTAGAAAAGCTGCTGAATAGTATCACACCTGATTGGTGGAAATGTTCAAAGCAAAAAGAGAGTGTTGCAGTAAAGGGTGGGGGGATTATTTAAACCTCACGATTAAGATCATCTTTCTACTGAGAGAAACATCATATTATTATATCATGTCCATTATATTTAAATAATTTTGCATATTTTAAATTTATACTTTAAAATCTGTTGAAACATGCTACATAAAAGCAAACCTATTGTGAAGAATGAAGTGGTAATGATTGTCTTCAAAATCAATTCTATAACAAATATTTCAATGTATGAATAAACAAAACACTGTTTCAAATAGCTATAGAAGCTATACATAATGTAACACTAATGCTGCAAGTCAACAGTTTGTTTCTGTGGTGTTTACTCAAAGAACTGTGGTAAATATTGTTAGTTGATCTGGGCTACTTTCATTCCTACATTCACCAGGAAATATGGAGATTGCAGATACTGTAATTGAAATATCATGTGTCATATTGTACTCTATTCTATGATTATTATTTTCATATAAAAATGTGGTTTAATATTATTTAATACCTTATTGGCAATTTTATAGTAATGATTCTTCACTTGCAGTACTTATACTTATATTTCTTTATACTTCTTTATATTCCTTATATGCTTATTGTTTTGCACCAAAAACACCAAAGCAAATTTCTTGTATGTGTAAATCTATTTGGCAATAAAGCTGTTTCTGATTCAGATTCTACTGAATGATGAACTAAAGAGAGGAAAAACACACGCTTGCCCATGGAAAATTTTTTTTTTTGAGGGGCATTATCCCCACACAGTACTAAGCAAACACATATCAAAGCAGGGGACTAATGAATAGGCCTACTGCTTGGCCTTCCTTCACAGAGTATGGAGCTTTTGAAAAGAGTACTAACTGAATGGCATACATTGCTGTGCTCATGTCAATGTTTGCATACAAAGAGCTTATTTTCCTGTCCCTGACTGAATGTGTGGCAGTCCAAAAAAATTTAGCTTCTATCTATCTATCTATCTATCTATCTATCTATCTATCTATCTCCATCCATCCATCCATCCATCCATCCATCCATCCATCAATCCATCTATCTATCTATCTATCTATCTATCTATCTATCTATCTATCTATCTATCTATCTATCTATCTATCTATCTATCTATCTATCTATCTATCTATCTATCTATCTATCTATCTATCTATCTATCTATCTATCTATCTATCTATCTTAATGCCTGTGGATATGAATCTTTTTTCCTTGATGCCATAAGTTCCAAACAGGCATTGTTATTCATGTTTCTTTCAGTTTTTCATCCATAGATCTCTACTTAACATACACATGTCGAAACAGAGAGCCACACATCCATATAATTCCAATGATCTATATTCATATTCAGATTTAACATTTTTTTAAACGATTTGTTGCTGCAACAACTCAACTGGGATTTATTGGCCACTTGGTCAAGGCCATAGTGAATAACAGAAAGACAAAAGAAAACTGTGTTTATACATTTGGCTGAAAACTCAAGTGTTAGCATTGATATTGGACAATTTGCCTGCAGGCATCATAATCCATGATTTGGTTGATTATTCTTCGACACATGGCTGTTTGAGTAAGTGTGCACATTATCATCATAGATCATAGACTAATGCAGTATACTTAAATCAAATACAATACCATGTCCGATCCAAAATATGCCACAGTTACATGTTATTATATCTTTAGTATCAGTCAGTCAGTCAGTCATTTTCTACCACTTGTTCCCGTTGGGGGTGACTGGAGCCTATCCCAGTGACTTCGGGCCTTAGGCGGGGTACACCCTGGACAGTGCCTTTAGTATCAAATTATGCTATATTAGACACCATATTTAATGCTGCTAACATTGGTCTATAGCTTAAACAGACAAAATAGGTTATTAGACAGATTTAATGCCATATGATATCAGACATAGCCTTACAATAGTCAGACAAAACAGAGAGCTTGGGGGACAATACATTTATTTGGTCTTTTTTTTAACACAATTTCATTTTCTTACAGGATCATTTGTTGCTCATTAGAAGAAAACTGTACTGTAAGCTAATGTCAGACCACATCGGGTCACATTTGGTCGCTACTTCACACGTCCCGTGGAGCCTGGATGTTCCATTGAGTTTGTAGGTAGTAATACAGCTTCCTCGACGGACACTCTACTCCCATACCAGTTAAGATATCCATTTAATGCCTAATATGCCCAGTAACATTATGGACGTTGCCAGAAAAGTGCATCTTTATTTCTCACTGTTAGATCTTATTAGACTTTCTTAGAGGCTAATATGTGACACATAACAACAGAACTGTACCGTGACCTAAAGTGAAATCATATATCCAACCCTAACCACACATTAAAGCAATATTGGTGTAACAACAGGTTGCCGTTCTAGTTAATCTCTAGATTTGCATATTAGTACATGGTCTAAATAAAAATATGGGGTATTTTAACAAACATACACATTGATTGATTGTTTGGGTATTGAGTCTGGTGTTTCACAGTGGGGACACTGGGCTGTTTTACATTGTCTGTTCACCTGTGAACTAGCAAATAATGTGATTTGATTTGTAACTCTATCAAAATATTTGTTAATTAAGGAGTATAATGTAAAACTCATGCTAAGCTAATAGTAATAGTAAACTGAAATCTTTCTGAGTCATGCACAAACTTAGCTTACCTCTGCCTGTTCTCCTTCTCCCACGGTGTTCGGGCAAAAGAATTCCCAGGGGTCTCGCACACTGACTATTAGTTACGGGAAGGTAACAACAAGGGGGAAGTGGGTAGGGGAGTTTACACACCTAAATATAAACCTAATAAATACTAAATATACAAAATGTATAATAAATAAATACATTCATACATACAGTACATCCAAACTCCCTTCTACCCACTTCCTGGCGGAACTATTAATAGGTGTGGAACTATTATGAAAGCTATGTCCAATGTAATATGGCATTAAATTCGTCTAATTAGAGCCTGTGTTGTCTAATTAAGCTACCGAGGCCCATGATGGCAGCAATAAATTTGATGTCTAATGTAGAAAATTTGGTAGTAAGAGCAGACTAGCGTATAACTTTAGAATATTTGGATCTGATATGGTATTGTATTTGATTTAATTAGACTATGACCTTGTAAAATGGTGTCTAATTATGTATTATGATTGCCTATTTGGTTTCTAATTAGAGTATAATTTGGTATAATAGTGTCTGAGTATAGTATATTTTGGGTCTAATATGGCAGTATATGCGGTTTCTAATTACAGCATAGACAGCATTAGACAGCATACTGTCTAATGAAGAACATCTAATTTCTAGTTTTGGTCTAAGATGATACAAAGTAAGGTTTATTATGTCGTATAAGAGTACCATAAACTAAAGTGCGACCCATCATTTTTATGGCATGAAAGTATACAAATGCTTTGTTGTGTTGTTGCCAGGCTTTAAATTGAATCTTTCTTGTATTGCCTGACCGATTTAACTGACACTCACCCGAACCTTACGCAATGCATTATTTTCATGCTGTCATATTTTACATTACAGTACACACTCTGTATATTGTATTCATTGCAAATAATGTTTGTATTGTACATATTGCCTGTCCAAATGCTGTCCAAATTCTATCCTTGTTAGTCAAATCAGCTTTTACTCTAAATATAGAGCTATGCTGATTGCCAATAAGTAAGACTCCACACCTGTTAGTCGTAAATCAGCATCAACACTTCCAGTTGAATGACGCCACACTCCTATCTGCCTAATCATTGCGAAAGCTCAGATCTGTTACATTTATGCTCTGACAGTACAAAATTGTGATTTACCAAAGGAAATAGGGTAGCCTCAGTCTGGGAACAGCATGTGCGTGTATTGTGTCACAAATATTGATAGCACTCATGTTTTGATGCTGAGGGAAACAAATTCATAGGGCTAATTGTCAAAATACCTCTTCCAGCCCGAGCGCTGCAAGACTTGAGGGCACTTGTTCGCCACTTCTGCTCTGATGATTCAATAACTCCAAACAAGTTTGCAGCCTCAGGAGTGATGTCTTGTACTTCCTTTTATCATTGTGAGAGACAAAGCTCTCAGCAATACTATTGTAATCCTGTGCATTTTCACCTTCGTGTAGCACTCACAGGTTGTAATATGTGTGATGCTTTAGGTTAAAATGTGTCACATGTAAGACCAGGTGGTACATGTGATGTTTTATGCTTCAGCCTTACACCTATTTTATAGAGAATGTGCCTCATGACAAAGGGCCATTCTTTGGATATGTTGTAAGTGATCTTGTGTGTCCACATCCAAATACCAATAAACCTTTGCAGAGCCACAGTTCACCTGTTTGTGTCAATGGCTAATAACAGCTTTGAAACGTCAGCAGCAAATAAACGGTGGCAGGCAGTCAGGGGTCTGTTGATTCAAGTTGAGCATTAGCATTTCTACACCATGCTAATGGCTGACCCTGTATTCCCCCGGTGAGATCTAGTGAGCGTGCCGACTCCCAGATAACAGCCGGTGTTAATGACAAGAAGTCCGACCAATCCCCCTGCTGTGTCTTGGGCTAATCTGCTTCGATCACCTTTGCTAACATCTCTATTATCAGCAGATTTCAGCCATCAACAAGGAATTACATCAATGCCACTTCCTGTGACCCAGCTGCACCGAGCACAGATGTGTGCGGGTAAGTTTGTTAAAGTGTATTCCTTCGGGGGAAAGGAGAGAATGGAAGAGGTTGTGAGGGTGAAGATTTGTAAATTAAATAACATTCACAAGCCTGACATTATGCATTGTCTTTATTTCAGAGGCTCATCTGCAGAGCAGAGGCAACTTACTCACCCAGAGATCACCAGGTCTCTGCAAGGAGAGGAATATGAGACACCGCAACAACTCCCTCAGATCATTTAGTATTATTTGTGCATTCGGGGAAAGATGCAGAGCAGGAAATCTGTGGATGTGTGGCAGGCGGGCACAGACACGTCTCTAGTGGCAGTGGGAGAGCGTACCATGAATAAATTTAGTGCTGTCCCCAGGAGATTGCCTTCAATCACGAAGCATAAGGTGTCAATGCTGCGCCCTGTGTGAATGGAGCACCAAATTACCTTCCAGCAGATTGCTGAGCTGGGTCTAATAGGAATGCAGGAACGGACTGTTGAGGACAGACTGCTAATTAATCTGGCCAAAGTCAGAGTCCATGTCCTGGGCCCACTGACAACTGGTCAAGTTGAGGCCAGGGATACATGTACTGTCAAATGAGCTTGTGTAGCCTGAACATGTTAATGAAAGAAATTATGCACAATGGTGTGTTTGTATGTATAAACATCTTTGGGAAAAGAGAATTATATGTGTCTATTTGGTTTTGATTGTGCTATCTGTACTAATACTGAATACTGAATGGTATAAACAACAAAATGGTGCATTATCTGTCTCAAAACTAATATCTGACAATGTATTTGACATAATCAAATATTTATAACCTTTGTTATGCTGTTCAAAAACTCTGACGCTACAGTAATGTGGATCCATAATCACCAAAGCATTATGTAGCGTAACAGCATCGAATGTTCCCGGTGAATCCTATGGCGTATGAACCATAACATTAAAGGCCATATCCAGTATTCAGCACAAGCTGAAATATTAACTTCTCAATTTACATAAAAATGTTCATGTATCTAAAAGCAAAAAAAAAACAAAACTCTTTACCAAGCCATTTTCCTATTTTGAATAATAGGTGGTTTTCTGAGATCCAATTGATTGACTAAACAAAGACATGACTAGTGCATTAAAGCAATTGTTTATTGCCACTGAATCATGGTGTATGTATAATTTTGCTGTAAATGGTTATTAACTGATACAGAAACCATGTATTTGTATAATAGCTGGTAATCATTCTACCTCATGATGTGTTCTCACCCTCATACACAAGGTTAAAGAATTAGAGTGTAGTCAATTACATTTAGCAGGTCACAGAAATTGATTTACTGCCTAAGGAATGGTATTTTTTTTTCCTGCCTGGCTTCGGCTCTGTGGTGGCATTCTGCTCACATAATCAAGGATGAGCGTTGCCTGTCTACCCAATCTACTTCTTGGTCCCACAGGGAAAGATGACTTGCAACAGGAAAACCTGCATGAATACTAATTTGCCTACTTGGCTTTAACAGCTTTTGCGGGCCAATCTCATAGGAATTTGTAGAATATGATGCCTTTCCATCTTTCCATATTAATTACCCCATCCGAAAATGGGGACAGCAAGAGACGGGGACGGAGGAAGAGAGTGACAGAGGAAGAGTGTGTGAGGGAGAGAAAGGGAGAGAGAATCATGGGAATAGCTCTAAGCAGGGACTCTCTGCTCTCCATCTTAAATGCGGTTAATTATAATGTGATTTGAAGCATCTCGAGCAGGAATCTGGCAATCTAGATTTGGAGCTCTCTGACCATGACTTTGGGTCTCTTCATTATGGCTCAGCATAGACGGCCCTCCTCGGCCCCTCAGACTAAGGATCACAGAAATGGACTAGAAGCAGGAGTAAAACTGGGCAACATTGGTTATGTTCACTCCAGGCACGTTTGGAGCAGATTATTCTGACTCCTACTCCTTTAGTTCATTTCAATTGGGCAAGTGAAAACCATGCCTTTTAAACCAGAGTTAATGCACCAATACCTGGGAATATTTCAGAATCCAGTGCTGTAATTAGTAAATCATGTGATCTAAATGATATTTGTTTCCTCTGAATTGTTTTATCAATTAAATGTTTTACTGTAATGGTACTCATTCATTGAACTGAAAATAATTTGACTCACTTGTAAACAAAAATGGCACTCCACTACACCACAGTCAACATGCAATATAGCACACACAGACAAAATGATGCAATAGCCCTACATGGCATTTGCGTTGTCACACGTGAGGTCATGTACCAGCTGAACAAGTTGGAGATAATTGATTTTGTTTGACCTAAATACTTTGATTTATTTCTTTCTTTTTTTTTTATGCCCAAAGAGTTTCAACCTGTAATAATGGGAGGTAACTAAACTGTACAAGTACAGTATGTTTCCAATAAAATGCATTTTATTGAGAGAAAAAAATGCATGCTATTGATTATTCACTGCTAATTTGTCCCTGACAGTTTGTTTTGACACACCAGGCACTAACAATAGCTGCATCCTTCCCCTAGGCAGCATTCCTTCTGCCAGTGTCTCGATAGGTAAGGAGAGAAGGCTCATAAGTCAGGAAATCCCAACATTTGTAATAGCTTTTTTTGTTTACAGTTAAAGATATGCTTGAACAGCTAATGGCTGTCTGGTGCTGAAAACCAAGTATATGCACTTTCAACAACACCTTCTTGTCAAAACTGTTTGGGTCTTGCATGATGAACATTGTGTATGCGGTTACCTGAATTCTGACTTTTATCCCACACCTTTCGCAGAGTCATGTGGTTGGTTTGAACTTCAAAGTATGCCGTCATGCATTTTTTACAATGAGCCGCTCGCTGTTTACATGAATTGAATGGAAGCAGAATTGGTTGGTGAATGAATCATATTTGGTGTGGTTCTGCAGTATATAATATATGACAGCTTATAATCAGTGGTGAAAAGTACATTTACTCAAGCACTGTACATCAGAAGAATTTTGAGGTACTTGTACTTTACTTGAGTGTTTCCATGTTATGCTACTTTATGCTACATTAAAGAATGTACTTTTCACACCACTACATTTATTTTGACAGCTTTAGTCACTAGTTACTTTGCAGATTCAGATTATAAAAACAAAATGTAGTGTTGTGGATTAAGCTATCTAGCAGTATATAAAGTATATGAGATAATTTGTATTAATGTATGTGGGGATTGACCCATGCATTTAATGATAGCATACTATGTTCCAGGTATGTGTAACTGAAAAGTGACAAGCTAAGTATACCAAATAGAATGAGTAACAAAGTTAACTGTTTTGCTAAGGTTTTGAGAAAAGAAAACAGCACCAACAGGAATACAGTCATGTAAAATATTACAAGAATTTAAACATATTTATTTATTTTTGTCAAATCACAATTCAAAGGCGGATTTTTTTCTTCAGTCTTTCTATGTACTCATACTCATCTTGTCATCTTATTACTGCTTTCAATGAGCAATGCTTACTATGCTTACAAAGTTGAAAATGTAAAGTTACTTTTGGAGAAACTGAAAACAAATGAGATACAAATTTTGCACAGTGGGATAGGTTCAGGATGAATACACAGCCTATAGTGAACAGCCTTGGTACAGAGAGACTGTGAGTTTTATCTTGGTTCCACACAGAAAGGGTACATGTTATACAGTGATATATAGCAGAAATATGGTCCTGTAATCAAAAGATCAAAGCCCTCTGGACATGTAACAGCAATCCATAAAGACCCGGTATCCAGCTGTAGATGGAAGCAACTTGGTGCTTTTATATACGTCTACTGAAATCCTCCATAAAGCATCACCATAATAAGGGTTTTAGGAGTCCATGCTGAACAGATTTTCACTTGGCCCTTTGTGTCGGAGAATCTCACCTGGTCTTTGGAGTGGGGGCAGAGGGGAGCAAACCTTCCTGCCCCGACTATGGAGAGACAGCCTTCCTCTGTAACCCACTCTCATTCACAGACATCATTCATGTGCAAATCATCCTTGGACCTATTGTTCACCCACTGCGCTTTCAGATACTTGTTGAATCAAGTGATAAATGTAATGGCAGGGCTGGAGATATGTTCCATAAGTGAAAAGGACTAATAAGATTTATCAGAGCGCTCACATTTATCCAGAGGGGGAAAAATAACTTTATACAACTAGCTAAAACAATCGCCAAATTAAATTTTTGAGTAATACTAATATTTCATGCTTTTTGTTTATTAGACATTGTCCACTTTCTCCTACATGCTCAGTCTTCAGTGAGCACAGTCCTTTTCCCTAACATTCTCGCTGACAGGATCAAACGTGACTATTTCTGCGCTTAGAGACAATAGTGACAAGTTAAAATGGTTCCAAGTCATGTGCTGTCACTGCTGGACAGTATTTATGACGCTTGGAAAAAAGAGAGTGATATAATGTTGTACTCAAATCAAGCAGGCTAGGTAACAATAGCCATACATAATGAATCAGCTGTACAAATAAGGATGCTGTAATGGGAATTACAACAGAACAGATAGGCCTTTTTTTCATGGAGGACATTTTGACATGCATGTCACAGTTGTTAACGCAGGTGTAAATAATAAATGAAAGACGGCTGAATTCCATTTCGCTTGGGTTTCCAGCTGTGTCCGAAATCACTCCCTTCATCACGCATTCACTACTCCCTGTATAACAGACACTCAATAGTTTACTCTATATTAACCAATAAAGGCAGATTTCAGATACTTATGAATCATCGTCATTTTGTGTGACTCAGGTGTGGTGTGGCATATCCAGGACAACATTTTTCTCGTTCTGTTGTTAATTTTGAGGGCAATGTACACAGCATACATTCAGAATTTGGATGAATAAAATGGCAGAGGGTACATATAGTGCACAATATAGTAAATATGGAGGAATTTTGGACAGAGCCCTCGTATTTTTCATCCTGATTTGTTGAGTAGAACGGAGCTATTGTTACTGTTATTGGTAACACCTGTGCCTACCCTACTTCGACAGTTCAAAATGTCTGCTGTGTAAAAGGCTTAGCCTCGTCCTATCCTCCCTGTGGGGCAAAACATTTACAATTTGGTTGGAGGGTGGCCCAAGTGTAAAGGATATGTTGTTACTTAAATCTAAAAGGGTTTTTTTCTCTGTACAGTGGCAATTCCTGGAAATCTCAGACACAGCTTGTCAGGCTGAGGCTGTGGCTGATGGGAATTCAGTCATTTGTTAGAACTGAAGAACTGGACGAAGTGGAAACTTTAACCTGCTGGTAGCGCGACACTTGAAAGTCAGGGATCACTAAAATCATTAGGATTCACCCTCTGCGAACAATGAATGTGTGGGCTATACCAAATGACATGCCTATCCATCAAAAAGTTATTTTCCAAAGTGTGGACTCAACAGAACAACTGACTAAGATTGCCTTCCCTACACCCATAACGCTAACGTGACTAAATAATAGTATAGACTAAATAACAGTGCTAAATAATATGCTGTATTCATGCACATTGCCAGTATTTTAAAATGCTGTTATTTAGAATTTGACATTTGATTAATCTAATTTAATGTTGTTACAATTTCAGGTTGAATAAATATAGCCTACATTCTTGTCAATAGGCAACCAAATGGGGGCGTAGCTGCAGGTAAATTGCTGAAATTCATGATGTAGCAGTACAGGATGACAGGAGACACTGCTTGATTAAGCTGTGCAAATTAAATTGTTTTGTTTCTACATTCAAAGACAAAATCACTAATCCTAGCCAAAGTAAACATTTCCCCAACAACTCTGTTGATCAGTGAAAAAGATTGTTTAACTCTATATAATGGTGCCTGATCTCTTTGAAAAAGCCCAACCTTGTGTAATCGAAAGCACAGCCTTTTGTTTCTTTAACACACATACCAAAGAAGCTGCCGAGGAGGCCACATCAGAATGAATGAATATTCAATTGAGGCCTATTGAGGCAGATCAAAATGACCTTGCTCTAAATGATTATTCACTGATAAAAATAAAAGTAGGGCACGGGAGAATGGAAGGCGCACACTCGAGAGCCTCAGTTTGTCCAGAAGCAGGAATATATTACACAAACATATGACAGCAAAACCATACCAATGTTGATGAATGTGTTTAACTTTGCCACTTGCTTTCATCTATGTTGAGAGGCTGGAACCTGTGATTTTTCACCATTTCTGCCTTAGAAATTACTCAAATGACTAATTGATGATCAAAATTGTTGCCAATTTATTTTCTCTCGATCGACTAATAGAGTCATTTCTTTCAGCTCTAGTGTGACTTCATCAGAATCAAAGAGCAAGGGTTTCTTTCAAGATTCACTGTTTTGCAACATTGATCAACAATCAAACATGGAGATCGAAGGTACAAGAGACAATTTCTGTGACGAAGGGGCGAAGTATAATGCAACCCCAAGATATGGTTTGAATAATCTCAGGTGCAATCACAAGACTGCTTCAATGCTCAATCTGGAAAATCTAGGAAATTATATAAAACAAATACATATAGAGAGAGTCACACAGAGGGCTCACTTAAAAATGCAAATATCAAATACTGGAACGCACGAACTGTAAGGTGTTTTCTTTTGTGCAATTCACTAGTTTATGTGACACGCTGATACTGGAAGCCATATGTTATTAGTCATCATCTTCTCTTGATGTCTGGTAGCTGGTTTGTGATGTGTCAAACAGCCGAAAGGTTACTTTTACACAGTGCTGGAAAGTAACCACGTGCATTTACTCAAGTACAGTACTCAAGCACAATTTTGAGATACTACTTTACCTAGTAATTCTCACTGCTACTCAATACTTCTACGTATTTGATAACTTCAGTTACTGGCTACTTTACATATTCAGATTAATAAAAGAAAATGCAATTCACATAATTATGATGATGTGATACATTATGATGTAAAATTATGGATTAAGATAAAACTTTATTGATCCCTGGGGGGAATCCACAAGCTACCGAGCAGATAAAGTATATAAAGTAGTTAAAATGAGCGCCATCTTTACCAGCTGCAACATTAAAGGGATGTACACGTGAATGCATCAATAATTGAAATCCAATAAAATAATATATATTATTCTGAAATGGACTATTCTGCATAATGAGCACCTTTACTTTTGGTACTTTAAGTATATTTTGATGCTAATACGTTTGTAATTTTACTTTTAACTTTTATCCATGACTTTTACTTGTAACAGAGTATTTCTACACTGTGGTATTGCTACTTTTACTTAAGTACAAGATCTGAGTACTTCTTCCACCTCTACTAATAAAAATAATAGTGTCAGACCTTGAGCTTTGTTACATATGGTAGATATGGAGCTCCACGGGCACATAAAGAATGAATCATTTAGCGAAAACATGGGATGTATTCACACAACATGTTATCAATAGAAGTGGTTGTTGTGCACGTTACTGCTATGCCCCCTCATTTAGCTAAAATGCATTTCTCAACTGCTATTGATGGCTAAATGATTTACAGAACATCATGCTAAACAGTGCATTTAAAGCTAGACATATTGCTTCAGCAATGAGCCATCACTGGTCTAAAACATCATTCTAAAAATTGTTACTGATTCAATTTTGAAGCTGATGATGGAGAAATGATTTTCTCCTTGAGCCCATGTGGCTGATAATATGCAGTACATTTGACCGACATTTTTCACAATAAAAAAAGCTACTCAAGGAAAGAGAATCTGGATCGAAATAGGTCTGACATTGCTTCTCACTGATGTTGTGTTTAGGTTGCTGTAACAACTGTGCCTTTTATTTTCATCTGAAAAGGAAATGTGCTTGCAGTCAAGCAGTCTCTCTGCCCTTTGGTTTCACGCTGAACCAGTGGTTATAATTTGAATGTTACACTGCAGCTGACATGTTATTATTGTGATCAAGGACACTTGAGTCTAAATTTGGAATTCCTTTCACATCTCACAAAGAGACAAAACACCGAGTTTCCCATTTTAGAGAAACATACAAGAAACTGTTAGTCCACACCCACCCTACAGCTAAGAGGGAAAATATGTATTTTTTATTCTGGTGTGAACTGTCCCTTTAAATATTATAAGGACTGAATTCAGTGTCATCCTAGAATAAATGTATAAGATATTTTACAGTTGTAAAATACTGAGCCTACAATCCATTAACTTGATTTGAAAAAAAATCAACCCCCAAAAACATTTTCCTGCTGATTTTCAGGACGCTTTCCCATCAGTGTCACCAGTATCAGTGCAACATCACAGCTCAGGGGTTGTGTATGAGCGGCTGTGGCTTGGTGGCAGAACAGTTGCCTGCCAATCGGAAGGTCAATGGTTCGATCCCCCAGCCATGCGTCGACGCATCCTTCAGCAAGACACTGAATCCCGAAGCTGTGCCTTCATTTTGTGAATGTTCTCATATGTAAGTCGCTTTGGATAAAAGCGTCTGCAAAATGTAAATATAAGTGTATTATTGGAGCAAAGCGCCTGTGACAGTTGAATCTGTAGTTGTAGAATATAGTCACACATGTGTATCAGTACATTTGAAGTTAGAAAAATGCTTTAGGAGTAGCAAACTTGTAGAAACTAAATTAAGAAACTCACACACTCACAGTTTTGCTACAGTTGCTGCAGGGAATCTAACTCAAACTGTTCACTAAGTGCTTCAGAATGAATGTTTCCCATTGCTCAACTCTGATAAAAAGTAAATCCATCCAAATCAGTGGACATGTCACTATTTTCCCAGCTATACAGAAGGAGGCGTGGCTTCCATTTAAACTGGGTTGGCAAAACGATAGATGGACAGGCGCCTAAACGGGGTTCTGCTCTCTGAACAGTGCCCGCCCCTGGCTCTACAGGTACACAAATCAGTTTTGCGCCACATTTCACAGAGATATGCGGTGCAAAACGTGGGAGCGTGCAGAACTTGTCGTCTGTGAGTGAAAGAACTGCATTTGAGACTCGTAGCAGCAGATTCATGCAGTGGTAGTTATTGACTTGTGTTGGGGCTAGAAAAACAACCGAGAAATGAAAAATAGTTTTGAGAAAATATTGTTTTGCCCCATATTCACTGCAGCAACTGTAGCAAAACTGTGAGCGTAAGAGTTTCTTAATTTGTGATTCATAGCAGAGGATTAGTGCACCTGCAATAAAGAAGTTGAGACGGTGTAAGTTTTGCGTTGTTTGTGGGAGAGAAAAACTATTCTACAAGTCTGCTACTCCTAAAGCATTTTTCTCTGTAACTTCAAAGTCACTGATACCCATGTGTGACTATATTCTACAACTACAGATTCAGCTGTCACAGGTGCTTAGTTGTTTTGCTCCAATAATACCTTCATAGTTGGGACTCCCCTCTTGGTTCAGTGTAGTGACTGAATCACCCAAAGGTGCAGGTATGGCGTGTTGTAAGATGTGAGGCTTCATTACGGACGACATCCCTCAGATTCCCATGTTCTTTAAAGCTGAAAAAAATATTAGCTACTGTTAAGAAAAGTGCCCCTAATTTGGACATACTGTTCCTTTTTAGGAAAGTTAAGACTTTGACAAAGTGTTGAGGAGCTACATTAAATTACAAGTGATCTTGCGGGACTATCATAAAAAATGTTTTATTTTCCATCCCTCATTCTTGAGACAATCTATACCTGGAGACATCATCTATTCAGTCCAAATAAACATGGATCACCTTCACAAAACAGCTGCTGTAAGAACGAAGCTCTGTCTAATGTCAACCTGATGGATCAAGTAATGTGGCAAAGCTGATACTGTAATTGAGTCAGTCACTATATGGATGACACCCCTTAACTGCAAGATAAGACCTTACACGCCCTCCCGTGACAGGCTGACTACACATCCTCTTAAAAGAATGAGCTGAATATCATCATCATCGTTTCTCTGGCATGGAATCAGAGAAGTTCTTTTTTAAAATTGTATTGTGTTAGTACACATTAGTAAAATATAACTCCACTTCCACCATGAGCTATCTGTCGCACACAAGTATCTGTTGACATGCTCCTTAACATGGATATTATGTTAGGGAGCCTTTTAGCAAACTCCAAATTATTCTGCCACAGTCCCTTTTCTGTGGTGGGTCAGGGCTGTCTGAAGCCATTATTGGTAATGAATGTGGAGTCCTACTTTAAAAGGTTCAGGCATGTAAAGTCACCTAAAGCTGACTAATGGAATCCTGCTGACACTAAATGCCAGGGGCTTTTACCACATCCCGGAATGGCAGTTTTGGAAATTTACACTACAGACATAATGAACTATAAATGTAAACTTGGGAATGTAGCCTCCCACACAGTAGCTCTGAGTTATTAATAGATACAGAACGTTCAATGTGCTGCAAAATCATACATTGGAGAAGACTATTGTGTGGTTTCAGCAACAATTCCGCTACTCGTGAATCCTGTGCACAATAATACAGAGGAATTTAGACATATGTCTTGTATTTCTGTAGCATGAGCACAATAATTAAAGCAGCAGCTGTGAAAATATGTGTAGAGCATTTGTTGGAGGTTCTAAATATTCTGAGTTTGTTAGCGCTACAACACTTTGTGCCCTGGGAGATGGGCCTCTTCAGCAGGTTCACAGGTTGCGCAGCAGCGTGCAGAGTGGCCATTGTGCTTTGTCATTTCACAGGTGACTCACATCATTACACTCGAGCATGCTGGAGGTAGAGCACTCGGAGATGCTTGCGGCATTCAAAATGCATGATTTCCAGCCTAGTGCAAACAAATCGCTTTAAAAGATCAGTTTAATCTATTTCGAGCTGTTATTATGAGCTGGGAGAGTTGTTCAGATAAAGAGACTGAAGCAGGGTTAACATCAGAGTGTTGGACAACTCTTAACATACTTTACCCAGCGTGAGAGCTGTCAACTTTATTATTTGTTTTTACGATACAGTGTGCATATGATTTACAATGCAGACCACTAAAATAATGGTCAGGGGGTGAATTACTGTGAGCCAAACAGCCTGAAATGTTGCAGTGATATAATGTAGTGCATTTAAAAAAATATCTGCAGGGAAACATCAGTCAAAGAAGTCATCGTTGTTTGTGTTAAAAGGTCGAGGACGTACGGCTGCTTCAATCTCTGAGTTGCTGTCATCTGATTCCCCCCAGAAAGCTATAAAAAAAGAGGTATAGAGAAAAGCATACAAGATAACATTAATAGAGCAGAATATTTACCGTTCCATGGTTCACATGAAGTGTGAGTTACAAGCATTCCAGCATTTGAATGTGACAAAGCTAAAGCTTACCTTGAATTTGACTTCCCTATGAAAATCTTAACATTCTATCTTTTATACAGTCCAATGTGTGTTAAATCTCGGTCCTGTTCATTCACGGCAATAAAATGCATCTTGGGTGATCTGATCACAGCCGTAAAAGTCTAAATACAGATGTGGCTGTAGCACCCACAAGCACACACATTGGGATGCAACTGCTCAAGTCATATTCACAGGTCTGCATTTGTTTATTTAATTATTTAGCAGCTGAGGTCCGGAGAAACTGATGTGCTGTCTGTGTCTATTTGTCTGCAGAGCAGTGAAGTGAAAGTTGCTACTTAAGAAGAACTGAGATGCAGTCTGACACCAGTGGTCAACTGCAATATGCCACTGCTGGAGATAGAAACTATTTGGATATCTTGATTTTTTTTTGTTTTTTTGATGAAGACGGTGATATCATAAATGTCATAATAAAGGCACTGGCTGCTTCCCAACAATGCTTGTTCAGGGTATTATTTAGAGTAGTTAACAACTTGCCCAACATCTCCTTACGCTTTTGTTTATTGTTTGATTGTTGATGTAAGAACACAGGTAGTTCTCTAAAGTAGGACTGTTTTGGGTATTTTTAGAGGATTAGGCAGTGCTTGCTGACAACATAAAGCTAAGCTTTCAGTAACCTGGATTTGGCTTCAAGGTCATTTTTTCATTTACACATCCTCAAAAGGCATAGCTGCATTTACAGAGAATTTTAATCAAACAAAATTTACAATAATTTCATACGTGTGCGCATGAACCGCTTCATGGTGATCTGTTCGGTGTAATTAACCTTTTTTTGACACTGTGTCTTTACATGCAATTGAAATGACTTTGTTTGTACTCACCTTTTGCCTGTAGAGCAGAATGAGCCTTTGAGTCAGTCTTCTCTTTCCTGGAAGCACAAAGACAGTTATTAACCTTGTAAAGTTATTATTTTAGGCTTTCTTTGAAAAAGAGCCACTATTTCACACCAAAAATAGCTAAAAAGGAAAAGGCAGGCAGACAGTGCAGCAGAAGGAACTTAGTTGACTCCTGTTCTAATTGTGCCAAAGGACTTCCACAAGGCCCTCTTTATTCAAAAATAGTCCAAAGGCAGGGTTGCCAGGTTCCCATAGCTCTGGTGATATCGCTATGTAAATGCTGACCTCCGAAAAGGCTTTGATCTACCTCAATGCATATGCAATAAGGCCCCCTGTTCCACTTTTAAAGGCCTCCTCTTTAATTTACATCATCACAGAGCCTATTCAAAACCCCACAATATAGCCTCATCATCTCCCAGGTTAGCATACATATCCATATGGCTTATCGGTTTGGACCCTCTATTTCGGAGCGGTGTTGATGCTTTTCTTGGAAATAGGAAGAAAAAGGACGCAGAGTTTTAAGCAGATGAGCTCTAGCAAAAACAATTGTGTGGTGTGTTCCTCCATCTGCATCAATTCAAACCCATGACCTCTTTGATTGTCATCCTCTCAGTCACCCTCATCTCCTCATCTCTCCCTCAGCTAAGTCTTGGCACATGTGACTGTACATTGAGTGTAAGGACCAAATTACTCTGGCTGCGTTCCAATTGCTATCTTCTAAACTATATATTGCTGCTTTGCACCACTCAAGGCAGAATGAGAGAGAAAATATGTAACTCCCATTCCTAACTGTGAACAGATTGCTTTGTGCTAAAAGCAATATACCAAACAGCCAGTATAATCATTAGAATATAACCTCATATGCTGATAGGACTTCCTACAGGATGATTCTTGCATCTGTTCGGACAGCATATTGAACCTCAGGATCTTAAAAGAAATGTTAGCAAATCAAAGCACGGGCTGAGCAAGAAAAGTGCCAAATAGCAGTGCCAATGACACAATGACATATAGTCAGCAAATCTGCTTGTAAACTGAAGGTGAACTGCATATGAGAAAGTTGTGTTTTTTTGATTTGGTTTACCAATTTATGTGTATTTTAGTAAATGTATAATCAACTTTCTGCGTAGCCTATTTGGAGTCCAAAATAATGGTAGATACTGTTTGCAATGTCTCCCTAGACTATGTTATGTTTAGGAACACCAAATGCAAGCGTTTTTTAGGCTGACAGGTGGCAATATGCGAAATGATTTAGAAGACAGACAATATTATCATAATCATGCGCTATGTTTTGTGATCGTACCACAGGGCGTAAAACTGGATGAATGAATCCTAAGTGCTTCAATATACACTTAACACATTGTGTGAACACAGTTTTTTAAAAAGGTGAGTAGAAAATTTAAAATCTTCTGTACATACAGAAGTGACTATAAGACTTCTTTTTTTTTTGTTAAAACTATAGCGCAAAAGTTATATATTGACAGCTTTTGGGCTAAGGGTGGATACTCAGGCGTGGAATATATATGTATCTACATAAAAAAAAAAAGACATCCCCCTGCTATCCACGTTCAGCTTTTTAAACTGAATAAGAGTTAAAGTACAGACGTTGAAGCACAGCTAAACCAAGAGGACTAGTGCATCCATTTACAACTGTTAGGCAACAGAGCTGGACCAGACCCTGCAGCAGCAAAAATGCAGCAATAATCTATATGATTACTTCCTCTCCTTTGCCCAAATAATAGCTTTTACGGTGTAAATTAGGCTTTTCTTTTCTTGAACTCCCCCCCGGATGGGAATGGTCTATCAGCTGTTCCACTTCAGTGAGGGACAGGACTGATTTCAAGACAGGGCTATTACCATAGAGAGCTCAGTCTGGATCTGACCCCACCAATCTAATATTCCGTTTCCATAAACATTTATGCCAGTTCATCTTCTGCCGAGTTTCCCTTAATTGAGGCAATGATCTGAATATGTAAGACTGGGCTGGCCACTGTTTTACAAGCTCTGGTAGACAGAGGTGAATGTAATGTGTAAAATGATGCAAATTACAGCTATTGTAATGTCCTCTTTTTTTCCCCAATGCATTGCTCATTCTCTATCTCTGGCCTTTGCAATTGTTTCATATTGTTGTTTATCTCATGTTTTAACAGTTGGTCTGTTATGCATAGCATGAGTCCACAACAACCTTTAAAATTGTATTATGAGTTGTATACACATTACACAACTGGAGCTTGGAGGGAAATGTTTATATTTTTAGTGTTGTTAATATTCCTCAATCTAAACCTCTGTCTTGTTTTGTCAATTTACACCACACTGCTTTTCTATGAGCTGAGTTAAAGCTCCCAAATTTACATATTTTGAAATAATAAGGCAGTAAATATACAAGTTAAGCTGGCTAGTAATGCAGTGACATACAATGTACAAATACCAGCCAATAAAGTAGAAAGAGTATTTGTCTATCTGTATGTACAGTATATGTATGTTCTTCGCTTTTCTCGACAACCGTTCGTCTGATCGACTTCATACCTGGCGGGTGTGTTGCTGAGGACTCAAGAAAGTAGTGTCGAGTGCGAGCTCTTCAGATCAACGGGACATATTTGTTAGTAGTGCGTTACTACCGCCAGAAGTATACACTGTGTAGTGTATTGAGGGGAGACCCCTATAGACTGTTACACCGCCGAACAGCTTGCTGGGTACAGTGCATTCAAGAACAGATGAAGAAAGAAAGACTGGAGATGTTACATTGTACCTTGTTGTGAGCAGTTTCATGTAGGAAGTAGCAATAGAAAGAAAACAGTTCCTACATGAAACTGCTCACAACAAATCTGTGGATTATCTTGAGTAACCCGGGGCATGATTTCTGAGAAGATACATCGCAGCTGAGTTTTTGAAATGCATTTTTTGGAGGTTTGGGCACCGCAGGCCGAGTGCAATCCAGTCCCATTATATTAAAAAAAAATGCAGACATCTCTACGGCCGATATCTCCAAAACTCTGCAACTCACACCAAAACAATCTAGATGGATAAATAGCACTACACGTAAGAGGAAAAATATGTATTTTGGATTTTAGGGTGAACTGTCCCTTTAAGAGAGGTAGGAGAAATTTCTTAACCCATATAGGAATATTTCATCCATCCAGTTTATCACAAACATTCAAAATCACCACATTTGGAGATACATGGTTTCCACTGGGCAGGATGGTTATGAAAAACGCTCATCTAAAAGGTAACTAGTAACTAAAGATGTCAAATAATTGTAGCGAAGTAAAAAGTACAGTATTTGCCTCTAAGATGTGACATTGGTGGAGTAGAACTACCAGCAGCAGCGTATGACCAGATGGGCATAGTACTTGTTCAAG
Source organism: Coreoperca whiteheadi (assembly GCA_011952105.1). Lineage (NCBI taxonomy): Eukaryota > Metazoa > Chordata > Actinopteri > Centrarchiformes > Sinipercidae > Coreoperca > Coreoperca whiteheadi. Next base: position 19,534,001 of record CM022480.1, read on the forward strand.
TGCTAGCATAGCGCTCGTGCTTCAGAGATTTCATGTAAGAATCCATGCTTTCCATTGTCCCAAATTTGAATGTTTTGCAAGTTCGCATAGAGCCTCATACGAATCACTGGAACTTCCTATTGAATTTGCATTTACCCGTGGCTGAGCCTGCATTGCTTGCTCGCAGTGTCACATTCTTGGTGTTTTCCATTTCCCCCGCTGCAGCCCTCAAATCGGAAGCTGGATAAGCACGTTCTTCCTCCAAGTTAAAATGCGGATCACAGCCTGTACACATGGTGTACTACTGTAACCTACAAACCGGAGTGTATACTACCTATTTAACGTACAAACTAATAGATATTAGACGTTGGGAAGTGGTCATCGCTGTGAGATAATAAATACCAGAAAAATAAAACTTAAAAACTGAACAAAAAAAAATTATAGAAATGCTTATTCATTCTGCCCCAGATCAAATTTAACGCCTCCCTTCCTACAATTCCAAACATTTTAAGACATTTTTAGACCTTGAATATCAAAAACTAAATTTAAGACTTTTAAGGCTCCACGGGAACCCTGGACTGTATAAAACATTTTCATGTACTATAGTTAAAGCAGCACAGAAATGTAGAAATGTTTAAAGCTACAATCACACATCTGAACTGGATTTATTGTAATGTCCATTTTATAAGAATGTGTCCAGAGTTGTAGTTATATATTGAAACTATCCAATAGCAATAGACAAAAACATCTTTAGACAAAACATAATGTCTTTTCAAACTGCAGTTTAAAGTTGTCACCAAGGAAGACTGGGATATGTTTCTTGTTGTCATTGAAGACAGAGTTGACGTACAATCCTAGAGTCACATTAGGGAACGTAAGGACTGTCAGAGGAAATAATGCTTACCAAGCATTTAATACTGCCTTGCTCACACCGATAGCATGAAAACTGCTTTTATTTACCCTGGCTTTTTTTAAGCTCCTGCCACCCACACACAAATGCTAATAGCACAATAGCACTTTTGTGCAGCGGTGCTTGTCTAAAGGTAAAGGGAGACCCATCACCTCATCATTCCCATCAACTCCTACTCCCATCCCAGCTATGACCCCGCAGAAACATTGTTTAGGCTCCAGATGTACTCTAACAGGCCTGAATAGTAGCAGGATATAGCTCTCAGTGGGGGCAAACAGTGAGAGGCAACTGTGAGTGCACTGTGAGTGGGCACTCTCTAACATGTGAGTGCTCTCTGCTGGCAATGAGTAAGTACTGCAACTCAGAGGAAGAGGTATAGGGCCAATGATTTCAACACCGCACGCTCTCCTCCTGACTGGTGGCAGTCTAGTGGAGACAGCCAGGGCAAGAGATGGCTGAAGGACAGATCATTCATCTCATGTTACTTTGTTTTGGGCATCATAACCTGTGTGAGGGTAGACTAACATTTGCTGGCTTGTCCAACATGCACGCACACACATCGATGTCTAAAGAATGCAGGATCAATCATACACAGTACAACGTCCAGTGAATTTCAATCGCTGCATTTAACCCATCATAATTATTAGGAGCGGTGGGCAGCGGCAGTGCCCGGGGGAGCAATTTGGGGTTCAGTGTCTTGCCCTAGGACACGTCGACATGTATCTGGGGGGACCAGGGATCGAATCGCCGACCTTCTGATTGGTGGATGACCCGCTCTGCGACTAAGCCACAGTGGAGAAAATAATATGACCAAAGTTACAATATAAAGCAACCCAACGAAACACCACTAGAAATGACAGCCTAATAAATTAATAAATTACCACATGTTTCAGAACTGAACATTATTTCCATCTTTTGCCTTTTATGCCTCTATCAGCCTACGAACAGCTTACAGCGATCACAACAAATGTATTTGAGATGGTTTTCTGTATAGACTTTGCACTTACCTGGAAAAAAAGTGAAAAAGCTAAATTAAATGAACAACATTAAAGTGAGCAAAACAAAAAGCATAAAGAGTGTTCGAAAGCCACCTTAATTTTTTATGGGGCAATCGGGCTTCCTTTACTGGTTTGAGGCAGCCAATGTAGGACAGTGACCTCCTCTGGTTGGAGCCTCTAAATGCTGTTTCTTCTATAGTCACTGTGCTGTTTATCCTGTTTTGGCCAGGTTGTAAACTTACTCCTTAACCTAAACTGAAAGAAAAACTCAACAAATATATTGCCAAATGTAAAAAATAATAATAATAATTAAAAAAAAGGTTTTTGGAGGATATGTTCTCAAAAACTAAATATTCACAGTAGAGATTCAGTGTTTCCACATGCCCGATTAGGCATCAACTGCCGTAAGTCTCACACTGCTTATTATTATGTTGTCTGGTGCGTGTCCATGTTCCCATGTGTTCGCCTTCACTCACTGTTGGATTTTAGAACAGGAATCCTCTATCTTTCACTACCTCTTTGTCCCTGACTGTCTCTCTGTCTCCCTCTATCTCCCGCTCTCTCTTTCTACCTCCCCTCCCCTCCTTTCTCTCAGTTCATGTCCCTTTCACCCCTCCATCCCTCCTCCCAGTGAGCTGTCAGAGATCCACACACATCGCCTCCCCATGAGAGAGAGAGAGAGAGAGAGAGAGAGAGAGAGAGAGAGAGAGAGAGACAGAGAGAGGGGGCTTCTGATTTTGACACTGAGTGATTTGAGGTCGAATGCTTGAGCACATCCTGTTGTCCAAGGCAAAGCTGTAAACCACTAATTATTGAGTCAAGGTTTTTGTCAAGCAGGCACTAGTCACAACAATCATCACACCGGCTGATGGCTGGAGGATGTTGTTGTGTGTGTCTCTGTGCAAATGCGTTCAAGCATTTTTAGGCTCAAAAGCGGGGGGGGGGGGGGGGGGAAAAATGTATTAAAAAACCCAAAATAAAAATAAGAAAGGAGTGGCATCTGAAATGCCTACAGTAGAAAGAAGCACAATGACTCTTTGCACGAGAGGAAGCAGTGGCATGCACTCGCATACAAAGGGGAACAAGTGGTCTTTACATGGAGTGCAGCTGCTTATTAAGACTCACTCCTTCGTGCATTATTCCTTTCATCCCCACTCAACCACAAAGTGATTTTACTTTGCCACTCACAAAGACAGCAAAAGATTTCTAATGGACAAATCAGTCGCTTCCCCACGAGTTATAATACAATAAACAGCACATTCTATAAAAGTATGAAAAACACTGTGTGGGAGAGAGCAAGCAAGAGAGGGAGAGAGAAAAAAAAAAGAATATGAAAGACCTCAATTCTCTCAAATGCCATAATAGTGAAATGAGCACATATAAATGTGTTAAGAGTATCTCTTTGCATCTTGTATAGACTGCATGTATTTAATCTGTAAAGCTTATTAAGGCCCTAGTCATTGCTATGCAAAGCAGCACCCAGCGCTTTTCTCTCGCTTTTCAGCCGAGTGCAGTGTTTGGCCAATAGGACTGGCCCCCCGCCTCTCATTCTGCATTCATAACATGCAACATTTGCACAATGTATCTCTCAAAGGCCCTGAATAGAAGGCCTTAATACTCATGTAAACAACTGCAAACCAATTACTTAATGAATCGGGCCCACACATAATGAGGAGCCTCACAAAGGGCTATAAATGCATTTTTTGCACCAAAGCCTCTGCTTTAAACTACAATCCCTCTGCTGTAGTCTAGGCTTAACTGGCAAATCATAATTATTGTCTAAGACAACAGAGAGGAAGCCATTTTTGTATTTGGAGTCCAGCTCCATGCTCCTTTTGATGTCACTCATCAGCTCGCTGACAAAATAAAGCAAATAATTAACAAGTAGGATGGAGAGGGAGGGGGGGGGGATACAGGAAGACAGGGGGGAAGAGGGGCAAAGAGATGGAGAAAGGGCAAGAGAGCGAGCGAGTGAGACACAGAGAGAAAGGAGAGAAGCAGGGCAAGAGCATGTTTCAGTGTTATGCTTCTGCTTAAGGGCTTCTAGACCACTTGTGGAGGCAATAAAGCGCAAGGAGTGACTGTGGTAAGTGGAATGCTTAAATCTAAGCTTCCAGGAGAAGCAAGGAAAAGACAAAAAGGGAAATCGTAGCATGACCAACAAAAGGATGATGGTCATGGTGACTAGTAGCTCTTGGTGCTGCTTTCGTCCTAACCCTAGTGAGATTAGTGCCAGGCAAGTATAACTACCCATTTGTCTGATTTTACTTATGTACACAACTTGTGTCTAATTACTGCTCACGGCATTCTCAGTTTCTGTCAGATTTTTTTTTCTGCAAATTTTGTTTAATAACATATACTGCGGGCTTTCCCTTGCACATTAATGACATGGAGACAGGCACCATCTGAAAGGGTCTGGGCCCGAAATTGGCTCATGTTTATCAAAGAGGGTGGTCACTGGGGCTGGCAGTGGCAGACATCAGCAGCTATGAGGACCACAATAGAGCCAGCCCATTAGGCCCTTCCCTGGGCTAATAGGCAGACTGGGAGCGCCTGCTTTCCAGGCCAGGGAGATACAGACTTCAGCCCTTGTGTCAGCGTGGTGCCCGGTAATCACATGAAATCAGAGAAGATTATTCCTCATAACGTTTACCCAGCTATTACTACAGCCCAAATGGGTTTGCAGTGAAGAGGTGCTCTGAGGACCCGACATGCAATTGCAGATTTGATGAAGTCGTGTTGATATTCAAATGTAACCGTGATGGTGTTAGCTTCCGCCAAGCTACTGTATTTATCATTAGATCTTCTTTTCCAACCCACTTAAGGCTCTGATTTGAGCAGCCTAAATGCATTTCAAGGGTGAAAAATGAAACATTTGTCCTTGTCAACACTTGAGTCCCCTACTTCCAAAACAGTTGTCCCTGATTCTCTTCTTGACATGATCTGTTTCTGCATTCTGACAACAAACCTGAAGACATTGAGATTATGACTCCAATTTATTTTTGTGGTAGCTGGTTTCGCTTTTGATTTCTAAAACCTGGCTGAACCCAGCAAACAGTGAGAGGGGCTTTAGGGGCCTTTTGTCTTTGTAAGCGAGTTAATGGGTGGCGCCCCCTTGATCTTATGGAAATGAACAGGGAATTATGAGAGTGGCCATGCAAATGTACATCAACCACTTTGGTGTCTGGTGGCCCATTTCCTGTGGCCCGTTGAATAATAACAATGTTCTTACCGAGGGTAAGGGTCTTGATGTGAGGAGCGTTTGGCCCTCCCCAGGTCCTCTTCATGGCCATGATTTATTCCTTAAAAGAGCAAACAGGGTCCAATAAAACCATTTGAGTTGGACATCTCATCACAAGCTAATTTAGAATGCATATTAACATAGAAACTTTTGGTAAGGCTTATGAGACGCTAAGACTGAGTATCTCAACCTTGGTGTTATGCCTACATGGTTATGTGAGAAGACTGATATTTATATTTGTTTATACGTATTTTCTTGATAATCCACTTGGAGCTTCTTCCATGCATCATGAATATGCCACATCTAAATTCACATTACAAGTTGAAGCCTATGAGATGTTGAGAATTTTTCTGAGGTAAAAATGAGGTTATGAGCCAGAAAACTGTTGAGAAAACGTGGGAGTAATAGCTGTGGGCTTTGACCGTCATTTAGCTTACATCTATGTACACAACAAATATGGTCTTTCTATGGTTTTGTGAGAACATATGGCCAGTGTTGACCAATGGTTAGGCTCCAGTTGTCACTACTTGCCTGGTAGAGTGGACCGCATCTCTTACCTGACAGGCCATAGTCATCCTCCACCTCCTCTTCAGAACTCTGCAGCCTTTCCTGCATGGCTGATTGTTTAAGTAATTGATATGCTTTTGTCTCTGTTCAGGGACACACACACACACACAGGCAAGCACACACACAGGCAAGCACACACACAATGTCACGGTCAAATATTTGCTTAAAACCCAGGTTTCCAACTTTCAGACGTTTCTGTGTTTAATGAGACAACACGCTTCAGTAGCTGAGTCTTTTGGTCTCACTGCTGAACAGAGTGGGTGAAAACACTGTGTTCAATCTGCTTAGCTGTTGATTCTAGCCTACAGTATGTAGCAACAGTTTCCATGAGACAGCAATCCGCAGCTCACATTATCTCAGCATCCCCTACCAGGAAGGCAATGATTGATTTTCTGTTTTAAAAACACTCATAATTACTTCCCGGCATACTAAAGTAGGTATCATATCTGAATGGAGCACAGAGACTGCGCTGGCAAAAATCAACAGAGCAGAAAAACATAATAAATGGGCTTTTGTTTCAATGATGTTGCCAAAAAACACACATACCACATCAAAGGATAGAGCAAAATTGTGATCTTGAACATTTTTAACTTGGTTTTATTATAAAAGTAGCACTTTTAATAATTTCTAAACACCATATGACAAGTATACTGCATTGCAATCTCCAGTGTTATTCCACCCACAGCACTTTATACAGGAATTGCTTTTATATGTAGTTTAAAAACCCCCCACTAGATATAGACGTGCATGTCTTGGCAATTACTATCACTTCCAAGGTCATGGTATTTGATTGTGACATTGAAGTCTCTCACCACAGCGAAACCCTTTCCTTGAAAAGTCTTGTTTTTTTATTTTATTTTTTCACTGGTTATGGCTCTTTTGATTAAGTGTAGCGATTGCAAACTGGACTCATTTTGCTGGCTGTGCACCTTAGGGATGCGGACACATGAAACACCTCCTAGGAAATCTGATAGCAAAGGGTAATGTAGGATTGCTTTACATTTCAGAGGTGCAGCTTAGGGATGAGCACACCAACTGCTTCCAGGATGCCTTCACATCTAGTATTTTTCAAGTCCGGCCTTGCCAGAGCATTGTTTGAGGATAATGAGAACCGATGACAGATCTCTTGCGCTTCCCACCCAGGCGCCCTGACAATTAAAGCAGCCGCATTATGCTGGGCCAGCGAATTATCAATTTTGCCAGAATGCCTCAGACCAGGCTGAAAACATAGCTAGTGTTTTCTCGGAGATAATTAGAGAGAACTAGTACAGCTCTTCAGGTGGGACTTTGACCCTGGATTCACCTTGATCATCCTGCCTCAGCCATTGCGTAAAAGAGCCCATTATTCACTGCAGTGGGAAGAAAACAAACCACAACATAAGGACAGTGTGAATGCTGGGGCACCGGCGATGCCTTTTTACCTCTAATAGGAACACTTTCCACAGGGCTTTCGTCTGGGCTGTCCTCTTCAGTACTTTGTAGTTCTGTAAGAAAGGGACGCGCATAGTGAGAAGCAGTGGCAGGGAGGAAGGGAGTTTAGGGATGGAAATAGGAATGGGGGGGGTCTTTCTTTAGCACTGAATAGAAGGTTGTATGAAAACTGGGCTGTGAGGGATTTATAAAAAAAAAAAAAAAAAAAAAGCTCTATGGTGAAATTGATTTCTTTCATAAAAGGGAAGTTTTAGTTCTCTGCAGAGGTGGTTTTTAAAAAAAATAGTAGTGGTCTACATTTGTTCCTATTAATGGACTTGTTACATATTACTGTGCAAAGACAGACTTATCTCAGTGTGGAATGTTTTGGACTTTTTTAGGAATCTACTGGAAACTGTAACAAAACACTTGCTGAGTTGTTGATTGTTAGAAAATGCAGCCATTCCCCGAAAATAATAACCAAAACAACGTATTCAAATATTGTAGTCTACTTAGAATGTTCCATGCCTATTTTAATCATATTAATAATCTTCAGTAACCTTGGATCTGTTGCTTCTGTTCCAGCCTGGCCGGCTTCACACCCCCGTCAGCCAGGAGAGAAGGAGGACCACACGGAGAAGACAAGTCACTCTCGTCCTCTGCTGAGGGGCACTCCTCACTGGACCGGGACACAAGTGTCCTCAGCAGCACTTTGGCCTGCGAGCAGCACAAATTAAAACCACACTCTTAATTGTTACCATTTTGTGAAGGAAGTGTCAAATTGAACTCTCGCCGATTAGGCAAGTCATTTACTTTGGCCATGGCTCCTCGCACAGAGGTGCAGCTGTAGTGCGCGTTCAAACGGCAAGAGAAAATAACTTCAAATTCTCTCACTCGTTTAACTAAAAAAAGATTATTTCGCACACTTTCGCTCCCACTCTCCCTCTCAATCACACCCCCCCCCCTCTCTTCTCATCCATGAGATTAGAGAAGCGCCTAAAGAATGCAATCACCCTGGCGTTAATGTGCAACACGTTCCAGATATCTCCCCTCTTGGCTGAGAGAATTGAGACAAACTGCTCTCTTCCTCCCTCTCCAGCTCATTTTTATCTCTGGGGAGATGAGGATACACAATTAAAGAGGAGCTGTTCCGGGAGACGAGGAGCAGGGAGATGCCACACACCGATTTCCTTTCTCTCCTTTTTCCCTCCCCCATATCAAATCCTGCCATCATCATCTCTCTTTTATGATCAAAGACTGCCTCTCAGCCTCAGATGGCCATTTGCTACTTTTAATGAGCACTAATATAGAGGGGATGATCAGGAGGATTTTGACAGTGACAAACTTTAAGTACATTGTAAGTTGTTATCAGTAGGTCACAGTGAATAATGACAATATACATGCTTTCATTTTCTGAGGGGGGGAAGACAGGCAAACACATGCCAATCTGAGCTTGCCACTTGCTATTTGATGCTGCTGCACAATAAAAACTGTCTTGATCCTTGTCCCCGATATCTGTCTTTGTTCTTTTTTTAGATTTAGTCAAATGTACCGTGGGTTGAGGGCTCTCGCAGACCCACTGCATTTTAAATATCAATGAATGCAACTGTTAGCACTTGAATATTCAAAGGGCCTCTTTGAGTGTGTGCATGCGAGCTGCATGCTCCCATTTGTCGGGGTAGCCAGGCTGTGTGGCATTACGTGAATGGAAATTTCTGTTTGCTCTTGTGTGTGGAGAGTAAGCTGTTGTACGAGAGGACAGAGAGGAGAGAGAGATAAAGAGAGAGAAGGAGAAATAGAGGAGGAAGAGAGAAATAGATGGAGTGAAGAGAGATAAAGGGAGAGAAAGATTTTCACTCTGGCTTTTCCTGATGCACTCGGACACAATGATGTAGATGGCAGTGCCTCTCTTCCTTTTGTCAGTTCATATTTTCAAGAGGCTCTACAGTCTCCCTCTTTGCCTCTTTCATTGCGTCAGGAACCCTGGAGAAAGATCTCCAAGCCACAAGAACCCCCACAAGATGAGTCCACAAAACCACAAAAACCTGCATATATATATATATATATATATATATATATATATATATATTTGATCATTGGCAGATAGAATGGTACATGTTCTGAAAAAGTGGGATTCCTGACAAATCTCTTGACATTATGTTTGGGTTGTAAGTGTGAATATTAATTGTAATTTCTCTCTATGTTTAATTGAGCATGATCTGCACAAGGTCAATGAGCAGGAAATTTAAAATAATCCTGTCTGTTGCGGAGAAGGTCCAAATGGCTCCCTCATTCAGTCGGACTGAAAAGTATAGCTGATGGCTAATACCAAATTAAAAGCAAGTGTTTCTCCGATGAATACGCCACATGAGATGAAAGAAGCCAAGCAGAGGCTGTAATTTGCGATTAGCGCATGGGTCAGGGTTTCCCTTCTGTCTAGGTCAACGTGTGGAGCAATCTGATGAGTAGGCAGCCAGGGCTTGGTTTCATACACCAGACACAAAGAGGGTACTCAGTACCAACTACAGCTTTCTTCTAACAAACATGCAAAGAAACAAAAACACTAGCCTTTTTGGAATGAAGAAGAAAATAAGCCATTTTACTCCTGTAGTCATATGTGTGTTAATGTCTGTTTGCTTTTGGGACTGGGTGCCAGTGAAAGCAAGTGTGTGACCTCCCTATTTGTGTGTGTAGTGGCAGTGTATGTGCCTCCGACGCTACCTGGTGGCAGTAGGTGGCATCGCGCTCCAGCAGCAGCGGCGCGAACAGCTGGACCAAGCGCTCAGTGCTGAGGACACGGCGCTCCTTGAGCAGGAGGGCGTGCTTGAACCAGCGATCCCACAGCCGAGCGGCATCAGGAGGAAGGCTGGTGCTGTGGTGGGGGTGGGATTGTTGGGAGAGAAAGAGAGGGTTTCCTTTTGAATACAGAGTAGGACATCTGTAAATAAGTCATAATTATACCTCCTTATAGTGAACGATGATTTGCTTAGATTACAAGTTTTACCATTATGTGAAGGAATTAGAATATAATACATTTGTCACACTATTTTTTTCATGAAGCGCTCTCAAAAAGCTGCTTGCTAGCACTTTAGAAGATGTAGAACACTGAACAGATACATACAGCAATATAGCTCCTGGTTGAAAACTGGATAAAATGTCAAAAGGTACAGTATCTCCACAGGAAAGAGAGCGACACTGCTAGATGTTTCTTTGGATTGAGTATATAGCAGGGAAGGTCTGAGTGAAATCAATAGAGTAGTGAAGCAGAGCATGGATTTGGCTCATTATCCAAAGGACTGGAAGTCACAGATAGGGCATTTTAATTTACTCATGACATTCACCCGGGCAGTGTTACTGCATGAGGTGACACCAAAGATGACCTTTACATTTGTGGACAAGGGAGACTGTATCGAATGGTAGCGTGCAATATCTCAGCGACTGTAGTAAGTGCGTGCCCCCTCCCCCACTGTCTGGTCAAAAATAATGCACAGGCAGCTATCCACTCTTTCTCTGAAAAGTGGAATTCACCTTTACTGGAAGTGTGTTCACTGGCTCTATGAAAAGAGAAGAAAGGTCTATTGAACACTGTAGCTTTCAGAGCACTATTTGTTCTCTGAATTACTCCATTAAAGCACTATTTATTATAGGAGTTTAAAATGTCATTATCTGCACAAAACACACACTATTTTACACTATATCACAAACATTATTTTATATTATATAACTGTTTTTCCCCAGCATCTCAGAAGTTGCAGTTTGTTGCCGATGTAATATTAATGCAAAGTTATGTTAAAAACACATTACATTACTAGTATAGCTTGTAGTGATACAACTTCATTATGCCATTGTGATTCTTCTTACAATCCCACAATCACAAGTTTCATTAAGCTGGATAAAAAAGCAGAAATAAAACACAACTACTGAATAAAAAAAAAAAAAAACACTGACATGGGTCTTTGGGGTTGGATTCACAAAAGAAACAGGAGCCTTACCTTATTTCATTAGGGTCAGTGCTGGACTGGGGAGCACTCACTAGATCCTGTGGTAGCAGACAGCCCTTTGCTGTGCTCCATGACAACCTCTGAAGCTCATGAAGGATGACTGCTCCACATGCTTCAAGGTCCTCATCATTCAAGCCCGCTCCACCGTTACAAAGGCTGTCCAATATATAGAGAGCAGTCAGCTATTGCCATGGAGCCCTGGGCTCAGCCCGCGGGTCAGGAGCACATGGAGTACATCCAACAGCTGCTAACACTTCACACACACACACAATATAGTATAATCATACACATCAGTGCACATACACACGTGCTCATATAATATCACAGCAAAACTAAACATTTTACGGAGGGTCATGACACAAGATGGTCATTCTCTTTAATGTTGAAGCTGTTGTTGACATCATTTACAGCTCTCATGTTTGCACACATGGGGAGAAGTATATGCTGGGTTTAAAAAGAGTGACAATACTTTCCTTTGCCAGTCATTTATCCATACTTTACAAGAACAAGAACTCCAATTACGGTAAATTAATCATGCTATGAAATATAAAAGGCTTATGAAAAATAAGCCCGGTCTAATGAAACACATTCTCCATCCTCCATCTCCCTGACTCCCAATAACAATTCAACAGGCTGGTTACTATAACAATCCCATGTGTTTGAAAACCCCTCAGAAATAAAGACGTGTGCATGTTGGTGATGACACTTCATCTACAGTGAGAGCCCTCGGCAGAAGGATAATATGTTTTCCTCATCTGCACAAACGACTTCATGGCCATTAAATAAATATACACAGTATTTAGCTTAGACAGGGAGAGATGAGATTGTTAAGTTTGAAGAAAGACAGGAAGGGCATACCTGATAATTCTATTGAGTTGTCTTCCATCAATCAGAGAATCCCCATACACCCTAGTCCCTTCACCATGGAGTCGTCCTTCGATGTTGTCTAGCAGATTCAAGAGTCCTTCCTGGGAGAGACTAAAAACACATTACACATTAATGTGGTGAAAGGAAATCAAAATGGAGGAGGCCATGTGATCGATAGGCCTGCTATTTGTAAAAAAACAAACAAAACCACAAAAAAAACAAAAGAGAATGCCATTTGATCCAAAAATCAGTGATACATTTTCCTAGGCAATTTCCTTGAGGTACTCAAGGACTGCTGGAGGAATATGATCATTAGAATGCTACGGCCACAATACAGGACCTCAGCAATTCAAAGTGCTTCTGTTGATGCAAAACCTGGCATTCACAACTAGAGTTTGTAGAATTAGCTGTCTACTGTTGAAGTAAAACAGCTATACACAGTTAAATGGTTAAATAAACCCCATTATAAATATGTAATATCATTGTAATAATTTAAATATTACCAACTCGGTAACATTACCACTACCACCATCTCACATTGAAAAATGTAAGGAAAAAGGCTCCAAAAAAAAAAAAAAAAAAGAGGGGCCTCAAGATGATTTCTTTTGGTGAGAGATTTACACTTTAATCTGGTCCTGTGTGAAGCTGCAAAATGAGAAATGGATGCCTAATGCATGTGGATATTGGGAATCCATCTCTTTCTTGGGCATTAAGCTCTGGGTGGCCCTCATTGAATTCTCCCAGAAACCCCAAGCCGAGAGATCCTGAGCCCCCCTACATAAAAGAGGCCAAAAAGAATTTATGACAATCTGTAATGGGCTCCTGGGTTAGGGGTCAGCAAACAATTGCTCCCTCTTTTTTGCAGGTTGTTTCCTGGTAACATCCTGATTAAGCTAGCAGCTTGAATTATATCCATGACATTCTGTAGTGTGCAATCCGTCTGTGCTAAGTCCTCTTCAGTGTGGCTGAAGTAGCATAGGCAAAAGCTCTATCTTTTTTTCTCTCTCCCTTATCGTCAGCGTGGGCCTTGAAATAGTCATCTTTCTCTTTCCACTTTATTTGTCAATGCTCTTCAAACAGAGACCTTTAGAGAGGGAATTAGTTGTGTTTTTCTGCAAACCTCACTCTCTCATTGTATTGTTGCCAGCTTTCATGTCAAGGTCTCCAACCTCACTTTAGATGCCGCTGTTGTCGGCATGTCGACATCGTCAGGAGCGTATTGTTAGCTAGGAGGAAGAGGTCAGCCTCTCTGCAGCGATATTGCTCTACAGTGTACAGTACTGACTCCGGGGTGATTTACCACACAGAATGGCCTCACCATTGAGTGATTGGTGTCTCTCTGGGCTAGCACAGACAGCAAATGTAACACACAAAGGAATGGAAAACTATACCACAAGTAATAACAACACATTGAGTGCAGGGACTGCCTGTCTAAATTTGGGATATGTCCCACCACGCTGTGAGCACACAGTTAATACAATACAAAGTACAGTATGAGGATGTGCAATAACTTCAATGAGACTAGAATTTAAAACCAGAAAAAACACAACTGAGGAATGTTTGTAAAAAACGTGTTGCCCTAATGACGTTGCAAAACAATTATGGTATTTTAAAGCCTATAGCTTAACATTCGACCTCTAAATTTGTATTGGATTTTTAAGAACTCAACTTTAATGGCATGACGTGCCGTCACCAATCGGGCAGAACCATCATGGGGTTCAGAGACGACATATTGCCACAGTGAGGCCATTATGATGAGTCTCGAAGAAAGAACCTGGAGGATATTTCAGTCGCATACTCTCACTCACCCCAGCCATGCTGGAGGAGAAATATAATGGGATAATCTAATGAATTTCCCTGGCTTGTTTTTCCTAACTGTGAGCTGAATGGAGGGAGCGATATAAACTCTAACCTTAAGAGAGAGAGAGAGAAAGAGAGGGAGAGGATAGAGACTGGATTCTCTCGAAGCTTGACATCAAAGCTTCTGGTTTTCTCCTCATACACAGAAGCCCTCCGCGTTAACAATGAAAGCTGCAGCCCCCACCATAGTCTCCCTGGCACAGGCTAACTGCAGGTCCTCTTGAGGTCTTGCTATAAACAGTATAGTAGACCACACAGAAACACAGTCATGCTCAAACAAACATATACACATAGCTGTACTCTCAGAGAGAAAATAAAATCCTTCATGCTACTTTGCAAACATTCTTTTAAACAAAGCATTTGACATTAGATACTGCTCAGAAAGGTTCTCTATATTTGTAGTTACAGTGAAATCATATGTTAAGAGCTGAATAACATTATTGTGAGCATATGTCCAAGGGGGTACTTCATCTAAAAAATAAAGTATATGATAGTAAACAAGTATACTTGTAGGTGTAATGTATGTAATCCAAGGACAGAGACAACAGAAAAAATAAACACTGAGACCGTCCCCAAGAATATAGTAAAGGAAAAAATTACACACCAAATGAAAAGTTTTCTTCTTCTTTTTCAAGAGCATAAGAGGTCCTGTTCATAAAATACTGCATATTGCAGTGTCAATGCAGAGGCTTTGGGCACAAACATTCACATGGGATTTTCTGTGGCTCTAACCCCATCCAAAATGATCCTTCAACTCAGAGGCCATCATCACGCTAAGGATTTGTGGCTGTAAGTGCTGTCCACATGCCCACCCTCCAGAACACTCTACGGTGCCACAAATTTCCTCCTCCACTGGGGACTTCCTGAGGTCTTTCAAGCAGAAAATTGCTCTGTTAGAGCATTATCTTGGATTATGGCAATATTGTTGGTGACAGGTCCTGAGCTTTTCCTATACGATGCATCACTGCCACCACCGCAGCCGCCGCTGAGCTACAGAGAGCACAGTGGCATGGACCGTGACTCCCACAATCCTCTCTGTCAGCCTCTGATGTGATGGTGGCAAGGACTGTATGGTGTCTTCACCCGCTCCTATCATTAACAGCCCTCTGTGGTTCAGCATGGCTATGCACAACATTCTCCTTTCTTAGCTTGTTTTGCTTTAAATCTTGGGGGAAAATACTGACTGCATAGTGCACATTTTTAAGAAGAGTATGAGCCATAAAACAATACAATTGTTTGTGTTTTTCTCCATTGACGCACTTTGAGAATTCCAGACAACAAAGCACAGAAGTCATACACACTGTACCTTTCCAATGTCACCCTGGGAGCTGAGGATTTGCAGTTTAATTGTGGTATGTTCTTGGACCCAGAGAGGAGGGATGATTCAGGACTCTGCTGATTGCGATCATCACTCCCTCCAGAAGTGGCATGCCTCTCAGGTGCCACACCCTCTGGTAGATCCTCTTCCAGCTCAGATTGTGTCAGAGAAATGGACAGGTCACTAGCACTGCTCTCTGACAACTGCACATCCGAGCTTGGTGTGCTGACACTCTCACATCTACCTGAAAGTAAACACAGCGCAAAGTATCACTTGGCTTATTGCAAATCTGCAAAAGGGCAAAATAAAGTGCTTTCAACTGTCAATTTCAGTAAGGAGACAATAAAAAGATATTACAAGGTAATAAGCAAAGAGTAGCATTGCAAACCTGGTGTATCTTGAGTTTCTTTTCCAAAAGTGGTTTGAGGCATCAAATGGCTGAGACCTGTCTCTCCATCTTCCATTATGGGTGGCTGATGAGCCACCTCTCGGGAGTCAGCGTGTTCTGCAGGGGAATTCTTAGCCTTCATGTGGCTACTGCTGCTGGGAGACAGATTCTTCTCAGGCCCCGTCAAGGTCACCAGAGGTGACGGTTCTTGTTCATCATCACTTCCAAAAGGCACATTTCCAGTTGCGCCTGTTAAGGCACGAACAGATGGGAGCACCACCACTGTTCTTTCATGTTTGTCACTCAAATTACAGCCGTCAGGGGAATCGTTTGAGCCTGAAATGTCATCTGATAAATGTGCTCGGTTGCTGGCGGCATCCTCTCCGCCAACTCTGAAGTCCTTCAAAAGGCCACTTGGTAGACGTTCGCAGGAGCGCATGCTGCGATTGGGTGAATGATGCAATGCTTGGTGTGAGTGTACACTTGTGGTGCCAGCTTCAGCGTCAGACCCTCTGGAGGTCTGGCGGCCCATAAAAATTACCGTTGGTGGTTTTGTAAAATCCTTAGTTGGGTAAGAGAGGGAGCTGTCCTGGTGCTGTCTATGCACAGCTTCAACCTGCAAAAATGGGGAAGAAAAAGAAAATCAATAAAATATATTCATTTTTAGAAATAAAAAAACCCACCTTTCCATTACCTCAAAAAAATTATATTTTGCTAGGTATAAATATAAATTTCTTGCTTTGGTTAAATAAGTCTAATCTGAAAGAAATTCAACTCAAGTATGTTAACTATCCACTTTACAATTTTGAATAAGTGTAGCTTATTTGGGCCAAGGTCAGAATTATTTTCACATCTTCCAGAAGAATGTCTCAGGATCAATGTTTTAACTTTTCATCTTATTAGAAATCCTTTAGACAAGTTTTGATTCATGTCTGCTATGTCACCAAGGGGGAGAGAGTGAAGCAAAAAAGCCTCCCTCCAAACATAATAACAAAAAGCACGGCTTCTGTTTCTTTTCTGATAAGCGTCTTAAATACCAAACAGTTAGCTGCTTAATAACATTCACTGTAAACCATGCAGCCTGCCCAGCAGATCCACAAAGTAGGTAAAAAAGAGGAAAAGTTAATTTCTTGGCTGAGTGATTCCATCGGTAGCTGCAGGGCAAAGTAGAAAGTGTTTCACTAAAGTAGCAATTGATTCTTCTATCAATCTGCGGCACGCGTGTGCTCTTCCAAGGAATGTATTAAATATGAAAATCATATCCCGTTATCATCTGTCTCCAGCTTTCAGCCCGGTAAGCTTCCCTTAATGAATGCTGCAGCCTGAGGGACATGCACACTGCCAGCCAATGGCTTGTATGCATAATGGAGTGACGGTACCATTTTGCTCATTACAATATCGACAGGCTGACGGGGGTTTTGCACACAGTTACAAGTGACTGCTCTAGACAGCATGCTCCAAGTTATTATGAGATGTCTTAGACATTTCATCTAAAAGAGCTTTAACTGCTTTAAGTGAAGGGAGAAAGCAGCTATGGGCTTGAACTACATCGTTTGTACAGATGCACCAGCTAGGATTAGACACCTGTGCTATTACAGATACACAGTTTAAATGTAGACTCCTCTACAGATTTACCAGGCATAACGTCTACTTTCCTTTATTATTCTAAACCTGAAAACACAGCTTGATAGAACTGAGATTTGCATAAACCTTGTAAACATTTCAAAAAAGAAGGATCCAACATAAAAAAAAAAAACAAGTGCCATTTTTCAGCCATATAAAAATATGTGTAAAACACACACAGACACAACAGAAGTCACACAATACATAGTAGAAGATGTGACATGTGTAAAATACATGGTGTACAATTATATAATAACTTCCAAACATGAATGCTATTCTTATTACAATACAAGTAGTATACATTTTATGTTTGCACATATTAGCATTACCTTTTCTGCGTCAAGCTCTTCCTCCATTTTCTTCCTTGCTTCCATAAATCTGGACATCTTTTTGAATAAGTCAGCCTGTATGAGATGTAAAGACAGAATGATACACAAAGATAAGTATAGATAGATAGCTAGATAGTAGAGCTGCACGATATGGTAAACAATTATTCTGACAGATATTACAATTGCAATATGATTCACGAGGAGTGGGAATGGTGATTTTTGCATCACAGTTTTCATGTGCACAAAAATGTCGATATTATTTCGATTAACTGTGCAGCCCTAATTGATAGAAAATAATACACAATCTTTAACAGACATGTGGCAAGCAAACTGACTGCATGTAAACTCTAGGAATTGTCTGTTATAATGCTGTGATAGTGGTGCTGAATATTATCTGCATGTGATGAAAAAGCAGAAGGTGTGAAAGCAAAAGTGACAACGTCAAGCATCAGTCAATCACAACGGGTTTTCCCAAGTGAGTGTCCTCTGTGTAGCTGCTGACACCCTTTAACGTTTATCTGACTGGCCCAGACTAACTGCCGTAATCCCAACTCCAATTAAAAACAACCTAATGGCCTCTATAAGAGCACTTGGATTAGCTCACTCATGCCACACCTTTTCATCAAAACAATGGCAGTTTACAGAAGCAGACCTTTTAAAAGAGAGCTTTCTCATTCATCCACTCTTGTATTTGAATGTTTTGCGCAATCAATGCTAACAGACATTACACTTAAATTGTTATAAATGTATGCACGTCAGCACGTGTATGTGTAACTTCACTTTACTCACTGTCCATTTGAGAATGGACGGTTTTCATTTTACCAAAAACATCAGTTAAACAAGAAAAATCAGGGTGACTTTGCACAATGGAAACAGAGAGCAACAGGAGAAGCAAAATAACAACAAACATTTAGGAGCCATAAAGCATCAAGAGGAAATAAACCAACTGCTTGAGGGGAGAGAATGACTAAACCTCTGGAGCACTTCAGAGTCTCTATATTGGGCAATTAACTCAGCGAGTCATAATTAGCCAATTTTGTTAATTTGATATTAAGCTGTCAAGCACTGTCATTGAGTTTTAAGTGATAATCTGACGGGCTCATTGTTTTCTCCCTCGTTTATTTGTTTGTCGTGATAAATTGCACAGTTTGAGTATTTACTATTGTCACATCAAACAATTGCAAGCAAATAGTTCTACTCTGTGTTAAAATTACAGCCCAGCATTAAGGCAAAAATGTACAAAACATGCATCATTAATGAATATACTTTCATAGATTAATTCTATTGTATTGTGGGTCTGTGAGTTTATTGTTCTCATTCTAAAGTCACAGTACATTTGGTAACATGTTAGAACAAGTGGTTTCATGAACACACACACATTCAACAAACGAGCTAATAATTATTACATTTGATACAATATTTTAGACAAAAACACAATTGTCCAAACCTGAATCAACTTCAGTGGACAGAGCGTTTGTTTAGATTGCTTTTAATGTAACTCCATAAAGAGAAAAACAACTCCACTGAACAACTGAAATTGTGTGTATGTGCGTGTGTTATACCTTTTGTTGTTGCAGGGGGCCATGGTCAAGACTATGTTCCTTCGTGCTAATTTCTATGCACTCCACATCTCTCAGAAGCTCAAGGTTTCTCATTTTCGCTCGTGCTTCCCTGTCGCAGATTTCCTTGAGATAACTGCGCAGTTTGGAACACTTTATCTGTGAGCTGAAGGCAGTGGAGAACTATTATTCCAAAGAAATATTATCTAGGAGCATTGTCAAAAAATAAGAGCTAGACTTTTCACGAGACAAGGTTAAGCACAATGTGTTTTAAATTGTAATCTTATTCTCCACCTTAGTTTTACTGTTTTGACCTGGAATGTTAATATTTAGGAGAATCAACTTACTATTAAAGCAGGCTGTTTTGCTTACATCCAAAAGGTGCATGGTGCTTGTAACGCACTTTGAGTATGGTGATATTTCTTGTTGAACCAGAGAAATTTAGATTAACACATAAATAAAAAATACTAACATGACTATGAATTTATACAGAATACAGTATATGCGGTGTGTATAGTGATTCCATATGTGGTACATTTGCTAATATAAAATACTGAGATAAAGAGTGATGGCTCTATACAAATATATACTTAAGTATATAAGATAAGGTAAGGTAAACACTTTTTTGTTGGTATAACATTACAGTAATCTGTGTCATTTAACGTTAACTTACATTCTTTTATCAGATCTGGAGTAAGCAAACAGTTCTCTCTCCAGCTCCAGCCTCCGTTTCTCCCTGCACACACAAGTCAGAGGCGCTGTCACCCGCACAGACCACGGCAGCATCTCCGTGGTTTGCTAGGCTAATTATCAGCAACCTTAACGGTACTTTTCTATTTACTCAGTAACAAACAGTAATGCGTGTGTTAATGCTGATGTACGAATTAGCCGCATACAATTAGCTATAACGTTGTTACGTGCGTATGTTAATGCTGATGTACGAATTAGCTAACGTTACATACATCAAAGCAGAGCATTAGCTTCATGGGGGATTGGGCTAATATGCAGGCGCTAACGTTTCCGTTATTTCAGGTCATCTTTCCATACATCAACAATACGTGCAAGACCAACCACAGCATTGCTGTAACTAGCTAATTGTAGCTTCCGAGGAGAATGGCCTAATGAACTAACCTAGTTCGCTAGCTACACTAGCTAACGTTAGCTACACGACATCTCCGTCTATCCTGTCTTCGCCGGTTAGCTAAGCAGCTAGCCTGTTATCTCCCTGTGGGATGCGGCAGGAGGCGGCTTCCAGGCAGCACAGATCACAACGCGAGTCCGCGGTCTCCACCAGGCCGTGTTGCCGACTACCAAAAAAAAATGGGGGAAACTCACCTTTTGCTCATGCTTTGTTGAATTGATGATATCTTGTTATAATACTGGTCCTCGCTGCGAGCCATGCTTGCCAATTTCGCCTGCTTTGGCGATACTGCAGAGCCGACTCGTGGGAGAAGATGAGGGGGAGGGTGGAGGGTGTTTACGTTGGTTGCCATGAGCACCGCTTCCCAGAAACCCATGGAGATAAACACAGAGAGCACGTGGTGCGAGCACGGGGCGCGAGAGCGGGCGCGAGCTTGCTGTTTGAAAACTGTACAAGGCCGTGTGCTGTTTACCCATAGACTGTATATGAAAGTGTTAATACCAAAAGAAAGTGACGATCGCTAAAGTCGTAGTTGTAATACATTGCATGTCGGGCAGCAACAATCTCACCATGTTTTCCAACAAACTCTTAAAATTACTGAAACACAGTGCCCATTTTTTATAAAGTGTATCTATAGACCCTAATTTATACTGGTGCTTAAATGCCTTCTCAGGTTTAAACAGGTTAAACTTATTTCACGCAAAATGAAAAATAGGCTAAATGATACTTCCAGGATGAAATATGACCTCATAGTTTAGAACCCTTTGCTGACAAAAATGTCTATAACCTGACTGGGCAAAATACCAGCCATCAAAAGTATTTCTTTGTCTTTATTTGATAAGCCTCCCCCTCTCTATCAGATACAGATTGATGTCTCATTTACTCAGATGGCTGCTGTATCATCCCTTGATCTTGTCTTGCATTATCAAAGGTCACCACTGACAGTTCCCATAATGTCATGCTTTGACTGCAGCAGCACATCATTTTGTCAAAGCAACAACACTACATATCCTTGCTGGGATTCTGAAATTGAAAGCCCCTTCAAATGCACACCCAAATCAAGCAATTTCCTCAATTCCAGTCCCATCAAATTGCTCTTTAGCAGTTGAACTGGGGAGTTTTGTTGTCCTTTTCTAATGCTAATCTGCCCTATTCAGCATCTCTCCATGAGGCTATTTGTTGTGAAATAAATCCCCTTGTTTGCCTCCTGCATGTATAATTGATATTGTTGCCAGGCTTTTTGTTTGTGCTGTGGAGAGCTGAAAAGGCGGTCCTTTGGAGGTGATGAAGAAAATGGGACTTGCAACACTGCCGTTCCAGCTGAGGCCAATGCCAGTGATCAACCTTTGTTGGATGTCATACAATGCATTCATGATTATTTTCAACAGGTTATTGTTCACAGTATAGACAACATTCACAACCAATGTTTAATGCACTTGTCTTGCTCTCCCTATCAGGCAGAAAACTCATCCAGATGTACTGGCACCATGAGTGAGATTGCATCAAAGGTACGCTCCAATTAAAGTGAAATGTCCGGACTCAACTTGTGATTTAATCCATGTTGGTGAGTATGATTTCAGTCATTTTGCATAAACAAATGCATAGACAAACTGCAGGGCTCCTAAATGATGTTGCGTCTTCCACACCGTGTTCTTATCTACATATATCTCAGCAGCATTCATTTAAACTCTACAGAGAGTTATCTACAGTATAGTTCCTGCCTAGTTAGAAAAATGCATATAACCCAAATGGTGCAAAATAAAAACAGTTTTGATGATAGAGTAGGTGTAGTCTTTACAAGTGTTTATCAGTGAAACAAAAAAGGGCCATGCATTTTTCAAATCTCACTACATGAATGGCTGCACTGAAAATATATTATTTTCCCCATTTGTAGTTTCATACAGTATTTCTGCATTGTTTCTGCCTGCTGCTTCTCTGAAGACATACAATGTGTATGGCCATTGATATGCCCTAACAGAGGTCACAATTTGCATGAGAATAAACAGCTAGTAAATTAAATTGATATTCAGTGCACATCTCCGTTGAATCCGTCAGACCTTTGTTCCCCTGCCTGGCAGAGCCCATGTTCAGCCCCTAGCAAGTCAGAAACATCTGTGCAGTTAATAATTTGATAAACAGCTTACACAAATGCTAAATTATCTTCTCCACCCCTTTGCTTTTTCTTCGTCCCCTTGTGTGAGACTTGGAACAGTTGGTTCACCTCTCCGTGGTGCTGGCTTTATCTGTCTTTTGTGGCTGTTCTTCCACAGCTTTGGTTTTCATGGCCCTCCCTTCACTCCTTTCACTATCACTTAGATACTGGAGCAGTGTTTGGGGTTAATGCAAATCCTCAATTCTCATCTATGAAGAAAAAAGGCGTAGGAGTTGCCTATTGTGGCAAGTTTGAAATGAACTTATTCTGAACATTTGTTATTCATTCAGAGTTCTGTCTGGATAGCATTTACAAAAATGTTGAAGGAGAACTGTGACATTTATCAACACATTTTAACATTTACAATGCCATTGTGTTTCTATTGAGTTAAAGCCTATTGTTTGCCGAGAACTTAGGTGACTCCCTGTGAAATTGCAAATTAAGGTCTGACATATTTTTTCCAGAGTGCATTCCACATCAGAGTGCAAAAGCTTTCAAGTTCCACGTGTTAATTCAATGGTCACTTGTTTCTGTAATTGGCTGATACCACTAGCAAAAGAGATTTGACCGGGCTTTTATAATCGTTTCAAAAAGTAGGCACTTGTAGTTGGCACAGGTATAGTTTGATTTTCACAAAGTTCTATTAAAAAGATTAAATGTGTCTAGATGATGATACTAGTAGTATCTGTTCAAAACCAGGTCTGATTCAATTTTAAAAAGGATACAAAATATCACAGTCTAATCTTTATATGTTTGTGTGGGTGCACATGTGCCTGCATACCTTCATATGGTTTATTTGTGTGTCTATGTTTTGGGAGTATGTTTTTGTCCATGAGAGCAGCAATTAGTTAAATGCTATCAAGTGGATTAAAAGCTGCAACAAATCCCCTTTATAATTTCATAGAAAAGAAAGCTGGCAAAATAGAATGGGATGAGGGGGAACTAGTTTCCAATGTTTGCCTTTTCATTTGCGACTTAAGAAGAAATTGAACACCAAGAGGCTGTGTTAAGCTGTACTAATATACATTGTGAAAAAAAAGTTGTAAATTTAAACTTTAATGTTTTTCTTTAGGTGTTGTCTCTTCTTTGAGTGAGAAGATCAGATTCACCATGATGCTGCACTTGTTGGTTATTTGAATAAACATCAGGGCAGTCTCGAGTGCTGTCTGAGAGCACAATGCGTCAGTGTAGTTTTGAACAAAGACTCCCAGGTCTAATGACAGTGGCCTGTTGTTAGCGCACGCACGCCTTGTGATATCGTAGTTTGCAGAGTGGATTCATTCACCGTTGTCTTTCATTTTGTTATTCTTTCCTTTGGGCATCTGCCGCTAGTCTCATCGAGACTCTTTCCAATCATTTTCACATGCTCGCGGTCCACGGGCAGATCCTGTCAGTGGGAGAGAGAGACAGGAATGACAGGATCATCTGTCAGTTTGACAAGTCGGTGAGCCTTGAGTTTGACCGACAGCTCATGGCAGGGGCGGTGTTGTACACAGCGGTGAATAAGGGCGACGTGTGTGGTTGTCAGATGATGAGATTCATGTGGGCTTGGCTGTTTGGGTCAAGCGTCTGACAGCCAGGGCTTGATGTTTGCTCCTGTAGTGGGCCTGGTTGATTACACTGATCCCTGGCCTTGTTAAGACAGTGCCCATCCACCTCCATGTTTACCAGCTCAGGCTCAGTGAACCGGATGACTGGCACTGAAGTAAACCTATTACTGATTCTTAATAGCGGGTGTTGTTTTTGGTCCTGTCTTACTGTGCATCGGTATCCTGTGTGTTGAACTAATGTCTATCTAGGTATTGAATATGTTCCAGCAATGTTACACCTATATAATGTAGAAGTTGGTGGTCTGTTTAACTGTACCTTGCAGCATAATTGCAAAAACATTGCATATGCATTAACATAAAAAATAATGGTAGTTGGTATCAGCTATTTTGATTAGGGCTGCACAATTAATCGCAACATTATCAAAATCGCAGTATGGCCAAGTGCAATATCCAAATTGCAGGAGCTGCATTTTTTTTCATAAAGGTAAAACGTGTGACAAAACAGCGTTATAATGAAGTACTGCAGTGCTGCAGAGATGCCCCGGCCTACAAATGATGTTCTCCAGATGTAAGAAAACATGTTTGTTTGGTACAGACCCCAACAAATATTACATCATCATGATTTTAATAGTTTTTTTCCAGTGAAAATGAAAACTGTGAAGCAAAAACCATCATTCTCACTAATCGTGAATCATATCGCAACCGTTATATCAGTCAAAATAATTGCAATATGATTTTTTGCAGCCCTAATTTTGAAACAGGATCTTCATTTTTAAAAGTATTGGTACCAAGATCGGTAACTTTCTGTCTAAGTAGCCGGAATAGATAAGCAGCCAGGAATAGACACGTCATTATTTAAGCACCTCTTCCTACACCCAAAGAGCCAATCCAGTCCTGGATGACCCATTTGACCCCCTTCTCCAGGAGAGGCCCACAGGGCACATATCACATCCACATTAAGGCATTAGGGAATGCTTTATTTGTTTGCGTGAGGGGTATCCTCTCCTGTGTCTTCCGTGGGTCACACTCGGTTGACACTGCTGCTGGATGTCATTGCGCTCATGTGGGTTTAGTCTTCCAGGTGAAATTATCCTTCGATTTGAACTGAAATGGGGAATGGCAGAGGCAAGGATCAGCTCGGGTCCAGGCCCTCTCCTCTGTATTTAGCCATCACAGTGTTGTAAGGCGAGCTCATATAATGAACCCTGTCACCGCTACCACTGCACCAATATCCCCACAACACAGCGTGCATATTGATTGCAGATTGTGAGTGCGAGAACATGTCTGCATGAGTGTGTGTGCATGTAATGTATGTGTGCATGCTCGTGCCAGCTCACCTTTTTCTAGCAAGGAGCGGGGGAATCGTGTTACTCTCTGACTGATTAGAAAGCTCATGCATAGGAAATCACGACACTGCTCCCCATCTGCCCGCAGTGCAGGTGAAAACAATTTACACATCGGCAGGCTAATGGATACATTCATAGGGAGCACAGAGAGAGGGAAAGAGAGATCGAGGGGGAGAGGGAGAGAAAAACGGAGAGAGAAAAAGAGAGGGGTTGTAATGGGCCCTGGCCGATGCAGGTCAGTGGCCCTGCTCATGCGGCCAAGCCAGATAGCAGCGTATCAGATAACACATAATCGCCGGGGTCAGGACTAATGAATGCGGTCGTGGCCCACCAGAGCAGGCTTTTGCCCGCGCTAAAGACACTTGTAAACAATTCGGCTGGGTGAAACATGGCAATAATATGTTGATTCAGCAGGTAATGAGGTTCTCCCTGAATCAATACCCCCAGCTAACCCCTCTCCCAGGTGGGCCAGTGAAGAGCAGTGAGCCAGGTTGGTGAGCACACACCTCTGCCGATGACCTTTCCATGGCAGTAAGGACACGAGGCAGTCTGAAGAGGACTATTCTCGTATTGCACAAGGCGCTGAGTGTCAGAACTTTCATTCGCAGCAAGCAAATGAACAGGCAGGCGCTGCATGCTAATGAGTGGCAGGCTATTTTCCACCTTTTTTATCTGCACATTATGCTCTTGACTTTGGAGAAGGTGGGAATTAGGTTGGACCTCAGTGTCAGGCTGCCTGATGGCTCCGCTCAGGAAAAACTGGTAATTGAAGCCGATGGCTGCCGCGGAGGAGGTCTGAATTTGGAAATAAACAGTTTCAAGCACTGCACGTCATTTCTAGAGAGATGACAGGGGGAATGGAAATGAGCTGTCTGGATCTAATGTGCTTTCGCAGCAGGGAAAAAAGGGGGCCATCTTTCAGATAACAATTCCACTCATTAGGACTTCAGTGCCACCATAATGACGAGAGACCAAGTTGCTAAATTCAGAGAGGACAATTAGGAGATGCTGGCACCCAGACAAACCAAGTAAACAAGGACACATGGCTCTGAATTCTACATATACTGTGGCTTGACGTTGTGAGATACATCTAATAGCTTTAATGGGGAGATAAAAAAGGAATAGCGTCCTACTGGGTAATTCTTGTCACAGTAGCAAGCATTATTACTGTGTGTTTCTAATCATAATGGGTAATAGACCAATTAATTCCCCTCTCATTGGTAAAGTAAGTCTTTCATGTTTGATTCCATGCTTATTAAAGGGGAATGCCACAGATTAAAAGCGTGTGTTTCCTACAATGCAGGTTGTATTCAGACATGGATTTAATACTATTAAAGAAAGCATCTATGTATACAGCATTGTGTTGGTTCTGTGGTTCTAGGAGCTGAGCATTTTCCACAGTGTGTATGCAGTCACAATAACAGACGCTAAACTGTGAAGACTGTGTAAAAGTAAACAGACTGCATTAGACATTGGTAACTTGAAAGCTCATTTCCTCTAGTAGGTTACACTCCTCTGCAGTTTTGACAGATGTGGCCTCTTCACCTTCAGTTCACTTGGCCCCAGTCCACTGTACCCCCTGTGGCTACCACCAACTTCTCAGGCGCCGCAATCCTCTAGTGTAGTGTTGCCATGTGTGTGTCCACTGCATCGCTCGCCCTTAGGAGCCACTGCCTCTCCCTATTTCAATTTCCAAAGGATTACCAACAACAATGTATTTCCTCAACAGTTGTGCAAAGTTCCACCACTCCCCTCCTACACCAGCTCTTCCCCTGGTTGCCCGAACAAAGCCCTGAACCCCAAAATGTAACGTGTGGACATTTCAAGCAGGATTCCACGAGTTGAATGATGGTTTGCTCATTAAAATATTTCAACGTGGCTGCTGGGCTGATCCCTCTCACTGCACTAGGGTAAAGAATTTGTTTATATACTTTCAAATGACAGCAGCGGTTAATCTCTGATGCTTATTAATATGGCATCAATGTGACATGTAAAAAAAAAAAGCAACCTTCCATGGACGCGGCATGCGACCTTGATGTAGCGGGTAAGACCACAGGGGTTTCTTAGACTCCGATAGCCTTCATGCTCATGAATAAAACAGGGGGTTTAGGGGGCTTCCTGTGCAGCTAATTCACAGTGCAGAGCTTCCAATCTGTTTTTATGGTACTTGGGCGGAACAATTTCTCTTCCCCTGCTTCAGGGCTGCATACAGCACAGAGAGCGGATTCTCGGCAGCTCGTATAGGGATAGTAATTTGCCATAATCAGTGATTGTGCACTGGTGAGTTCAGCACAAGCTGAGACACATGATACGTTGTGGTATTTCTTCAATTTTATGCAAATAAACAAAGTAGCACAGCATCTAAAATTGCCCTTCATTTCTAACATAAAAATATCTGTTGGCATGTAACTGCCAACACAACTTTCGTGTAGCTGTTAGGTATGAGTGATTTATGTATAAGCTAAGCTCTACTGTTATTTTATATAAGTTGTGTATTTGTCGTGAAGTACAATGATCTTTTATAACAAATGACTGACTATGATTAACACCGTTAAACTGAACCTCTTGCTAAAATACCAAGTAACACACTGTCATCACTCACTGCAATTAGTACTGACTGAGGAACGAGTTTCTCTTCCTTGTGAGTCCTGTTTGCAGACTCATTACCAGGCCCTGCTGGTTTCTGCAGCACTGAGAGGAAGTTAAACAAAGCGCCACTCACACACAGCCCCTCCGTGGCGACAACAGGCTGCAGACCCATCGCCAAACGCTGAGAAGTGAAGGGCCTGCGAAAACAAACCACTACGACACCCTTCACTCTTTCTTCTACTCAACCGCACCCTGTCACCATCCAAGCCAATCACTAGTACCTCGAGCTACGTTAAGAACTGAGAAAACAAACCACCGGGCAATAAAGCCCCAAACCTCTCCATCTTAAGTCTAGCATGCACCTCATCATGCCACGGATAACCTATAAAGTGTAACCACCCCACCTACCTTTCCTGATGTGAAATCATTCATTTCCTTTCTGATTGTTATTTATTCCAACAAATAATAAGTCTTTTTTAATACAGAACTTGTGCATACAAACGCACACAGAAGTGGTTACAAACATAGAGGCAGATGTACGTATCGATATACTGCGTGTCCGCACACACATACAGTTTACACACGCAAGAGGCAGAGGGGACCTAATTAAATGCAGACAGTGACTGTGTCGACTGGCGTACAGTGGAGCAGGGCCCCAAGCTGCCACAGCAACAGTTCATCTCGGCCAATTAGATGTTGCATCAAAGCTGGGGCAGCCATAAAGCGGTGGGTTCACAGGCGACATTGTTGTGTGCGTGGTCAGCAATCAGCAACGTCCCCTGCTGGGATCTGCTGCAGTTGAAGCTGTAGAGAGAGGGTCACCTGACAACAGCCAGTACAGCAGAGGCCTGCCTGCCTGCTGTGTGATCTTCTCCTAATGTGTTTGTGACTGAACTACAGGCCTCTGGGATGGAAGTAATGCAATGTTAAAAAAATATATATCTGATCCCCCACCAAGTTTTCTGTTTATTGGTCCTCTTTCAATCAGAATATGTGTATGTTTGATCCTCACAGTACCAACGTGTGATGCAACCAAACTAAAGATAAAAAAGTAGCTACTTTTGTACAAGTAATTAATAATACAAAACTGTTGAATCCCAGCAGGTTTGCTCATGGCTGTACCTCCCGTTTGCCCGGGTCACGAGCAATGATTACATTTTTGCCACAAAGCTCCATGTTCACATTTTCTGTTTCAACGGTCGTAAATCTGCCTGGTTAATTTTCCAATTTACTTAATTTTTTTCCACTGTAGCATTTTTGCACAGCTGTATATTCTGAACAATGAAGCAAGAATATGGCAAAGTATCATCTTTGCCATAAAAGAAACTGCATTAGCAAAGATCTCACTTATTCTGCGGTACTCATAGCTCAGTAGTCAGTCCTATCTAATGTAGATACAGCTGATCCTGCAAGAGCCATGAGAGCCAAGAGAATTACAGCAGGAGGAGTGTAACTAATAGTAAGTCTTATGTTTAACCTGTTGATGGGCCCAGGTACACTGTGTCTCCTGGTCCTCTCTGAGACTTAGCAGCTGTAGTCGGCCCGTTTCTCTCCTCAGCACTTAAGCAGTGAGTGAGGCGGGAGTCAGCCCAGGATGGGTTTCCCAGGATTAGGAGGGGGTCAGGGCTGGAGTGCTGCCACTCTCCCTCTCAGCAGCCGAGCCACAGCTCCCTCATTATACCTGAGGAGTCAAAACAATACCCATGGTGCACTGGGGCTTCTGGGACAGGCCCAGCCCTTGCACCACAGGGCAGGGTGTACTCACTTCCATAACAGGGACGGGGAATGAGCAGATATTTCTTGTATGGTCACTATTAGTACATATTGAGATACAAATTTGCATGCGGTTGAGAAGTGATTCCAAAGAGCAGGAACCATTACGTTTGAAATTGGTTTTCAGTATTTAAACTTATTAAGAGCACTTGAGAACACACACTCTGTCTTCTGACTCTCCCTCTCTAACATAATTGTGAATGTGTCTAGGTCACAAAGTGTATTTCAGTGTAGACCTAGCCTTCACAACACGTAAAGGCATCCATTAGCCAATCACATCAATAAGCTTTTGTTAATTTATGTATATTTATTTATATATTTCTTCCTTTCGTTCAGTGAAACACAATTACCGATTATGTAATGTTTAGGCCTGGCATGTTGATTACTGTCCAGTGTTTGAAAGGATGCAGTTCTTAGTGAATTAGAGAATGATTAGTGCATGGCAAATCTACTTCATTCTAAATATGTTAATTAACAGTCTATGCAGTGGGTGCAGTAGTTAAAAGCAATAGTAACCTCACACAAGCTTCAAATATAACCACACTCTAAATTGCTTGCCGTGGGTTTCTTTCAAAGGCTATATTTAATTAAATGCCATACAGTAGCCATTTCGAGGCTAATGGAACTTATATTACATGTAAGAGATCTGGTGAGGAGTCACTTAACCATCCATTACGACTGCGGTTTCAGTTGTGCAGCACCGATTTCTGGCCACGTGTAAATAATGGGGATTGAATCAGCATTCTAATACAATTGTGAATTGAGAGGAGTTTTGCAAACCAGTGAGGTAGATTTCATCAGGTAAGACTATTTATTTTCTTTGTTACATTGCATTGTAACATTCTGTATTTTCTGAAATACATGATGTGATTGGCAATGACCTATAAAAAAGGATTTAAAGTGTATTTTTTTGAATTCACAATATCATTTTTTAGATTTCTTTTTCAGATTTAATGTTAGATGAGGTCAGACGGTTTTGTCAAATCTACAGTGTGTAAACACAAGGCCGATCCAGTAAGACTGAGTGGCTCTTCGGGACAGAGCACAGAGCCACCTAGTGTTAGCACTCAGCACCCAATAGGCTCCTCTAGCAGCCTCAGGTTGTCTGGGTGAATGGCCGGCAAACACACTGACAAATGTGTTCGAGTACATATGGGGTGACACGTATGATGATTTTCAAGAAAATCCATTCAAGGTTGTTATCACAGCATCTAGGAAAGTATGCAGTTAATTTAAACAAGTGTACTTGGTTACAGTGTTGTTATTTTATACTGTAAAGTATAGTATTTTTACCTTTGGATAGTTTTAAGCATCACAACAAACATTCCCTGTCCTGTACACCTGCTTGTTTCATTGTGGCGTGCTGCTCCACGAATGTAGAATGGTTTCTCATATCTTGGTTAAGGGTGCCCCCATCTGGCCAACAGCTCACTTAATGTGTTCACAGATTGGGTGAGGCAGTTTGGTTGCTCCTTTGGTTCCCACTGCTCGTTCTTTGCTCTGATTCCTATTATGCAGGCCAATTGTCAGATAATATGGATTGTATATGTAAAATACCTATGCTAATTTTGCACTGACATGAGGTGATTTTAATTATATTAGTTGTGCGATGATTAGTGTTCGTAATGTGGAGTTTACGAACAGAAAACACTCAGGAGTTGTGGAAGATTTGGTTTGTTTTTTTGCACCAGAATTTTCAGGATTTATTACTATATCTCTCTCCATTTTCTCTCTCTCTCTGTCTCCCTCTCTCTTACACACACACACACAAACACACCCTCGGGGTCCATGCAGAAACAGTTGTTTTGGGGGAGTCTTACTGTTTTGGGTGAAATAAGGGTGGCAGTGTAATTTGGAGCCTTGCCAGACGAGCCCATTTTCTTGTGCGTGGTCACTGGGCGCTGGCTGCTGTTCATCAGTATGGAAGTCTATGAGGTGAGGAAAAATTGTAATGATGGACACTGAGCAGCGGGAATCAGCTGCTCAATAAGCCCCCCTAATTGCTTAGCAACAGTGTTCCAGGGTCTCTCATTTGAGATCAAGAGTTTAGTGGACTGAAGACTCCGCTTTGGAGAAATAGAGCTTGTGCCATTCGATAAGACGGCAGAGAAATGAGCTCTATCTTCTACTTCCTTTGTGCCCTCCCTCCCATTCCTCCACCCCCCTCTTCTCTCTCTCCTTCTCTTTCTCTCTCTGTCTCTCCCACTGACCCCCCCCCCCCCCCAACCCTTTCCTACCAGGATGATTATGTTACTTTCAACTGCATGATGTATTCAGTTCACTAGATTATTTTCTGTCATCTCAGTTAATTGAATTCTGTCCATCACATATAGATGTTTTCACATTTGCATAAAGGTTAGAGTGGTGAAGAGTGTCAAACTTCAATTTAGACAATGTCACTCAAATAAATATACTGGCCTCTTTCTCTCCCTCTCCCCCTATCCTGGCTCTCCGGAGGTGGGTATTTACGGATTCTGTCTGAATTTAAATAGATCTGTATTCCTGGGATGCCCTGGCTCTCATATACATGTAAATATGAATATGAAAATGACCGGATGGCTCTCTGATACGGGGTGCGTGACTATGCGTGCTTGGGTGTGTGTGTGAATCTTTTCAATAATCTACATTTTCGCACGTGTTTGATTATATGTGTGTGTGTGTATCTGTGGATGGTCGCCCTCATGGCAGGTTTGTGACACAGACGGTATGTGGGCATCGCTATCCTCTACAGTGACTCTCGGTAAGCACTTCCTCCTACTCCCCTACTCATTGTCAAGTGCCTCTAACATCCAGCCTACAACTGTCATGTGAAAATGTAGGACCGCGGTGGGAGGAGTAAGAAAAGGACCTACCCGAGTATAATGTGTGAATGTATCTATACACGCAGACACGTGTATAAAAAAAGCATGTGGTCAGATACACACATGTTCATTTTACACACACACTCCATTGAGATTTTAAAGCAGTTTCTCCATGGCAGGCAATCTGTTAAATGGCTACGACTGACAGAGGGAAATGGAGCATAATAACATGTCACACAAGGAAACATAGCAAAGAGGGGGGAGAGAAGCAGACTTCTCTGACAGACAAGAAGACCCAGGCCAATTCACATTTAATAAGTGTCCCGGAATATCCAATTATGTTTGCTTTTGAAAATTGATTCATATGTCTTTAGCGGCAATTTTCATATTAGCCTCTTTCAAATAAACATCTATTAGGTTTATGTATCACATTGGCGTGTGGCAACAGCATGCAGCCAGAGCCAGAATAAGTCTGTGTCAGTTAGTCAATAAATGGGAGCGCGAAGACGACAGACAGATTAGAGTGCTTATCTCTTTTCATCAACTCTGAATGCCGGCTGAATTGAAGGTCAATATCTGAGGATTCTCCAAGCCGAGCAGGTGTCTGGAGAGTATGGATTGGCTAGTGCTTGCAGCGCCTCTGTCCGTCTTTGTGGGCAGGCCAGGGCCAATTTCAAATGTGTCACAGCCGTATTTGAGCCAACAGTTACCTGGACAAAACCACTATACATTATACTAAATTCCTCTTTAACACTCCTTCCCCCACCACTCTCTTCTTCATTCTTCTTTCTTCCCTCACCGTCTCTCCCTTGGTCTAGATATGTCACACTGTGGGCTTTGTCAGTCCTTGTGACACATGGTGTGAGTTATCTGTGGAGACATAGAAAATGTCTGCTGAGAGACAAGTAAAGGTGGGTTGTTATTTATGATAACATGAAAGACAATTGTGTTCTGGTATTGACTGGGAGATTTGCAATCTTTTTTCTTTTTTTTCAGGAACAGATGCAGCCAGACGCTCAGCAATGGAGAAAACTTCTTTTTTGATTGTAAATTAGAAAACACAAATATGGGGGGAAAGTACAGAAGGTGAAAGCGTGCCTCTTTTCAATAGGCCATCTGCTTACAGCCATTTTCAAGGTTGTTCATTATTGATTACATCTCTATTTCTCCTTTCAGAGGCACAGTCAAAAAACACTAGATAAAGAACTATTTAAAACTTACTCAGGCAGCATACAACTCTATCTTGCTTCCTTTCTCTCCCCTGGTTTTCAGTGAATGCAGAGGTTTTCTTGTTGGAAATGGACAGTATAGGCCGTGAACGGGGCAGATGGCGCTCTGCTCTCGCCTCCGCCTCCCAATGTTTGTGTTTGAGCTTAGCACCCTGTTCAAACTCTAAAATCACACAAAAAAACTGTAGATAAAACAACATCGGCACTCGTGTGGTGCCACACATGAGCGTATGCAGAATGTGTGCACGTGCGTGTGTGTGTGTGTGTGTGTGTGGTTGAGGTTACGAGGCTGTGGAGGTGGCGCTTGTATATTGAAGGGTCTTGTCCAGTGTGTCAGAGGGCCCTTTCGGCTACTCTCTTCTCAGACAAAGCTTTGGTGAAGGGGCTCACTCCAACAGGACATGGCTGCTGGGGGGAGAGAGCAGCAGCAGCACTCCAGACCTACTCGCCTGCAGGAGGAGGCTATCTCAGCCACCTAGTCCACTCCTCAGGCTGGCCGATACCCTCCACCACCACCACCACCCACGGGGAAGGCCATATCTGACCTTATCTCAGCATGTGCTCAGCTGTCTAGGAACACACACTGGTAGACCCACAGAAAACAAGCTTTCATGGAGAGTGTAGGAAAATCACAAAATTGGCAGCACTTAAATGTGTACACATCCTAGCCAGTCTTGAAACTGGATATTACAGAGTGAGAAAATGGTATTGGACAATCATTGGTTTCACAAAATCAATGCTAACATTGAACGTGATGAAAAAAAATTGTAGATAGGACTTGTACTTGGACTTTTGTACTTGGAATTTAACAGCACAAGAAATTCATACACTTTTGCAGCACTTAATAAAGAGAAAGTGCCTGCTGAGTATTACAAGGAAATGAATGGCTGGCTTTATTTGTGTACGCATCTGTAATGTTATTGTAGGCATTTTTATTCATGCAGGCAAAGTTGTGAGCTCACCCTTGGCTTTTATTTACATGGTAGTCTTTCGTCCGCTCAACGGGAGAGCCTAGCTAGCTGTAGATAGGTCCTTTCAGATACTTACAAAGGCCGCTTCAGCTGCTTTTTGTTGCCGTAACTACCTCTTTCTTCCTCACATTTCAAATATCTTTGGTTCAGACCTGGTGGCCTTGATGAACAAGGTCTATAGAATCAATCAAATACTTCTCTTAGAAGATCTTAACATGGTTTAATGTTGGCCTTGCCACATTGTCCTTTTGAGATATAAACCTCATCCAACTTGCGCCTGAGATCCAAGTTTTTTTTCTGAGGGGGCTTTTTGTGTAGAGTGGATTTCAGAGAGGCCTCAGTGTGGGGGAAAACACAACCAGTGAGATACAAGCAAGGCTGAGGCATATTGTTCTCACTAATAATGAATGACAGCATACATCAAGTATTTTTTGTGACTCGTTCATTTACCACAGTCATAAAAACATCTTTAAATCAGTCAACTTTATATTCAACTTTTCACACAATCAATGAGTGTTGTATGAGTATGAGTGACTATTACGCTGTCTAAAATTAATGCATTTCATCTATCTCAATACTGTATATTTAGGTTTGTTAGCAATTCACCCATTTAATCTTAGACTTCCTATTTATTATAATATTTTCAATATAACCACCAAAACAAAGCGATTGCCACCAGTTACATATTTTTGGTAGGATAAAAAACTGTCAAATCTACTGGGATGGACAAATATGTCTTGTGACTATTACTGTTTTACCGTATTTGACCAGATAACCAATAAAACCTGTATTTTTTTCTTTCTTATTTGTCACGTGCAGCAGGAAGCATTGTTAGTGAAACAGACAGCTATTCATGGTGGACATATGTGCGAAGCACCATCAGCGTCTACAACCTCTCCCCAGCTTCAGTAAAACAGCAACATCTGCCTTCAGTTTTTATAGCCCGCAACATATGTCCCTTCTTTGGTGACAAAGCTGGCTAAGGCTGTCATGCTGTTCCTGTCCCCTAGTCCAAACATACATCTTTAGATACCTGTCAGCCTTTATTATTCCATCCTCTGTCGCTGCAGATAAGGGAAGTTAAAGTTTAATGAAATGCAGCCCGGCTACAGAGGCCTGGCTTTTATAATTTGTCACAGGCTGGGTGCTGGGAGCCCACTGCTATGTAAACACGGAGGCAGTGGTCACGGCCATTACTTCTAAATGATGGAACATGGACGAAGTGGCAGAAATGTCACTCTGCAACAGCCATTTTCCTGTTGTTGCCTTGCGCCGCGCTGTGCTGCCCCATAAACCAAGATGGAGACATCAAAATTTGAAAAACACACATTCTAATAAAGCCTGCGGTAATGTTTTCACAGCAAATTACCCACAGAAAGTATCCAAATGCAGTCATTTCCCGTCTGTATTTTCACATAAAATTGATAGCCAGCATGTTTCTCAGGCTGTGGTAGCCTTGGATGTAAGAACAAATATGGTAGTTGTAGGTGTGATGAGTGTTGAAGGCTCCAACGCCCTGCAGCAGTGCTCACTGACTGTAGCCCACTTACTGCACTTGGGTCTGGGGTAAAGAAGACAACCCATTCCCTGTCTCACGCACTAGGGCCACGGCAGTACTTACACTTTGTCCACCTATATAACCCTAATGGTAATTACAGATAGGCCCGGGAGGCCTGCAGCTATGGTGGTCAAGGAGCTCCAATGCACTTTATATCAGTGGACTGAAGAGTCTTAGCTAACTGCCTTGAAGTATCAGTAGATTCAATGCTTTCTGACCAATAGCTACTTACGAAATGGGTTACTTTCCTGAAGATTTTATAGAGGTATCGGTTACAGGAATATAAACAGAGTGGTCATTTTCCATTATTAAAAACTACCTGTTCAATCAGTCACAATCCCTTATTCAATACAGTGTTATTAGCAGTGCAGTTCATTTGGCCATAGACAAGGGGCAGCACAGTGTGACAAAAGAGGGAAGGGCCATCCCTCTTCACTGGTTTGTTCTGCACTAGACAGAACTCTAGGAAACAGCTTATTCTTCCACTTACATTTTGAGCTCCATATTAGCCTGGACTGCAGTCTAGCTGAGAGCAGGGGTCCGCACACCAGAACACACACACAGAGCACACGCATACACCATACACACTTCAGCTGCAGTTGATGTCTTAATGCAGGCAGGATCTAATTTAGCTGATCCTCTGACATTTATCCTTTAGGTAAACTCTAGCCCTCCCTTCGCAGTCCCAGTAGCACCCGTGCCAACAAAACGGCGCAGGCATATTTTAGAGCACCCGCTTCACACCTCAAAGTGCCCTCAGGGACACTCAGTGTGTCCTCTCTGGTGTCTAGTGAAATACTCCACATTTGATGTTATTTCTTGGGCCCTTTCTGATCAGGTACAGGAAGTTAACTGAGACTACACCCTTGATCAAAAGATATTTATTCTTGGCTGCAGCCATTTTCAGGTGGTGCAGAAATTGATGGGCAGCAGTACACAATAACATATGCGCTCACTTATGGCAAGGCACACCAACAAAGCTGTTCAGCAGACATGCGCAAGCATACTCAGAGGTGGTCTGTGTGTGTGGGTGTGGGTGTGGGTGTGTGTGGAACGGTAGGGGCTACAATCAGTAGCTCTGTGACAAGGGAGGGAGGTGGTGGATGGCGGGGGGGGACAGAGGGACAGGAGTGATAACAGATTGAGCGACTTTGATAAACTCTCTTCTAATGGTTGTGCCTGTCCCTCTCCCCCTCTTTCACTGGCGGCGGATTAGAAACCTGTATAAGGAGAAGCAAACACTGGCAGCTTCTCTGTGTAAGCAACAGAGAGAGGGAAGCAGAGGAAGATAGAGAGAATGAGGGAGAGGGATGGGAGGAGGAGAGACATGAGGAGAATGAAGGACAGAGGAAGAGAGGCAGAGTGGGAAGGGAGCCAGAGAGGATATTCAAGGAGTGGTACTTACCCACAGCCATCCATCGTTTCTCCTTAGCC
>CM022480.1:19571619-19588487 GCA_011952105.1 Coreoperca whiteheadi
TTTTGGGTTTTTTTTCCCCTCCCTCTTTTCCCACATCTTATGGGTTTAAAAAAAAAGCCCCCCCCCTCCTTTTTCCTCTCCCCCCCCCCCCCCCCCCCCCCCATCCCCTTATAGCCTCCTGCTTTATTTTTGCCTCCTCGGCCCTTGACAATGCAGTAACTGCTTACGGAGCACTGGAACTGCTCTTTGAGCCTGAAGTCGATGATGGGTTCAAGTGGCGGGTTGCAGGAGTTGTCAAACACGGCCTAATTCTGTGTGGTTAACGGCTAGGCGTGACACGTGCAGGACAGTGTAAACATGGATTAGGTTGATGTCTCAATCATAGCATGGCAGACTGACAGACAGGCTGCTGACGGTGGCAGCAACATGGGGAAGCTGCTTAAAGTTTGTACAGTCGTTCATAGTATTAAAACATTAAATCATCTTCTCTTTACTGTTTAAGTTGTATTTAACTTTTTTTTTTACTGTAGGAAACAGTAATCATCTGGAATATCCTTATTTGGGTCAACTGAGTCATTTGTCTACCTCTTCTTTTGACATCAGTAGTTTTCTGAATAAGCTTGAATACTGCAAATAAGTATAGTAATGAGCGGTAGAAAATGACTGACTGACTGACTGAATTGGAAAACTTTGAATCTACAAAATTCAAAACAACGTTGCTCAACTATAGATTATGTATTTTTTTACTGTAGCGTTGGATGACTCGGATTGTTGTATTACGTGGAGTATTTATGTAATCGTTAAGAGTAATAATTAAGGTTATCAACATATTTCCTTGCATACGTTTGGTTGCAATTTAATTTCCCATGGGTTTCATATGTATTTGTGGTAGATGAACCTGATGAACCACATAAACAGGATTCACAAGATTGCACATAAATGCAGCAGACATTTCAGTCACTCTTCTCTTTCAACTGCTTTTCCACACAGACTTTTGAATGGAAGAAATAATAAATACACAAACATAAATAATAAGTCTTGAAGGAAATACAGAAATATTTATAAAAATGGATGGGGCAATTCTGTTTGAATGTGCCTCCCAAATAAATTCTTTATAGAATAAACACAGTGCTAACCTTAGCTTTAATTAACAGACGTTTAGATTTACAGCAGTGACCACAATGTGACCCTACTGAGGATCAGTAAAGAACTAGATATTTATTAAGTGAGATGCTGTGTTTTATTGAACATGGAATGGGTAGGACCCCACGCCTGGCTACCATTCAACTGAGAGACGGCTCAAAATAGAGAGGGATAATGTAACCATGCAAAATGAAAAGCAAATAATTATATCCAGCTTTAAAGCCTCTATTAGTGCTGTTCTGTACGAACAAATGGAAAATTGCACACTTAGTAATTTGTCCATTTGATTATGGCTGCTGAGTATGTGTGATTAAAATAGTGTAATTATATCTACTGTACTGCATTCATGCTCTGAACAAAGATGTTGAAATATGTGACAACTGTACTGTAGTGACAGTTTGATTGACTGGACACAATACCATATTCTGCAGTAAATTAATAGAATGTTCCATTTGCTAAAATGATCCATGAAAAGGATTTACCCAGAGGAGCTGAACGTTCAAACTGCACATAGCTTTTACCATGGAACAGGGGTTAAACTATTAAAAAGACAACTATTGACTTCTACCGCAATGTTTCTTTTCAGCTTGTGCGAATACGAGGCATTAAAGCACCACTCCACACAGCAGTAAAAAAAAACAACCCACTAGCTTTAGTGAAATTCTTGCCACAATGTCAAAGAAGAAATATCCCAAATTGCTATACACTGGTAGCAGTTATGTTGAGTAGCATCCTAGTCAACCGGGTTGTCTTTCTCTGCACACAAGACAACGTCACCCTTCTGAGGGCCAGTAAACTTGACGCTCGAACGTGAGGCTTCATCTTCTTGCGTCAAGTGCTGCAAACAATGTGCACTCACAGCAAGCGTTGCTCAACTCAGGAGACGACACGCTCCAGTGATTGTGCCTTTGCCACAGCTATTTGTGATTGACAAAGGCCCATGTAACTTACCACTGACTTACCTCACAACCTGGTATCTCCGTATATCTCAGCGGGAGAGCAAACAAATGAGCAGTACATAACTCGCTCACTCGGTCCTCGCAGGCCATCAATCAAATGGACAAGTGTACACTACTCCGTGTTAGAGAGCTCAGAGCTGAACTAATCCAGTAAATACAACAAAAGCCCCGACCTGAGAAAAATCCTGTCTGAAGATCCAGTCTCAAACCACAGGAGGAAAGCTGGGAACACAGAAATCTAATGACTCCAAAGCAGGCATGAAGTGTGAAATCCTACTCTTTCCAAGCTGAGCCTGCCTATGAGACAAAGCTGGTAACATTTGTTGTGATTCACTGAGTGGAGTCATTAGCTAGTTTACAAGTCGCTACCAGAAAATATTAACCATTATTACTTGATTATTGTGGAAAGCCATGTTAAAAGTATGTCACTTGAAATTCATAATAGCAAACTGAATGCAAACATTGTTGGGTATTGAAGTCTTTCAATAGCTGTCTTGCCATCATCACACTCATCATACCAGTGCATTACACTGAACAAAAGAGCTAAAGGCCAATTATTGAAAGATCCTCACAAACTAGTGAGCTAGCTAAATATTGTCAACTCCAGCCAAATTCCCAATCTTCCTCTATTAATTAAGCCATTTAATCATCCACCACACTAATTGCATAATTAAATCACTGCCTCCTGGGTGCTACTGATGTGCAGTGGGTAATCTGGCTCACAAATACCACTCATCAACAATGTGGGCTGGTTGATAATGGTAATGGATGGCTAGGACCACAGCAACTCACCAAGGACAACTTCAGCTTCATAAATACACAAAAGGTTATGGTCAGTCTTTACACCATTCTGATATGGGGAAGAGATTTTGTTTACTGTCAGTGCAGAGAATGATATAGTATTGCCGATGCCTTCTTGCATTTGTGCTGCTACTCACATTAAAGAGGCTATTCAGATTGATATACAACAAAACTGTGAATTGAGAAAAACACCACATTTTCTGTTGTAATGATTATGTATTAATAATTATGCAAGTACAACATGCTTGACCAATACACTCCATTTTAACTGATGAAGTTTTTTTTTCAGTGTGAGATGTTCGCCTCCTGTGAAAGTATAAATGGCATTTTTAATTTTTAAGAATATTATTTCAAACATTTCTTACATGATAGCACAATGTGTATCATTATTTGAACATTGCTTTTTTTTTCCAATAAGTTATATGCCAGTATGAGTTTAACATAGTCTAAAGAGAACAACTTTACATTCACAGAGATTCAAAACTACAAATAAAAAAGCAATCAAAATCATAAAAAAAAACGTTCCACTACATAAAAGAAACAGCCTCTTATGCAAATACAACAACATGCTGTTGCCCTCCAATTTAGCACAATTGTGGTCAGTCGACATGAGTGTGACCAGCACAAACACCTTGTGTGTTGGCATTGTTGGGTCTTCTCGTCTCAGCACAAGACTCAGCGGCTCCAGCCAAGTGTTTAAATTCCTGAAGAGCCTCCAGAAGAAATTAGTATGTAATGGCCACACTCTGCAAGAAGAAAGACCCATTATGGCTTTCCACTGACTGTACTTGGCTTTCATTTGTGAGCTAAATGGATGCGCGTGAAGGTGAGAGTTCACTAGCCATTCAAGTATTTGGCTTTAACTGGCTCCAGCACTCTTGCTTTAATTCAAGCAGAAGGACAAGTATGAATAATCGCTCTGGATAAGACTCATCACAACCAGTGGCATGAGCCGCCACCCCCCACCCCCCCCACAACCACTACCAACCCCCCCCCCCCCGCCATAAAAATGGCTGCTGAAGCTTAATGACAAAATACCATTTACATCATGCCTTTTAATTTACAATTTTCCAGCTTTTGTTGCTGCTATCTGATTTCGGTTTGTTAGCTTCCCACTGTATTATTTTGATGCAAATTTCCTCCCAGCTCATCTCAACTGGTTCTAATTTCACATTTGTTTATCAGAGCTAGAGAAAATAGCTATGGAGAAATGGGTAACTCTAATCAATGTAAAATAGAGCACAAAATATCCAATGATTACGAATCCACGAAGGCTGGCAGCCTGTGCAGCGAATTGAGGCTGTAGGATGAAATAGCCCATGTGGTATCATGGGGACAAAGAGACCACACCCAGCTGACACTGTGGGGATGAGTTGTAAAAAATTCAGGTTTTGAAGAGAAATGTCTGTCATTGGGTCCATAACGAAGGAGTGACTGCTTTATTTAAATACACGGGAGTGTACAGCCAAAACTGCTAATACAAGGCCCCAAGGGTGTTCATCTCATGTAATATATGCACAGGCTAATTTATTACTCCAGGACTAATTTCCACTGCTTGTGCTTGGAGTTGTCTTGCTAATTATGGAATGTTTTTTTTCTTTCAACCATTTTTTTTCTCCCTGATTCATAATTGCACATCCACATTCAGGGGCAGTGTCGTTGCAAATGAGATGAGGCCTTGCCATTTGGCATTCACGGCCCCCCACACCCAGGTGAGCCCACATCCCACACAGGGCACAAGCAATGCTCCATTTCCTTCCAAAAAACACCCACCCTCCCAATCACCAATGCTTAGATCTTTGATGGGCTCTGTCCCCAGAACTGGTATGACCATCTCAGAAATATCAGATAGGCTGGTGTGTAATTAGACTTGGGACTTTAATTAGGAAAAGTTAACTGTTAGATGAAAGCTGTCACATCTGTGATACGTACTGCTGGTCCCCAGGGGGGTCTGCATCAAAAGGCCCTTCCCTGCTGAGCAAGCCCACTCTAGCATGTTCTCATGCGCCAAATCAGGCCCTCTGAGTGGCAGCGGATGTGAAGGGATGGAAAAACAGAGGCGCAGACACAAGTTAACTGCAAAGGAGAGACGAAGAGGAGGAGGAAGACGGAAAAGGGAACGAAGGAAAGAGAGAAGAGAGAGAAGAAAGGGAAAATATCGCAGAGCCGCTCGGCTGCTTTTTTGTGTGTCTCGTTAAATGGAGAACACGGCACATGCACAAAGGGATCTGAGGGAAAACAATGTCGCTTAACAAGACATCACTGGCTCATCATTAGCAATTTGTTGAGGGCATAATTTTCTCCTGCCCCTTGCATAATAGGTGCCCTGGGATATTGCCGTTGCTTTTGTGTCCCCTCATTTGGCTATTTATTTACTTGGCTCGTGTCACAAAAGAGATCTGGCCACCTCAAGCGAGAGCCAAGATAGCGCTGTTATGGCTCCACATCACAGCCCTATTAAGATGGAGCTCCTTTAATTGACTCCCCTAGCTCATTGCCTGACCTGGAGTCTCGCTGATCCCACCCAACCAATAAGCGGCATCGTCTCACAGGGAAAATCTTAGCACGATGTGATGTTTTTGTTCAACTTGTTTTGGCTGGTTGTGTCAAATCGTGTTGCTATTGGGTGCTCTTGTTTGTTTTTATGCATCGTGCTCTGAGTTAAGGTCTTTTCAGACGGGGGGGCGTTTGACGCGCCTAGTAATTCATTTTCAATCAGGGGTAAGCGGGCCGGTAGTGAGGCGCGGGCAATCTGATCTGTAGATCGACAAGCGGGCACAATCCCGTGAAACTCTGGCGGTCGTGCTCGTCTCACACACAGTTAAAACTGCTACAGTTGATTTTTCTTGAACTTTCTTCTACGCAACACGCAGTGCAAATCAATGGACGAGAGACCGATCCTTGCCATTTGTGAGTTCCCTGAAATATATAACTGTTTTATAAATAGTTATCGGGACATAAACAGGAGGGCTTCTGCACGGCAGAGCATCAGCGCAAGACTGGATGTATCAGGTAACGTTACGTGTAGTTTTAATTTAAGAAAAAGTTACAGCTATGCTAATTTAGCTAACTTTAGCCATCAACAATAACAGTCTGTGGTTGGCATCAAAGAAAATACAGCTGTATCGGCAGGTATATAGTAGTGCACAGAAGCCGTTTCCATGGTTACCATGTACTGAGTGCCTGACGTTTACTGTCTGCCTGTC
Organism: Coreoperca whiteheadi; assembly: GCA_011952105.1. Taxonomy (NCBI): domain Eukaryota; kingdom Metazoa; phylum Chordata; class Actinopteri; order Centrarchiformes; family Sinipercidae; genus Coreoperca; species Coreoperca whiteheadi. The sequence goes on from CM022480.1 coordinate 19,577,669, forward strand.
TTTTCACATGAGGAGCACAGTGAGACCCCACGGATCCAAGCGGGTACGTAGGCAGAGTATCACCATCTGAAAAGACATTTAAGCTGCTAAAAGAATAGTCAGGAGTGATTCTGTATTTTGATACAGATGTATTTTGAGTTGCTCTCCCTCTACCTTCTGTCTTGTGCTCCCTCTCTCTCCCAACTAGAAAAACTACAACAGCTGCAAACTGCTGTAGCAGTGTTAAATATGGCGAAACGGCTTGACGATATCACTGCCATTAATCACAAAAGCGAGGAGAGAGAGCCTTATAATTTCATTGTGTGCGTTTCCTGTTTACCCGTCTCCCCAGATGGTACTGCCAGCGCTCCACAGAGGCGCTCTCATACTGTTGTTCCATCGCCCCTGCTTTCTGTGGCCCTTTTGTGACAGTATCGACACTGAACTGTCATTTACATTCAATAGACACATACACTGGGGATGGATGGATGGTCGAATGGATGGATGACCCGAGTCATGGCAACAACGTAGCTATTTGTAAAAACAAAAAGCAGTTTTTCTGGAAATGGAAAGATATTGATGATGCTAACTCAGGGCAGCGCTGACAGATTGCGATGAGCATAATGATGTGCATACACTAAGGACCCCCTGACATCCTGTGACTTGCCCCTTTTTTCCACCCATCGTTCTTTTTGAATGACAGCATTCACATTAGTGTAACTGTAATACGATTGTGCCTGTTGTTGAGGAAATGAAAATCAAGTATTTGACCTCTGTATCTTACAAGTGTCTTTGTCCTACACTGTGGTGGCCTTCAGACTGATGGTGCAGTAGCACCCTTTCATGCCACCATTCTCTCTTTATTTGTTCATAATTGTTAAGCCTTCACATCAAGACTAAACAGCTTTAATGTATTCTGTCCATAGCATAGCTGGAATTTGCATGAATTTGTCAGGCTTAAAGCCAGGCTGCCTGTTCTTAGTCCTTCATTGCGTGAAGTGTGTTAAATGTACGCACATGCACACAGCAGCCCCATGTCGGCTGCTTTGACATAAAACTGTGCTTTGGCAAGGCCAAACGGGAAGATAGTGAAATCGATTTCCACATTGTATTTCACACCCTTTCATCAGGCCCGGCCCCGTGGCTGGAACGCTTGTGATTTCAAAAGCACTTAACATACGCCAGCCCCTTTGTTCAAGAAGCAAACTACTTCTGAGGAGACATCAATGCAAATAAAACCAACTAGCAGAGCGAAGGGAAACTCGAGCTGAAGAACAACCAAATTACCCGTAGTTAATACGTCTTCATTACAATTTCTCTCTCTCGCTCTCTCTCTTTCTCCTGCATACCAAAGATTCTCAGCGCTAATGATTTTCTGGGTATTAAAGAGGCACCCACTGCTGTCACTCTGGATATGAAACAAGAAAACAGATTATTGTCGAGATCACCCACTGTGAACACCCAAATGATACTTAAAAAATAATGATGTTCTTCTTAACCATACTCATTAACAGCACAGTGCAGGAAAGAACAATACTCTCCTCCAGGAAAGACAAACAGATTTCAAATTAGAGCATAAAGCAGAGAGGCAATCAGTTTGGAAAAACACTGAGGAAGGAAACAAAGCAGACGGTGTGGTGATATTCTGTTCCCACGCATGAGGATTTGTGTACACTTGCAGTGGTTTAAAGTGACTGAACATTTGGCCATGGTTTTTGGGGTAAACTCTGCATCTTTTGTATTTTTTAATCATAGCCAACACATGAAAGACATCCATTGAAAATGTAATCCTGGATAGTAAGTTGCTGCAATGAATGTCGACTACTATCTGCCTGACGCGCATGTAGTTGATGCCAGACACATCAAATCATAATGATAATTATTGATCGCCCACTGTTCTTCACTTCAAACGTCCTCTGTGTACGTACTGTATATTAATATACATCTGTTGTGTTTTTCCTGCTGAAATAATTGGCACCATACGGTAACAACAGAAAAGTAGCTGCTGGTATTATTTTGTATACAGGGCGACATGTAACGGAATTAGTTTTATTTGCCTCAGTTAAAACTGTAAGTTTAGGGTTCATAGCTTGACAGGAAGTCCATTTCAACAAGTTGCCAATGAATTACTTACGCCTAATTTCCATTACATAGGAGAGCGATTCAAATGTTGGCCTATAAATAGACAGTAAAGGAAGTCCAATGTTCCATAACTCAACCCTTGTAATGGCGTACTTTCCTGAATAGGACAAGTAGGGACACAGTGGGATTGTTCAGTTCTCGCCAAGCCAAAACGATTCTTTGTCAACCAGGCATAAATAACATAGTGTTGATTGTTCTGTCAAAGTTAATCTGACAGCTCGGGGAAGCAGTCATTTATCTAATGACAGAGTTTCTATGACGACAATCGATCCTCCTTCAGCCTGGTGTGTATGTTTGGGGGGGGTGCTTAGTTTAACACAGTAAAACACATTCAGGAACAAGGGACAGAGATGCTTTGTGGTGATCTGCAGCTTTGTCCTTAAAGGTATTACTTTGATACATTATTAACACACACAAAGTTTCAGTGTGCATTCTTTGGTCTTTTATTTCATTGGCAATATGCAATTTTTGCAGATATCCAAAAGCTAATAACTTTGCCACAATAACATGTCATCACAATACCACGGCATGTCTTTTTTCCACCCGTGAATTTTACCTGATATTCTGGGATATAATGTGTTGCCCAGATTGGTTTCTGAGGGTCTTCGTTCACTGAGAGAAATTAAAACTAATTAATTGAATTCAAGTGTAGTAAATGTTCAAATTGTTTTGGGATAACATTATCATCTTCATTCTTCAAGTTGGACATCAACTTTGTCTTAGTAACTGTCACATTTAGAATAATTAAATTATGAAAATGATGCTTCATCTATTAATTTGACTAAACATGTGGCATATTTTTTATATTGTTCACAGTAATATGAAAACATATTCAAAGGAATAATTGCCAAGTTCCATGATAATATGTTGTGCACCTCTACGAAGGCGAAAGACCTGCATTGTTTTCACCACCAATGTGAAATATCTTTTTCTTAATAAGAAAAGAGCGGTAGGTCACTCTTAAAATCTTCCTCTGTGAATAAGTGACCAAAAAGAAACCACATTTACGGCGACATTTCTGCAGTTCAGGAAGGCTGGTTGTGCTGCTGGAGAGAGAATATAATAGTTACGCAGCTGACTTTATATTTTAGTACTCATCTGTAAATGGAGTCAGAAATCCACTCTTGGACTCTCCAAAACACTTAGCTAAATTCTCGCTGTTACATTCTTGTTGCACTGAACAGGTCACCGCTATGGCTGTCATGTGACTGTGATGCGTTATGACAATGGCTACATGGTTTTAGGTAATGGAGAACTGGCAGAAATGAGATTAGAGTATTCTTGGAAAGGTGTCCTTGGATGCCTCTGTTATCAAAGAATTGCATTTGATATGAATTCGTCTTCTCCTTAGAGTCCCTCCTTGGACTTATTGCTTGTCCCCAGAGAAAATTAATGAGAATGCACACATGCCTTTATGATGATATACATCCCTCATAATGAAATGCATTAATGTTGCGAGAATGCTGAACATTGTCAAATGTATTTTGGATTATAATGAGTTGAAGGACATTGTGGAGCACTGAATGACCCAGTAGCAATGGGTAATAGCTAGCAGCAGAGAAATTAAAATATTTTCTTGGCAGAAGTCTGGTTGCATCTGCTTAGCTCTGTCAGTACTTTTAACATCCTATTACTCTGAGGAACATTCAGTGTAGTGTCCTTTTAAATTAAAAAAAAACTGCACTGCTGTTGCAACTTGTTTTGTTTCTTTATGAAATGAGGAAATTAAGAAAGACTTACTATCTGTGTCTGCTTTAGCAAATGTCCAAGTGTCCTGATACCTTGACAGCATGTCTCAAATAAGGTACGTGCTAGAGAAGGGTTGAAAAAAAGTCTAAGACAGAACCTTGACAAATATCATCCATAACATTAAAATAGCCCCTATTGTCATTACGGACAGAGAGATTAAATTCATCTCATCATACGTAAGTATGACTGGTGCCTCAATAGGCTGATGCCAAGCGGCAAGCCAAGAAGATTAGCAGGGCACTGATATCATTATTTCCGCCTATCAGGGATTTAGCAGGGAGGCAATTGTAATTTCTAGGCTTATTAGTTCACACTCGGAGGAGAGAAAGCCCAATGATAAAGCCAACTGTGACAGCCGGGCATTCCAGCAGCAAGTGCTGTCACTGTGACACTGACCAAATGCCAGTGTGCCTCTGTCCCTGTAATCCTGCCTAATGGAGGTTAACACACAATACAAAGAGGTCCTCATCAACGATCACAACAATCCACACATTTGCATTTTTAAGTTATAAGAGTGGTCACAGAGAAAATCAAAATTAGGGAGGCGGTAACTTGTGGAAATGAAGAGCGGGAAGGGCGGGGGGGCGGGGGGTATTGGGCGCAACTAGAATTGCAAGCACACCCATACACGCATACACCTCAAGTGTATTTTAAAGTTGGGTGGAGAAGTGGAGCAGCAATCTTGAGGGTGGCAGGCAGGCAGATCCTCTTGGCAATTCGCGACATCTGCCTCTCCTGCCTGGGCAGCCTGTGCCAACGCCGGCCCCTGGAGAGAGCCCCATTCCCAACACACTAAAGCCCAGAAGTGTTTGTCTAGCCTAATAAATATTGCACAGCGCTTCCTCTTAATCTCATTAATGTTTGTGCATGTCTGTTGGTGGCTGTAGATACAAACAAGGGATGAGCATTAAGCCCTTAAAAAAAAAAGACGGCCATCATCGACGCCACCGGCCTCCTCCCTAGAAACACAACTTTGGTCGGCTTCCTTTAAGCCAGCGAGAAACACAGCGACTGAAAGACTTAAAGCATACAGGCATTACTATCTGCTCCCTAACACCTGAGTTCATCCCCATTCGATTTGTCTCGGTAAATCCAGGCGTAGGATTTGGGATGCTGTCATATTTGGGCCAGATGAAGATATCTGCGGTTCTGTTTGGCAACATGTCTCCTTAATTATGCCTAATTTATAGACCAAATAGCCGCTTATCACTCCCACTGTCTGTGACAGCTTAATAATCTCTAACCTCTGTGTGTGTGTGTGTGTGTGTGTGTAAGAGAGAGCGTGACCGGGACCTTAATATGATTTGTGTGTTTTGGTGTCATGGTTTTAACAGTTTTATAAGCCACCCCAGTGATTAGTATCATGTTATTAGGGAGTTACATATTTGACTTTATTTTTCTCAAAGGAAGCCACATTGTGACCAATTGTATTACAATAATGGCATTAATCAGGGTCTCCTGGGAGGAGGAGAAAGGTGATTTGCATAGCAGCGGCGGACAGTTCTCTGTTAATATATTTGTATGCATGGTAGACTCCTAGTATACACTATAGAAAAGGTTATTGGCAGAGGAAGAGAAGCCACCTAAAGGGTTTTCAGCACCTTCCTCAAGCTATAAAATGTTGTTGTAGTCATTATTGATGACAAATAGGCAAATGGGGCTGGTGATTGCTTTAAAAATCATCACCATTGTTTTTTTTTCTCTCTTGATACATTCCTTCTTTCTCCACCGTGTGATTGTGTGTGTGTCTGTGTGTTTGTGTGTGTGTAACATAAGGAGGGGGTATGGGAATGGAAGTAGAGGTGGGCGAGAGGGCCCTGATGGCCCTGCAATGAAATCTGCCTGAGCTTGCCTCTACCAGCTGCAATTATCATTAAGCCTCCAATGGAACTGGTCCACTCCAGAGACACCTAAAAGCCGCCGTAGACCCACACATAATATTGTATTAAATGGGACCAAAAAAATCAATACACAATGCAAATGAAAAGCAGGGGAGTAGGATCCACTCAGTATGCATATTTCCTGTCAAGTACACTTTCTGACCCGCTGAACGCCGTTCGTGGCGGAACTCAGTACTTTTGAAAATTACTGATGATCTCTTGTTATGAGCCCCTATCTGCCTGCCTGGCACTATTTGTGATACGCTTGTCTAGCTGCGTGTGCTGAAAACCCGCTCGGTTCCTCGCTGAATTAAAAGAGTTTGTCCATGAACTGACGAGAATGTGCTGCTTATGTCCTTTTTGTACACAGTAAATGGAAATGTTGATAAATACCTCCTCCCATGAAGCACTTGTTTTGTGGCGGCTGTGTGCGGCGCACAACGGCACAAGAGAGCTAATTATGAGAAGGATGAGCCCGGGTGAGGAGCAGCTACTTATTTTGCTGCCTTTCTTTCCATTGTATGGAGATATTATTTCTGGGATGTAAACATTTGTGCTGCATTTGGGTGTGTTTGCCTGTGCGTATATTTGTGTGCAACATTGGAGAGTGCATACAGCACATGGAAGAAATACTCCAGCAGGAAGGAAGGAAGCCACTGAATGCTCTGTTAGTGCAAACAGATAAGTGCTTATCATATACCTGTAGCCAGGAGGTCATATCCAATATAGCCAAGCAATTCCTCCAAGCTCACTTCCCCTGGTTGAATTTGCAATCTTAACTGGTAGGGTGGTCCCTTCTATTGTGAACAGGGCACACACTGGGTTGTCAAGGTATTCTCTCAGAGGCCCACATTCCCTCTATCCCACAGAAGCTATTTATTCTCTCTCTCTCTCTCTCTCTCACTCACTCACACACACGCACCAAGCGGCACATACTATTTTTGGACATCATTTTTTTATTTACTGAAATCCTTTTCAGATATTAGAATTTGATATCATACAGCTTGTGCGTCCCCCAGTATGTAATAATATTATTTTCTGTAGTGGACTATGTTGTATCTGTATTAAAAAATCTCAAACCTGTGGTGATAATCTAAAGTATGTATGACAATTGGTTAAAAGAACATTAACTTGGAGAAATGGTTTCTGAATCCACATGCGTAAGTAGTGTGTTGTGTTGTTTTATTATTAAAAGAAATATAGTTACACCATTTCCAGTGTTTCTTGACAAAATGTATAACCAAAATGAGTAAAATCAAATTGTGATTCAAATTGTCAAACTAGAACTCTGCATACTCAAGTCATTTATTTATTTTGATATGTAAATTATTTAGGGTTTTATTTCCTTATATTTCTATTAGTACTAGTACTATAATTCAACCTGTCCAAAAACTTTATTACATTAAAATGTAAAATGCACAATTCTTTTTAGAATTTTAGTTTATGTCACGGCATGAGATCTTCAGGTACAGTGAACTAGATTTTTTTATATATCACTTCTAAATTTAAGATGTTTAAGTGAGCATTGGTTAATTTAAAATCTTTTGTTTTTGTTGCAGGAATTCAGATTTTTTTTAAATAATAGAAATATAAAAATGATATATCATTAGTACCTTTACGCATTCAAAAGTTCAATATTTCAAATGATCGTGTGCTTTTAGTCCTCTGCCTATTCACTTTCTGCGCAGTAAACATTTCAAGTGAGTGGCAGCATCTTCATCACACGTCCGTCTCATCATCACAGAGCAGAGATGAGCTGTTATCTAATTTGTCGCCAGCTAACACGCTTGTAAAATGGGACTTTACACAAGAACAATGTTAGTCACATGTGGTCTTTGGTTTTCCCCTTCCCTCCTGCTTTCTTTCTCACACTTTCATTTTTTTTTCAACTGCACCTCAGCGGTGGACAACATTTGTGAATTTGTTTTAGGTCAATGGTTATGATGTGAACTCATTATAGGAAAGGTCAGACCCATACATAAATGTATACAAGGCTACCGCAAGCATGGCCCGTCTCAGAGAAGGATCTCAGGATACTTAAAGGACTTCGCCCTGAAAAGAGAGAAGGGCAGACCTCACAGGAGGTTCACAGGAGCTGACTGTCTGTCTCAACCAGTCAGCCAATCCCGTGTCTCACTTCGCTGATTATGCACACTTCCCAGACCGCACTGGAGATACTCCACAGGGAAAGGGGCAAAGAAGCAGGGTCTTATACGTTGTCGTGTCTAAATAATGATGTTGGAGCCACGAACAGGGGTGCCCGCTATTCCCCTTGGAGTTTTGGTCCATGGCCTGCTGCCTCTCTGGTTGAGGCTCCTGTCTCTAATGACCCATGTCAAAGACTACCCCGCACTGCTGAAATGACATATCATACCTCATCACTTAGACCCCACACTGACAATTATAATCATATATATAGCTTTTGCTGCCGGATCAGGCCACCATTATGCCAAATGATATGGTGATGAGAGACGCGGCAGTAGGAGATGGAGCCGGCGAGTGGAACAGAAAAGGAGGGCAAGAGCAGGGGAATGTGTCCAAGCACAGAGCACAGCAATGAGGGATGACTGAAGACACCTAGTGAGGAATTGCAGTATCAGTGTTCCTTACACAGGGTTTCATTCTTCACACAAGTTATTGTTCATTCACCCCCTTGCCCCTTAAAGAGTCATATCCTGCCCTGTTTGGCTAAAGAACACTTTCTGTCTGTATGGGCCCTGTCACTCCCCTCTTGTTTCTTACAATGGGGGGTTTTAAGCTGCCACACTAGATGTGTAAAACCCTTCCCTCTCTGATGGGGCTAGGGCAAGGACCACCAGCATACTTGGCCCCTCTGCCCCATGATGCACCCAAAACAAAAGTGCATTGAGAGTGTCCCTAGTTTTTGTTCCTCAACCTCGAAGTACCAACACCCACAAGGCACTGGAATCGCTTCCTGTGCTGCACTTTCCTGTACATTTATTACCCTGTTCTGCCAATCACATGTCCTTCAAGCTCCAAGATGGATGTTTGCTGAATGAGTTAACCTTGTGAATATTTGACAGTGGCTTTTGGTGGGCCACCTCTTTGAGGCTGACTTGGCACAAAGGCGTTTTTTGTTCACGATTTTTCTGTTTCTCTTCCTTGTGTTCTTCTTGTTGTCCTTTGTTTCCTGCTTCCCCATTTCTCTCTTTTTTTTAAAAGAAGTATCCTTTAGGGCAGGCTTTTCAGTTCAGCATCGTTTTATTCTCTTTGCTACACAATTGGTATACTTCTACCATATCTCCCCTCTAGTCACAGCCCCCAGTTTCTATCCACAGCCCAGCCTCCATTCCCCAGCCCTGCCTGTCCTGCAGCAGATTTAGCTTTTGTTGGCTAGTGTTAATAGGATTAAAATGGGTTACTAGCTCAATCACAGAGAGCTTCAAACCATCCCTAAATGTAAGTGTCTCATGGGGGTCGGGGGGCATTGTGGTTCTGTCTTTCCCCCCTCTGGCAGCCCTCCTGATCGGAGGAGAAACCCCAGGCCTGATGGGGGTGGCAAAGGTTTGGCCTCCGGGAAAATCCGCAGGATTATGTCAGCACTCATTACAATGTACACAAAGACCACAGGATCAGTAGGAGCACAAACGGAGCTGTTAAGTCAAATAGGGTGGGCCAGGGGATTCTCCGCTTCCACCCTGACATTGATTAGCCTTTGTGCGCCGTGACTCCCCACATTCAGGCTACAGCCGCTGGGTTGCCTATCGGAAATGTCTAAAGTTAGTACTAGCTTTTTTACTGGCTAGAATCTCAATTTTGAGGCTTAGTCTTACATTTACGTTTGGAATTACTAAATAAAGTTGACCTGTTACAACGAACTGCAGTATTTAGCCTGATGTTTCATCCAAAGTCACAGATTTTTACCAAGCAGACAAAAACAGCCAGCCAGCTATGATAAAAATCAATTCAGCCTTGTGGCCAAGGTGGATTTTGTGGGTATACTGCACTGTGCCCAGCACCCATACATAATTAGACAGTGGATGAGAATAGTAGGGGATCTATTGTGATAATGTGAGGTCACATCGCTCTTGAATATCCATGATAATGACCATATCCAGTGAAGTTGTATCCATTAGGCATGCTGAAGTGTCCAGTACCGCATTCACACAGCCCTGAGACTCACACATACATGCATATACCTCATTTGCATAGCGCTTAAACAAAAGTGAAAACAGATAATTACAAAAATAAAACACAATAAACAGCCGGACAGAATTAATATTCTGCTTCTCATTAAAACACAACAAATGCATCCTGGGTGGAGCATGTGCGTGACTACTACTACAGTGTCACCCCCCAAGGCTGGAAACATGAGGGGCCGGCCAGCGATTGATGTTTGTGTTCATTTGAATAGGTGCTCAGTGGCAGTGTTCCACCCTACGTACAGCACACATTTTCATACATGACGATAACACACTCGTCCATTCACGGACACACACTTGAAGTTACATAAATACGTGTCTGGTTCATGCACACGGGCAAACACGCCATCTTCTACCACACATAAATGCTTTTGTTGATCAGCGTGCACACTTGTGTTAAGCGATGCAAAATGGCCACGTTCACAATTCACTAGTGCTTGTGCATGCTAAAAAGGGCTGATTTGCCAGGAGCATGTGCGTTTGTCCACTATGTATCGCTGTAGTGAAAGTTTCAAAATATGCACCAAAGCTGGATCTACTAAGAACATGGATTCATTTTACTGACCAGCAAATATAATACAATCTCCATGTTCAAGCCATTGCACAGATGTTGCATTGCCAATTTGTCCTGGCTAAACAACAGGAAGCGATTGAAGGGATTTTGTTTCCATTTCTGCTGCATCAGGTTAGAAAACAATGCACTTGGTCCGCACAGAGTACGTAGTGATTCCTGTTAAAGTAGCTTCTCAGTGGAGATTGCTGAGGTCCTTTAAGAATATTACAGCCATATGGGTTTTCCCTCCACACGTATCTGTGTATTTATTTACCTAGATTAGATCATAAAATCATGAAATTACCCTAAAATTGCTTTTTCGAGAATGCACACAGCATACATATATATATATA
>CM022480.1:19588512-19604175 GCA_011952105.1 Coreoperca whiteheadi
TTTTTCGAACGTACACAGCGCATACATATATATATATATATATATATATATATATATATATATATATATATATATATATATATATATATATTGCCCCTATCCCCTCCTGTCAGCGTATTCATAAATGTTGCTGGAAAATTTCTTATTCTAGCAATCCTCCAGATAGCCAGAGCCCATTTCCATAGCTTTAAATAATGTCAATCTGGGCAAACCCTGGATTGAAGCCCCTGAGCCGGAAGGCACAATTTCTCCTTTGCCTACAGTCTGATAATTTTCGGAGCTATTGGCAACTTGGGAATTTTGCAGCCTTATCACTTGGGCTCAGCGAAGTTCACTGCCACTAATCGGTGCAGGGATCACTCATTCAAGGATTGCATGATCATGTTTTTTTCCAGGGCAGTGACAGCTGTCTGCACCGGGGCATTAGCAATGCAGATGAAGCAGCCTAATAGGTTAATGTGTAACACACGAAAATTAGGTTTAATCCCCAAGTGAAATAATCTAACATTTTCAAATTCCTTGATGTGGGAATAGAGACATTGCCTGTGACTCAATTAGGTGCAATGCGGATCAAAGCAAATTTACCTAGAGCATGTGCCCTAGATCCCCAGCACGCAGGCACGTGTATGTGTGCAAGTGTGTGTGTGCGTGTGTGCATGTGACAGTGAGGGATATGGCAGTGTGCCTGTCCTCATAATGCCGCAGGCAAACCCAGGGCGGCAATAACATCATCATGACAGGACCTCTGCCTGCTTATTTATTCCCTTTACTTACCTCACTGCTCAAATAATGTCAATGCACACATGCACACGGACATACACAGCCTGACACCCTGACACACACACACACACACACACACACTCACACACGCACGCACACACGCATTTGAAAATGAATAGCCTTAGCCGTGGAACCTGCAGAGAAGTGATAACTGAGACGGTGTGAGCAGCCTCCGTCACAGCAGCAGTGTTTTCAGCCTAATTGGAACTAAGTACCAGACACATGTGGGAGCAAATATATGTGGCGATTCATATGCATGTGGTCAGGTTGGGATATATTTCTTATTCAAATCTAAATTGAATGGGGGTTGGCTGAATCCATTCCAAATGTAGCACTAATGTTGGATTCTTTCCTGCATCATGCCCCATGATTACTATTAATAAGCTCCTGCCATGTGTACATTCAGAGACCCTATACAGTGGCGTGTAATGGAAATGGAACGTCAGGGCTGTGTGTGTATGTGTGTGCACATACGTGTGCATGTATGTGTGTGTATCATTAGCAGGGTGCAGCTGGCCATTAGGGTCCTAGGGTGGGTGTTGTTTTGCTCCTCTCGTCACTGTATTCCTGTCGGTTATTCTCTAATGTGTTACTCTGACCACCAGCACTTTGTTAGAGGACAAAAACATTTCCTCATTGCCTCTCACACAAGTGTGTGTGTGAGTGAGGTCGAGACTGATTTCTCAAAGCAGGTAGCGAGTAATGAAAGACACACTCTAAGCCTTCACGAATTGGCAATCGAGAGAGGAGAGAAGACTTCAGAAATAAGCACTGTTTGGGGGTGGGAAGCATCAAAACGCACCAATTACTATCCCCAGACAGTTACCCCTCCAAAAATACACACACTGAAATCAATGAGGACGCAAACTGAACAATCAGCTGCAACTAGCTATCAACAATGGAGTGGAATATGCAAAAATGCCAATTAAATGTGTTAGCATACGCGTCGTTTTTTTTTTTTGTATGATATCCCAACATCTGTGGCATTAGCCATGGCTCTCTTTATGTAAAATAGAGACAGGGAAATGAATACGCAATCTACCACTGTGTTTTCATCATTAGTGCGCTCCAACTCACGGCTTTGCTGCCTCCCAAGCCGCCTGAGTGGGGAGCGAGAGGAACATTTGTGTGCCCTCGCTTGCCAAATTAATTCTTGTCTTGACATCTTAATTCTCAGTTCTTGTGTGTGGTCAAATCAGCCTACTATAGAAAAGCAATCAAGCAATTATTCCCAAATTATATTTGCCCAACACACACTGATTGGTTATTCTTTTCTTATTGAGTAAGCTCATTAATTCTGAGCAGCTTGCTTGTTATGCCTCTGCCATTACTCCTTTCCCCTCTCATCCCCCACCCTTCTCTCTCGCTCTCTCTCTCTCTCTCTCGGTCGCTCTCACCCCCTGCTCTTCATCATGCACACTCACTCCTAGCTCTCACTCCCACTCCCCCCCTACACACACTCCTCTTTCCTTCTCTCTCCAACAGATGCACCCTATCTTCCAGCCCCAGCCTGCTGATGTTTTGGAGATGACATACACTACAAAAGCCCCATGATCTGTGGCATTGTCTAGTCGGCCAATTACTATTCCCATCTCTGATTAACTTTGATGTGGAACCTAATGAGATAAGGGAGCTTATCAAGGCAGCAGCTGATAGTGGTCTCATTTATTCCTGTGCCTGGCACCCAAGCAAGTGACAAAAACTAATGAGGAGGAGTTTGTATGTAAGCTCAGGTCTAAGGGAAGTGAGAAATTGTTCATCTACAGTTCATCAGCTCCCGCCTGAAATGGCCTCGGCATTGTCAGCATGCAGCGCCGGGACACTCCACATAACAGCACAGCGGCTCGTTGGAGAACAAGAGCCACCAAGTTTCTCTGTGTCTGACTTTCTCCCTCTCCTCCTCTCTCCAGCATCGTTCTCTTAACAGATCCTTTTCCCTTCTGCAGGCTCTAATGGTGCAGCTAATTGCTCAGGTTGTTCAGTTGTGAGGAATGGAGGAGTGTGTGTACAAAGCTGTTCCCTTTGCCTGAAGAGGTGAAACCTTAATTTTCCACTTCTGCCATCTGTGTCTATTTTTGTTTAGTTGTGTGTGCCTGCGTGTGTGTGTTTCATTTTTCCACACAGCGACAAGAAAATAATTCAAGAATATGCTCTGCCACTGATTGGATTTCTCTATAATATATTTCACTTGTTTTAAGGATTCATTTATGATACACGTTCTGTTAAAAAATTATGTTTTTGAAATTTAAATGAAAAAATAGACAATGTCACACATTGAATTACAGCTTACAAGAATGGAATTGAAGCACACATTTTCACATTGTTTCAAGTGCATTAAATAGTTGTCAGCTGAGTAGGGGTAAAAATAGTTTATTTTTCTTATTAGAATTAAAATGTGGTAGCCTCTCTAGTTTCTGCACCACCGCGAGGCAGTGTAATAATTAGTCCTTTAAAAGGGTTGTTAATATTTTCTTATCAACAATACCACTACATTGTAATGAAACAGTCCTTTTAAATAATACTTTTGTTGTGAAGCAGCAGCACATTCTTGTAATGCAGTTGACGAAGGAGGGGGAAAAATACCTTGAAGTGAATTGAACTGTGAATTCTCCTGTACGGACCGTGTGTGGAGAGGCAGGAAGTGTGTGCCTTTTGATTTGGAGTATAAAAGTAAATAATATTTGTACATCTAACACATACTCGAAGTGAATGAGCAGCCCCTGAATGTGTTTCTATGAGCAAGTGGAGAGCTCTACAGACTTTAAAGCCGGAGCCCAATTAAGCCTCGCCTCATCGGGAGAGGGAGAGGAGCTGAAAGCTGAATACATAAGATAATGCAGCCGCACTAAAGCAGCCAGCTCGCTCAGTGTAAAATTAGAGAGGGAAGAAAAAATCTTGATAAAGAGAGAAGAAAAAGCAGGGACAGACAGTAGGGGAAAGAAGAGGAAAAGAAGTTCCTTTGGGCCAATTTCCTTTGAAACTGGTTAACCAAATACAGCTATTCATATTCAACACAATTAATAGTGTCTCTTTCTTGTTCAGACGACACATCATAACGGGCAGAGGGGAAGAGAGAGAAGAGGATTTCTTTCTCCCTCCAAATTGTAGCCAATTTAAGGACAAAGCGGTACCCTCTAGTTCCCCAGAATAGGAGTCGCACGCATAAAAGAAGACTGACATCCAAATCTCATTCAAGGACGCAATTTCCAAATGCTAATCATAATCTGCAGATGTTGGCCACTGATACATCCGCTTATTTATTTATTTTGGAAGCATGTCTGTGCCCATTTGGACGGCCTGTGAAATTTGAAACAAAGAGAGAAAATCCCTTCTTTTTGAGGCATGTTGAACAGTGTGCGAGACCAGCCACAGCATGGACATCTGCACCATCTTCAGATGGTGTGTGTTAGCAAACACCCACACACACACAAAGACAGTCATGTGCACGCACGCAGAGATGCACAATAAAGCAAATGCACAAGGGGAGACAGACACTCTCGCACACACACCTATCTCCTTTCTCTGTTTTACTTCTCTTGCTCTCCCTCTCTCTCCGGGTCATTTTAGAGTACCTCAGATGTGTCATCAGACATTGGTTTCCATCTGAACCTGAGGGAAGAAAGAAATACTTGACAGAAAGGTATATAAAAAGAGGACACTCTGAATTTTTGACATTCTTTGCACAGCTGCTTCAAAATGAGTAGGATGGAGAGGCAAGGAAAAGCAACTCCAAGACGCTTTTTTGTTTATTTGCTGCCTTTTTTTCCCTTCCGTCTTTCAGGGAGATGGAGGCTAGCACAAGGCCACAACTCACTTATCCTTGCATAGAGGGACTCAGTGCAGGGCCATGAAAGAGAAATAGGCATTGCTAAATTAATTCTGGGATCTGTTCTATTCAACCAAACTCAAAAAGGATAACCCCCTTTTTTTCCATTTAGATACCAAATGCAAGGTGAATCTCTTGTCAGTTAGGTGACTTTAAATATGCTGCTTCCTTTGATAGGTAAATAGATACAGTAGAAACTGCAGCTGCTAACTAGTAATTAGATTTATTCAAATGGTGGCTAGTGTTGAATCAGTTGTGTGTACACGTTGGGTTTCTTCATGTGCGCTTCTAGTTTTAAATTGTCCCAGCTCACCATTCTTAACACAGATATTTTCCCCCCTTTTTTCTTTCTGGCTCACTCATGTTTGCTTATGTGAAAATTAGCTTTCTATCTTTTTGTGGATAAATATACTGATAAATGTCCTTGATAAATAATGCATTGGAAAACATCCATTTTTATTGCTACTTACTATCATTCAACACTATTCTGTTTGTTATTCTAATTTAAATATGAATTCAGAAAGTAGGCATAGATGCTTCAAGAGTGTGTTGAGAACACGGTGACCCCTAGTCATGACTGCAGTCATGCAGCTCTCTATCATCACTGATTGACTTCCTCTGCTTATGTAATAATTAATATTCATACTTCTCTACATGTGATCCCTCCTGCGATGGCCGCTGATGTTATGGAGCCCATTCTGGCTCAGTGGGGTTAATACTTGACTTCAAAAGCCATCGATTGAGGTGGCAATAGAGAGATGAGTTATTCTGTTGCTATTTGTAATATTTCACGGTGGCTTGGTGCTGTATAGATGCTTGTTTCCTTTGAAGACTGCCTCTGAACATTTCCCGAGCCACTGTTGGCTCCTGGCTCTCTTTGTTGACTTTGTCCTGCCTCTCCCCCAATAAACAATCCTCCCAGCTGATAGCAT
Source organism: Coreoperca whiteheadi (assembly GCA_011952105.1). Classification (NCBI taxonomy): domain Eukaryota; kingdom Metazoa; phylum Chordata; class Actinopteri; order Centrarchiformes; family Sinipercidae; genus Coreoperca; species Coreoperca whiteheadi. Next base: position 19,594,051 of record CM022480.1, read on the forward strand.
GCCAGGTTCTGTTTGAAACAATCAGCACTCATGCCCCTCTCAAGCATGCCAGGCCAATCAAAAGGCTGGGGAAGACAAACAGCGCTGTGCAGCTGTCCCCCGAACAAAATGAAGCACTTCCGGGGCCAGTGAGGAGGACCGGGGCCCTGTGTGCACCCTAAATGGACCATTGTACTCTCCCGGAAAAACCTTCAGGATCATACAGCACCCAATTGGGCCCAGTGACACTCCTCCACGCCCACCCACTGCCCATACCTACAAATCACACATTTACCTTCACCCCCCCACCAACCCTGTTTCTTCATTTATTCACTCCCTCCCTCTCCCGGTTGGTGAGACGGCTGTATTCTTCAGGGAGGAAGAAAAGGCTCTCCTTGCTCCAAATGGATGGAATGGCTTTGGTATCCCCACCCACCCTTTCTCCAGTCAGCAGCAGACTCTATGAGGCAGACTCCGCATGTCCAGCCGCCAAAACACTCAACATGCCACAACAGTCTGATTGGGTGCTGAAAGCGGGTCTGCGTTTTAATATTCAGTGCAACATTTCATTAACATTCTATTCGAGCCTACAATAGAGACTGGAGAGGCTCTGATCCTGAAGTTCCCCGGTCAAGGTCAGTAACTAAGAAAATAAAATCTGAATTACATCCTGGCACACAATTGGATCCTCCAGCCCTGCCATATCCCCGCTTAAGAAAATAAAATTACCCCCGTGATGAACGCATTCACTCTGTTCTCAATAGGGGCACTTTGGAATAAAAAGACTGTGCTTCAAAAGTAAAAATTATTATTCTGATCTTACGATATGAAAGACAAATTCAGGACAAGCTTCTGCAAAGTACTTCCGTCAACACAGTGACCCTTGTAAATTATGGATTTGTTAAAGTTTTCTATTTAGGCTCCACCATGCCCGCGCAGACACACACACATACAGGGGTCTGGAAAGGCACTCATGAAAGCTCCATGGGTTGTGTAGTTCACCCCAGCAGCTTTACAACCCATGCCAACTATGCAGTGCAGTGTCTGTTAAAGGTCACTCTTACCATTTACATCCCTGCACATATGGACACACACACACAAGTAGAGTCAAGAGAATAAATCTAGCCGATCAGTCGATTATGTGATTGGGTGCAGTGACAAAGGGCGAGCATGTTGCTAACACGTTCCCTGTCAGTAGAGGGGCTATATGTGGGCAGACACAAAGCCTCATTAAAATACATACAGAGCCGGTGCTGCTCCGGTGGGTGGGAAAGATGCTCCATCAAGATGTCGTTATAACAAGGCTATCTCCACCCACTGGCATGTATCTCCCTCACACTGTCCTCCCCCATGCCTGGACAGCACAATGGCAGGCTCCTTTATAGCCAGTGTGGGCCATTCCCTCTATTCCCTGCGAGGTCAGGGCCTAATCCATGGGGAGTTCTCACATTGTGTTTTAGCGAACTGGGGTCAAACAGTTTGAAATGAGGGGGTTTAGTTAAACATCTATTAGGCAGGCCCAGTGTTTCGGGGTGTGCTTGATTTATGTGCAAAGCTGTTGTACTCAGCTGTCCAGATAGCGTATTGGGCTGCATGTTCCACAAGTCCTGTATGTGTTACTGTGAACAAAAAAAATGGCCATGGCATACGTCACTTTAAATAATACATATTAACGCCCATGTTCCCCTAAACACATGTCCACCTACACATACAATGTGTGTTCCACAAGGACGGAGTGAATATGTTTCAGGATAGTTCATGTGTCTGTCATCTTCTTTGGCATTGAGAGGCGCTGTGCCAGGGAAAAAAGGGGGGGAAAATTAAAGAATAAAAGTTGAAAGTGTAGCTGTGTTGTCAGCAGTGCCGTGTAGGCCAACTGCCCTGTTAGTGAGGCTGACATTCAAAGAGAGTTGGGATGCCGACAACAATCCCACAACCTCCTGCTGCGAGAAGACATTTCGCATGGTGGCCGAGTGCTTTGATACAGCTCTTGTGATCCTCGCTGGCGTGGCTTTGAGAAGGCACATACACACACACACACACAGCACAGAGTCCAGGCCATCGCCATTATATACCATTTGAACACAGTGCTTTTTATATTCCAGAATTTTCCATTATTATTGTCATGAAACCACCCACTTTCAGCTGAGCATTAAACTCATGTTTGTATGGAAATGTGGCTTATTTGACGCAGTTTGTTGCCATCTTCATTCCAATATTTGGTTTCATCTCTCGTGTCCATTTCTGGAATAACAGAAAAAAAATATTACACAGCAACTGTACAGGCATATTAAAATGTTGAGTATTTCCAGAGAAAAGACTACTTCATTGAAGGCACCCTCTTGTCATAACCAAATAGAGAATAATTAAAACATGGCTCTGTCCTCATGCTACCCATTAATAGCAAGGCTGTCTCTATAATAGCCAAATGTGACTGCAAGCAATAAGCAGTAATGCAGGTTAGTGAATATACAACCCACTATCAAGACTAAAGGAAAACAAGCACCACTAATTACTGAGGCACTATGCAGTCATTTTTCTGAGCAAGGGTTACTGAATGGTTGCCTATTACTTCACTCTCCCTGCACCAAATGCTTAAGATAATGACCAGTTACTAATTGGTGCTTATACCTTATATCAGTTTGTGCAGAATATAATTACAGCTATTATGGTACTAAATAATCATTGGAATTAGCATCTTTTAGCAAAAACCACGCTAAATAGAAGTATGGAGCATTTACCAGAAAGAGGTCTTAGTGTCGATGCACCACCGGTTGATTCTTCATTAACTAGAGGGTTCAGGGCAGAGGGAATGCCTTTCCAATCATATTGTGGTGTCAGTGTATCTTCTGCACCAGCTAATGGAGGCACTGATGTAGCAAATTCACATCTGTGTGCAGTCTTGTGTGTCTGTGTGTGTATGTGTGTTTGCCTCCTTCAGTAGCATATCGGGCATGTTTATGTGCATAATGTGTGTGCGTGGGCTCATGTAGCTGTTGTGGGCTCGCCACGAAGTGCACAAGCGAAGGGAGGGAGGCCTATATTCTATGCAGATCACGCTCCCCGTGCTTCAGCAGCTCCTCCTTTGTGCTGGCCCTTCCGTCAGCTGTTGACTTCCTAAGTGTCTCAGACAGCCATGTTTCTGTCTGCGCCTCTGTCCACTGCCTTGTCCCGCTCACATTTCTGAAGTCCGCTGACTGCTAATGGCCATGTCCAGACAAAGAGCCCCCTCTGTGGCCACTCTGCGGGGCAAGGTCGGGGGCCGGGGACAACCAGGAGAGGGGTCCAGGGAGGAGGAGACACAGGGAGGGGATGGGTTTGGGAAAAGGGAGGGCTGAAGCTGGGAAGAGCACCCGGCACTGCCTGCCTCTCTACACTCATGTCACGCTTGTGTGACAACCACTCCTCTGTGCTTGTTTGAACTGTCCTTCCCAATTAGCACTAATAAGTCACTCTGTAAGGATGAGCAAGCATAGTGTGCCCAATCACCCCCAGTTCACATACGCATAAACAGATTTGTACACAAAGCACAAACACACACGCTCTCTCTTCCCCCCTAAGCTTAGCAGCCCATGAAAATCCCAGGAGCACAACCCCGCTAATAGACAGAGAAAGCCCAAAACGCATCTCGTTCCCAGCAAACAAGTGTCAGTAAAGAGGCAAATTAATGACAAGTCGTTTGAAGGGTTTGCCTAAGAATAATTTTACTCTGGCATCTCACTACTACTGAAGAATTGATTAGATCCCTGCTCAATCAGAGTGCCTGAATCAATAAAGAACAGAGCAGGCATGCTCCAGCCCAATTTATTCACAGCATCACTCTAACATAAGAGTCACAGTGAAACAGAGAGAGGGAGAGAGAGCGAGCATCTCTGACAGGTGACAATGTGAAGGCCCCGCTGAAACTAAAAGCTAGTGTCAATAGCAGAAAGGCAGGTGCGCCCCAATTCATGTCAGTGCTCTGCTGATACGTCATTACATTAGCTCAAATGTCTTGCAGCCTGCATTCAGGGATGCTCAGCACAACTTTCAATCATATGAGATTGTTTCCCTAATAAACATTATGTTCATGAAATATGGAACCTCAAGGAAATAATAATAATTTAGTTTCATGATACAATGTTCCGTTGTAAGAACAGGCAGACCCCATGGGGAAGAAAGCTAAAGAACTCTGGAATAATGACTTCACGTTGTGTTTTCTCAAAGTAGAGACTGGAGGACTTAGTCAAGCTCGACTGTGCTCGGCTGTTTATTGTTGCCTGCTTGTTTATTGTCATGCAGAAAGCAGAGGAGGTATTAAAGGCAGATCCCGCCCTTATTTTAAAATGTGGTGCTGAAGATTAGAGCGCTTGCCAAACACTGTGGAAACACTTAATTGATTTCCTTTAGACTGTTTACCTCTACTGTAGCCCTCCTAGAGCCCAGCACTCGCTTGCACACACACACACACACACACACACACACACACACACACACGCGCGCGCACACACACACACACGTAGAGTACAACCCTGGCCCCATTGACGCCAACACAGGCCTGCCAAGAGCCTCATTAGTATTCACAGCAGTGGCATTTGCCAGCCTGAGCGTTGCCGTGGTGATGCTGCCCACACAAGTGATGATAAATGGTGCTTTCAGCTTCTCTGCCTTCCACAGAGCAGAGCAGGGAGCTGAGGAGTTGCTGGCTAGGTCCCAGCTACAGCCACGGCTAGCAAGGCCTCATCCCCAACGCCGGGCAACAGACGCATGAGTACACAAGCCCGGGGCTGCTTGAAGGCTTTGGGTGCAGGGGAGTGGTGGGTAAGAGGGGTTTGGTGCCGTATGGGTTGTGTGTGTGGTTATGGAGAAAAGAGATTTAGGTTACGCTGTGTGTGTGTGTGTGTGTGTGTGTGTGTGTGTGTGTGTGTGTTGGGAGTGGGGGAGGAGGGGGCATGTTGGGAAGAAGTGTGTGCTTGAACTTGTTATTGTTGGCTGAAAAAGTGATGTCAGCTTCAGTGTTTCTCAAGTGTGTTTTGTTCCCTGTAGTTTTTCGGTTATGTGATAATCTGGTCACAAGTCAGTGACATAAAATATCCGACTTAAAAACATCTCAAATTGCACCTTGGTATTGGTATTGTATGTAAGTTGCACCAACAAACCTGAAAGCAATTTTTTTTTTTTTAAACCTTGCAGTAAAAGTTATTATTGCCTACTAAGGCATGGGGGAATGTAGTTCAATTGTTTTAATATAAAAATAGGTTTTTAATTTACACATGGCACTAGCATACATATTACCATTAGTGCTCCCTAAAATTCTGAAAATTATCAAAGAAACTGTCACAATAAAAACCTTTTTTAATCACTGGAAATCATGTTTTTTGACAATGAATATACGGTAACACTCAAGCTAGCTTTTAAATAAAAGGCTCCTACACACAAAAGTGTAATTTGTAACATTATGCATGCATTTAAATGGAAATGTTCTGTCATTAAAAATGCAATTTTATTAAAGAAATCCTACAGAAGGTTAGTGAATCAATGCCTCACTGGGATGAAAAAAACACTTCTTATGTGTCATGTGATACTATATATTAAACCATGCCTTCAGGTAGACAAACCTGTTTAACACTTACTATGCACTACAGCAGAAATAACTGATTATTGTGTGAATAATTGTTTTATAAACTAACTACTCAGCTGAACAAATTCAGCGTCAAATGACTATCGGAGCCACTGCAGGCTGATTCAGTCCCTCCGCTGTTTGTTTTACTGCAGGCGTCACAGCGAGGGCTGTTTGAGCCTTAAATCAGCGTAGACAAACAGAGGGTTATGGTATCCAGCTACACTTGCCTTCCCCAGAGCCCACACATACAGATGTGTAAAAAATGAGGACGAGGAGGCTGAACTGAAATCCTCCTGATCCTAGTTAAATAGAGAAACACAGTGTTATTCCCACATTATGGTGCGCTGATACGTAGCGCATTAAGGGCCTGGCTGATTTGAAATCATAGTATCTTATTAGAAATAGTGTGAAAACAAAGATGGATACAGTATGATTATTTGATGCACATATCTAGTTTTAGTATTAATAGCGATTATGTAAACTGTATTGCAGTTTGTTTGAAGTGCATCAATCTTTTTGTCTCTGTGTGTTTGTGTGTGTGTGTGTGTCCTCATTTTAAAAACTAACAATTATAATAAAACACAGTTCACAGAAAATGTAAGTAAGGGCTTTTATTTCTTCAAAACTGAAGATATTCATCTCGGAGGCAGGAGTTTCAAGAGAGAAATATTATAATGCATTATGAAATACTGGGTGAACTACACAGCCGACATTGTCCAGTCTTGGATATTTTTATTTATTTATTTATTTTCAGGCTTCACAGTTGAATCAATAAGTGAACCCTACTTCCAGCCTCAAAATTGAATACAAGCAAACACAATATTTCTACCTCACAATTATCTCACAGCTGGTAATTTGCATTATGGAACCTTCTTACACAATCCCGCTGCAATATTTGTAGCACGACCAAGATGCGCTCTTCATCTACGTTTTTTAAGTCTATTAAATTCAAAACTGGGCAGTGAATATGCCTGATGAAATTACAGTAATTCTTACAGAGACCATGAGCACAGCTCTCCTTGGTCGAACTTGGGGATGACCGCCCCTTCAAAAGATGGCCTGACCCTTCCAAAATCAAGCCTGATTACCCATCTCTAGGACACTAAGAAGCGCCCAACTTCAAAAGGAGCAGAGACAATCGCGGGTGGGGTGGGGTGGCATGGTTGGGGGGTTCACAAACCTCAGCCCTGTGCTGTGGCGGTTTGTGCCCAGACTGAACGGTGTTAGCCAGGGGGCCGGGGCTATTAAAAGATAAATGTATTCCTCTCTTCCATTATTCATGATGTGAGGAGGTGGGGAGGGAGCAGGGAGCCAGAGGCTTAGCACAGCAGTGGATCCCTTCTCGGCCTTGTCAGGGCCAAGGCCCCCACTGCACCCGCTGCACCCACACCCTGATGCAAGAGAGGGTGAGTGGGGTGGGGGCGTATGGGTGACAGCTGTGAAGTGATAGAGAGAGATAGAGAGATAATGCAACAGTATGTATTCCCACACACATATTAAATGTCATACGTTCATGTAATCGTAAACACATCTGTAACAACTTCAAATAAAACAAAATTGTTGCAACTACATGAAGATAAATTATAGTGAAAATTGTTATCTCAAATCTGATCTATTTGTGTTTTATACATCAGTTTCTGCTGCAGAATTGCTCATAAGTGCTTTAACGCTCACTTTTTTTCTTTCACATTGATCTTATGCACACACACAGATATCAGAAACCTGGAAGGAGGAGCATCATACTCTGGTGTTGAATAACCTCTCAGCCGCTGATTAAGTAAAGGGTTTGAGCAAATACTTTGAGGACATCTTGGACTTCTACACAGGAGTGAAAGTGAGCTTTTGTGCAACTCATCTTTGATCTGCAAGAAAAGCAGATTAGGATGACCCCGGTGTCACTCATTTGGAGATGAGTCACTGTTGAGAGAAACCAAACTGGAGAGAATGTGGAACAGCAGAAACAGCTACGCCTCGTATATTTGCTGCCTTTTCCTACTGCAAATATTCTATATTTTTTCTCTTATAACCAAAGACAAATGATAAAACTATGTTGTTTGCTCTTAATGTGGATAATTTAGAATTTTCTTGTTGAAGCGAGACAAAATATAGGAGAGGAATATAGGAATTACACACATATATATATATATATATATTTCAACATGCTATTTACTTCATTTTAATGTTGTCACCAAATATATTTTGAAGAGATTAAGGGATAAAAACAATGGTTATATTGTGTTCAACAGAAACATTTATCTCACATGCCTCATGATGGGAGAAACTACCTGTTCATGTTTTAATCAAATGCTTTCCAAATTGTTTCATCATTACCTATAATTGAACACACTGTGCAATTTTGCCGTTTCGTGCCATTATCTATTTTCTGCAGTTGCTAAAATCGTGCTGGCATTATGTTTGTCTCAACAATGGTAATCACTGTTATCTCTGGTTTTAATTTTCAAACATACTTCCAGAAATGATTTCCTGGACAAGTTCACAAATAAAACAAATAAAATGTTAAATGTATCAAAAACCAGTCAGTTAAAGTCCCATCCATTCAACAGAAGCATTCTCGCAATTCTCGTTCTCATGTCCATTAAAAAGTGCTTTTCCCTCGGCACAAGTGGTCCCCATTGCTTATATTTACAAATTTGAGATACATTATACTGGCATAAAATGCACACCAATGCTTGAGAGAAAAGATGAGCTCTGTGACAGAGTGGAGGGTGGTCTGAAAACATCAGTACTCATGACTCCATGCCGGGATCATTTGTTTCCAGACAAGAGGGCACAAGGGTGGGAAAAAAAGAGTATAAGACGGCCAGGAGATGTGGGAAGGGTGGTGAGGGGTGGGAGCTGGTGATGAAATGCCTGTGTTTGTGTATGTGTGTGCACTTGGACAGATGAGTGTGTTTTATCTGTCTCTGTGTACTGTGTTAATGTGGATCACTATTCTTTCTTTGCCACTTTACGCATTCTGGGTTGAATTAGACACAAGAGACAAAAGCCTTCATATTTGTGCTTGCATGTCAAGGATTACTTGTTCCATTGAATGTGTCCCCCCCATTATCTGCTTATCACTCTCTGTGCTCTTTAATCTCTTTCTTGTCTCTGCTCAATGGCTTCCTCTCACTGTCTCCCCATCACAAATGTAGCCTTTCTCCACTTCTATTTTTTAACACTTACAAAACTGAAAAGGCCTGGCCTGGTCTGGGCCACCTGGAAGCACCAGTGAAGCTTTCTCCCAGGCCTGGCTCCCTGCCACTAGCCAGCTGTAGCATTGTGAGTGGCCCATCTCAATTAATTCCGTGCATTGCAATTGTTGCCGGGCACTGTTTACAGCCACCTCCTACTCCGCCTGGGTAGCCTCTCCGATTGTCCCGGGGCCTCCCTTGTTTAATACTGTTTTGCAAGTTATTAAGCCCTGGAAGTCCATTAATCACAGTTCACGGGCTGTGTAAGCCCACACAAGGCAGGCAGAGGTGGGGGATGGGGAGGCACACTCGCTGTCCTCAATGGGCTTAGACGGTGGTCCATTCAGATCCCTAACGAGATCATTACCACTAACTAAATACAAACCTGACCCCACGACCCGCTGGGAAATTACGTAGGAGCTCCCTGGTGCAAGACATTAATATACACCCCCCCCCTCCATCTCTACCCCTCCCGCTTTCCTGCAACAGTGCGTAAACGCCCACCCCCAAAGTCTTCCAATGCAACCCAACCCCGCTCCCCTACCCCTCCCTCTTGTCCATTCTCACTTTCTTGCCAATGGACAGAAAACTAAACCTGTCATCAAAAGGGGCCTAATCACTGCTGTGGTTGTGGTAAACCAAGCCTGACAGACATTTCACTGAGGCCTCAATGGCCACATCAGTGCCACCTCCCTAGCCAGCCCCCCCTTCTTTCTCTCGCTTTCTCTCAGTCCCTCGCTCTCTCTTTTTACCAGGCCTCCGGCCAATGAGCAACAAACACCCGGGGGCTTTTCAGATTACTTGACACACTGTGTCCACTTTTGGGACGGAGACCACCTGGTAAGCTCATTTTAATACAAAACCAGTTCAGTCTCCTCTCCCTTTTTTCCCTACTCCGCTAATTCCGCCTCTCAAGCCAAGCTACCACCATGAATTCTGTCTAATCCAGTGACCCCCACAGAACATTCCTGGTTTTACACTCCTCGGAAGAGGCTGGATTTGGGCGGATTACATGCTTCCAGTTCTGTTTGGAGGCACCTGTGACTGGAAGTGGATGGAAGGACCAACGATGACAGTGAAACATAGAACGAGAAAAGACCAAGAGAGATTCCTCCTTTCTTTCTCAACTTTTCACCTTTTATTTTCACTTTTTGAATCATGGGTAGTCTCATCCCAGCTCTCTGCCTGCTTCTTCTCCATTGTACAAGGCAGGTTGGATGTCCAAGCAGCCGCAGTGTGGTCGGGGTGTGTGTGTGTGTTGGGGGGGGGGGGGGGGGGGGGGAGGCGGGGGGGTGGGGGGGAGGGGGGGGGGTGGGGGGTGGGGGGGGGTTTTTTTGTTTTTTTGCGTTT
>CM022480.1:19604200-19677907 GCA_011952105.1 Coreoperca whiteheadi
CGGTGGGTGCCTTCTCCGCGTCCTCTTTCTTTTTTTTCTTGGGGTGGGGGGGGGGGGGGGGGGGCAGGGGGGGGGGGGGGGGGGGGGGGGGGGGGGGGGGGGGGGGGGGGGGGGGGGGGGGGGAGATGACAGAGCAGGGGTGAAGGATGTGGGATGAAGGAGAGGTTGGTTGGGGGTTCGCACTGACTTTCACTTTAGCCCCTCAGCTTATGTTAAGATGTTGTCACTTTCACCATCTCAAGTGTTGCCACTTCAGATGCCGGAGCTTAGCGTTCGCAATGGGCTCTAAGGGGGTTCAGGGAGGGAGAGAGGGCAAGAGGGAGGAAGTCTGGGAAGATTTCCATTTTAAACAAGCACAACTTTGTCACACTGTCACCTGACTACCATGGCACCCCCTTTGCAATGTTTCCGAACTTCCTGTCTCCTTTTTGCTCCTTTCGTGTTTCCTTCTCTTTAGCTGCCTCCCTTCATCTTTCTCAAGAGCTCTTTAAGGCAGCGTTTCCGCCCTGAATTCCTCTGCCAATTTGATGAATTGTATCTCACAGCCTTTTTAAGTTTGTGCGTAAGACGCTTAATTGTTTCGCTTTTTTTTTCACAATATCATGGCGGATGCTTAAGTTGTGCGTGCAGTTGTAGATGTGCATATTTTAAATTACGTGTAATATCCCCCACTTTAATCCATGATAAGATCTCAATTGTTCCATGATGTGAAATGGAGATGCAGCGACAACCAGGGCTGAATTCAATCGAAATCTTAATTTACCTGGATATTATCCTCCAGTGAAATATAATCACTGACTGAATAACTGGGCACACCAGCAAATTCTTAATTGACTTTTAATGAGTGTCATGGAACATATGCTTCAGTGTAGATGCAGTGATTAAGGAAAGGCAGTTCAGTAAGTAAGTTTAGAAAAAAGGAAAAAAAATGAGCCAAAACATACAGTATGAGTATGACCACATACAAACATACACACATAAACGCACTCATATTTTCAAATTATCCACTCTGGAAAACACAACTATAAATACAAAATTACACAGAAAATCCGACAGCATAGGCTGGTTGTAGAGTGTCTACCTGGCGCTGCATTGATTGTTCCTCAACACTGACCAATTGTAAGCTCATAATGATGATCTCTGGCATGACAAGTGATTTTAACCTGCCTGTGGGCCACCCCCGCACCGAGTCACAGATCAGCTGCCCCACGTAAACAAAAACATTAGGAGAGCGTTCCACATTTAAGAGCATGCTAATTACAGTCATTCCCATCTGAAGTACTTTCTGCTGCAATTTGCTCAGATCACCAAACCTCCAATCCCTCTCATGTAAACAAATAAACTCTCACGCAACAAAGAGATAAAGCAAATAATAAAATAGACACTGGCGCTATCAGAACTCGCTGGGGGCACTGTGTTTGAAGTAGGCTTCAAATAGTATCATACTACTCTACAGTGTTGAGTCCTAGTGTTGTGCACATCCCCAGTGAGGAATAATTACAAGGGTTGTTGTTGATGTGCTCAGGAAAACAAATCATGGCAGAACGGAGGTGAATGCAATCCAAATGCAGGGGAATAAAGAAATTAATTTTTTGCAAAAAATTTCAAAAACAAAAATGTATTTGTATTTTGTACACAGCGACTTGACAAGTACATTTGGAACACTCCATATTTATAGGTCATAATCCAGTTTCTGTCTTAATGTGTTGAAATAAAGAGAACTGAGTTCAGCTAAACCCAACAGGTGTCAAACGATTCAGTTCTCCCTCCACTTGCTTCTTCATAACGATTTCTTAATTACCAGTTCCTACTCAGCATCCCTCCATTCTTATTTGGTCTCAGCCTCTCACCTTGGCCCATAGGCACCAGGGCTGATCCACGGCAACAGATAGGGGAGCGAATGTCACCGCAGCCCTCTCAAGCCCTCCAGGTGAGTGTGTTTCTCCAGCGGTCGAGGAAATGAAGCAAAAATGATGGAGTGTTTGTTTTCTGACATTTTGTCTCTCTGCAGCCTCATCAGGGCTGAGCCTCGCAGACGTCAAGTGTTAATTTAGGGTTCCTGCCGAGCGTGAGCCTGTCAGCATCGAGGCTTGGAGGAGGGAGGTGAGCTCTTGCAGAAAATGACCCTTCTGGTCTGATTGTCTTCTGGCCTGCAGACTGCCACTGAGAGAAAAAACAAAGAGAGAGAGAGAGAGAGAGAGAGAGAGGTGGCTGAGTGCTAATGCACCTTGCAGCAATTAGAGAGGCTTACCTGACTGTGAGAGCACAGCACGCAAACATACACAAAAGGTACACTCAGTAAAGTGACCCCCCCCCCCCAGAAAAACAAAAGCACACAGCTGATGTCAGCACATACACCAACAAAATGAAAGACTGACTCCTTTTGAAAGAACTTATTCGCTCAACCACACACACACACACACACACAGACACACACATTCAGCATGGCTCATTCCCAGTGGATGGCTCCCCACCACCTTTTAGCCCAGTGATTAATTGGCCTGAGTTTACGATAGTCCAGCCCTTTATTCTGCGAAACTTAAACAAAAAAGACAAGCCTCTCTAAAGATTACAGCAGCACATTAACCACAGAGTGAACCATGAAATTGCTTTTTCCCCTCCTGCAGTGTTGTGACTCTATAGTGGTCACTGCCAGTCACGGGGAAGTTGCACGGGCATTAGTGTTACATCACTGATAGACGACAAAACATGACATCGGGGCGGAACTGAGCCGACCAGTGCAGATCAGCTGACCAGCTTGGACCAATGGTGAAAAGGATCCAGGTACGGCGGTGACAGGAAGTAGCCTCTGCAGAGATAATAGGTACTGCTGTTTTATTAGTCAAAAGAGTCAAGTTTTTTCGAAGAGAGTCCAGTACATCAAATTCATTGTGATAAAGAGGGTTTAGAGGGCTGTCACATTGGAAGGAAAGGTTAATTCTGTAATTATTTCAGTGTGAAAAATAAATAATGTACCCTTTGCCATTTCCATCATTTCCTAATTCGCTTGGAAATTCATTTTCTTTTTCTTTTTTTTTCACTCCACCTAGCCCAATTCAATCACTTGAGTTCATTCTGTCTGTGTTATGCAAATCTGAGCGGCTGAGATTGAACCCATTTGAATACCTGGTTCAACTCGTGAGCGGCGGGGCTGATAGAAAAGATGAATTCTTCCGTTTCAATGTGCCTCCCTTTTGCACCCAGTCGCGCGGTATCAAGGCTACCTTTTTACATGGTGCTCTCATTTATTTTAGCCCATTGCACAATGCTGCTCTGGCAGTAAAATGTATGAATAAGGAGAGGGAGTCACTCTCTCTCGCTCTCTCTCTCTCATGCTTTATAGAGAGGCAAGATCTGTATCTAAGATCATGGACACTAGCTGAAGAGACCAGAGAAGATCATTTTGACGATGTGAGAAGAGGGTTCATTTGGAGCAGAGGATTGCCCAAATATCCTCCATATCTGTCGCTGGGAATTTTTCTTAGTAAAATCACACACAAAAATCTGTTTTTAACTGTTTTAATTGTTATATAAGTGGTGTGCTTGACTTGGCAGATCTGCATGGCTACTTGATGTTCTGTCTAACTTGTCAGGATTTTGATTGACAGCCAACCCCGAGCCTGAGGAAGGCTAAGACCAGTGTCTTGGAGGCATTCAGACATAACACTATTATTCCATCTTATGCCTAGGAACAAGTCCAGGCAGCCAGGGGCACAGCGGGAGGCTAATAGACTAGCGGAGAGGAGCCCCCCTGAAGCTAGATGCATTGTGTCAAGGCCTTGTCTACTTCACGCACATTAAGGATCACATGCCACAATTTCACAGTACAGCAGGGGGAACGGCCCCCATCCCAGGCCCTGATTGGCCCGTGATGGATGGTGTTGACAGTTACAAGCCGAGTACCAAGTGGAGCAACACAAAGGTCAAGGTTGAGGCTGCCAGTGTGGTCTGGTTAACAATGAATGGTCTCCATAGTAGGAAAATGCTGTTAATACTAAACACTAACCATGCAGTGTGTTATATGGGCACAAGGGGCTTTAGTCATTTAAAGCCATGGTTTTTGTTAAACAACCAGAGTTGCTAACCACAGTATTTAGCATTCAGGTACTGAACGGGACTGTTAAAATGCCCACGTGAAAACATAATGATCGTTAAAAAGTCCCATTTTAAGAGAAAACCAAACTGCTTAGAAATAGACATTTGCATGGAAACCGCCTTGATCCTATTACAGATACCAGTTGCCATTGTATTCTGTGCCACATCACTGAGAAGAGGGGAATAAAACAGTTGTTCCCACTGCAGTGTCCTGCAGGAGTGAATTTTTTCAATATAGCACTTCAGGTTGAAGACATTTCTCCGGTCATTTTCCTCCAGTACTTCAGTGTAATTCTTTTTTCTCTCCCCTCCATTTTTTCCCCGGCGACTGCAGTATGTGGCAGTCTGAATTGTGTGTTATTACCCAGCAGGAGACAATATCATTACCACATATTTGCTGTCAAGGGTCTGCAAAGAATGGTGCTGTCTTGGGCCTCAGTGATCTAACAACCTCACACAGGGCTCCAGAATTACCCACTCCTGGCTGGGGGAAGTCAAACACTACCAGTTCGAGAGGGGAGTGAACAAAAGAGAGGTACCCTCTCTCTCCCCCTCTCTGTTTCTCTCCCTCTCTCGTGAAGATAGAAGGGGACACACCTCCTCTGTGCCAAACGCAGGATGCTATTCTCCCATGCCTTGATAGAAATACATGTTTGGTTCAAGTGCTGAATGATATGAGACTGCAAGGTAGATGTGGACAGACTGCATGTGTGACAGTCTGTCATTTTGGATGAAGATACAAATTGTAATCTCCAGTGCTGGATGAGCAGCTCATAATTACCTGTACTTTTTTTGTACAAGTTTTTGCATGATACTACCCCTGAATTCCACACATTATGTGCAGGAATTAGAGGACAACATGTCACACAGTGTTCAGTACAATAATAACGGAGGTGTATGTGTATACAAAAAATGTCAAGTTTCTTTTTTGCTTTCCTCTTAACATATCACATTCTGACAGGGGTTTCAGCATTTGAAAGGGTTCATGGAGATATGTCATATAATGTCTGACGAAAATAACTTCAGAATGGACAAACAATCCCTTTCGTGAAAACTGCTATTCAGACTTTGTAACAATGTCTTTCTCATAAGACAAATAGAATTGCTATCATTTCCGTTGACAGCGTACAACAAACAGACCAACAGTTTATGCATACTGAGTGACAAAGCCATCTATTTTCTTTCCGGAAAAACAGGCAATACACACTCTGGCAATTGAACCACAAATGAGGAGTGAAAAATTCTAACTTCCTCTCCCATCCACCATCATTTATACAAGCCATAGAAATATTTGATTGCTCTTGCATATCTCCTCACGCTTAAGGAGGCAGCCAACCAATACGTGGCCACGTAAGCAAAGTCTGGGACTCTATATGAGCCTATCATTTCAGAATCCAGGCAAATCAAGCTTGCAAACAATCAGGAGGGAGAGGAAAAGAAACTCTGTGAGAGCTTCTTCGTCTTCCAGTGCTTTGAAGGTGTAAACAGAGACCCTTATTTAAGGTAAGATGTGGCTGTGCATCCTTGATACACCTGCGTTGAAACAAGGCAAGAGTCCTTGATTTCTTCACAACAATAAGGGCCAGCTCTTGAGGAAGACACATTCATATTCATGAATTCAGGATCTATAGTGGTAAATTATGAGCAAGCAGCTCCACATGAAACGTTTGAAACTTGCAAACCATTTCAATAATCATGCAGAGTATTCATGCTAGTTACTAAAAAGGATGTATATTGTACCTTTCTAGAATGTACACTATAGGCAAGGTGGAATTTCTCATTAATTAAATTTGATTCACTGTAGTGCCCTTATAGAAAGATGTAGAATAGAGAAATGTGAATACAGAGAAAGATAAAAACAAGGCATTGGATGTTAAGAACTCGGCATTTTATCATAGTGGAAGAAGGGGTTTGCATCTGCAGTACAGTAGCATTCACTTTACTCAAAGGTGGACCACATAGTAAGCTTATTTCAATTGACAGTTTAATTAATGTGGTGTTTCTGCATTCACCATTCTGCAAGTGATATCCAAGATCGTGCATCAGTCAGATATGGTATCTAACATGATATTAAATTTGAACATTTACACCTTACAAACAGAGAGCACTCAAAGACATCAGCCGATAGGACGATATGATAACGTTTTGAAATCGTTGCCACCAAATTAACCTGATTCTAATAGGATTTGAGGTAGATAACATGGAAAATTACTGTTTTCTTTTCAAGGCAATATACAAAATGGAAGCGCTACAAATTGATTTCTATTTCCTCCCTAGATGCCCTCCCCCCCATCCACACATTTTCATAATTTGAGATGAGGCGATATGGCATTAATATACCCTATCTTATCTTGTCACATCCTGAAATTGTTGGAGAGGATATGATTAGCTGAACAATAGCATGAGAAATGCACTTTATGAAGGCTATCCAGGTTTTTATGACAAAGAGAGTGGAGAGGTGGAGAATGGGCCAGGAAGCAGACACGATGGCAGTCAAATCCTCTCGCTTCTGGATCTTGATTTGTCACAGCAGGCATTCAGAAGAGTCCGGGGCTTTCCGATGCGAGCATGCCCACCGGTGTTGGCCATTCACACATGATTAGCATTTTATTATTGTTTATAGGCCATTTAGGAAGCAGGGGGACATGCCTGAGCCAATGGTGCAAGGAGCGCTCCAAAGCACAGTGTTTTGGACTGGTTAAATGCACCATTAAGCCTTTTAAAATGAGCTCCACCCGTCAGAGACTAAAAACAAACGTGGCTTTCTGGCTATCAATGGGCACCACTTAGGAAACAATGCCCTGTTGAGGCCCACCAGTTTCCTCATCAATGAACATCAAAGATGAATGAGCCCTGGCTGACAGCTTTGTTTTGACTCCGATACCCACAAAGCCCTGCTCAATATCATCCTGGTCCTGCTCTTCTGGGCTGCCCTAACAGGTGCGACCCCTCTTCTCAATGCACTGTTTGACAAGACCACGGATGGGCAGGGGTGGTGGGGGGCTTTGGTCCACATCCGCCTTAATCCATCCTACTATAAAAACACTTTGAAAAACAAACGTTTGTTTGGCCAAAGTCAAAGCCCTGGAGCCTGGGGCTCATCCATCTGTCTGCCCAGGCTTTCTCTCCTTTATTCCTGACCATTATTGCCAGAGCTTCGACTCTTCCCTGCTAATTTGGACAGGACATTAAACAAGACCCGAGAGGATCTGATTCCCAGCCATTTCCCACAAGAGAAATATATACAGTAACAACAGCCAATTGTTTGGATTATGATAACAGCGCCTGAAGAAGAAGAAAGAGTGGAAAAGGAGGGAGGGATGGGGGGGGGGACAGAAATCTCACAGAGCAAACATTCCGTAAAGGAAAACAACCACCAGCATCAAAAGACACAGAACACGGATCAAGCCTGATTATCATTCAAGTTACTCTTTAGATGGGGAGCATTTTAAGCCGGTTAATTTCTGAGCTCCCCTTTTTTCTGCAGCGAGAACTGTGCGTTTTTATTTTGCCAGTGATAGGCTCCCACTACTTCATGGGGAGATTAGAGCTCCTCCACTCAGGGATATAGAAAGGCCTTCAGCCTGGCAGAGAGAGAGAGAGGGAGAGCCAATGTTGAGCATTTTAATCTAGAGTCACAAAGATAAGATGCAATGGCAGATCAATATGTGCTCTGTGGTGGCAGCTCCCTGAGAACTTGTCTCTCTGACTGTGTACGGAGAAGCCTTTACCCTGTGTGTCCCATGGCTTCATTTCTCCACAGACCAGCTATCTGTAGTGACTGTCTCTCGGTGACATCTCACACCTGGGCATGTTTAAACCCAGATACCACGCAAAATAGACAGTGAATATCTAAATAGGATCGCCTGTGAAATTTGCCATGATAAATCTCTCCAGGAATCACCCAGTTTGAATATTTGATATCGCATCTGTCCTTGGCTACCTCAGGGGGGCGAGGCAGGTATGATAAGGGATATTCAGAGGAGTGATTAGATAAAAGAAAGCTAAATTCTTTTTTGATTGTGGGAGATGCATAGCAAAGGTATTTGCACTCTGCCATGTCTGTGTGATTGAAGTAAAGTGTATAGGTAGCATTCAGGATGTCATTTTTACTTAATTTGCTCTCCTTTGCATCAGTGCAACATTCCATCATTCCAGCATCATCAGATGCGCTGTCAGTGTTGAGGTATCATAAAAAAAGATAAAATGAAAATTCTTCTGTGCTTTTGAGCATCTTCGTGCCGAGAAGTGAGACACCTTGAACTGCTTTAATTTTCTGCCAGATAAACTGCTCCCACAGCATGCCATTATGCTTAAAGAAGACACAAAACTCTCATTCGCACGCACTCATACAGACATCGTTAGCACGCGCAAGTGGGTTACGACTTCTCTCTTTCATGTCGGTTTCCAGCAGCCCATATCCTTCCACGTTTACCCCCGTCCTTCACATTTTTCAGCATCCCATTCCCCATGATGCTTTTGACAGGACTCTGTCCTAAACAGAAACAAATCATTAAAGGAGAAAATTGAAAGGTATTGTCATGTTTGTTTGGTTTCGTCCTGGGCAGCAGTTCAGATACAGCGGCTCGGAGCCAAGCTCAGCACTGACAATTCACAGCAAAACAGTGCTGAACCAAATCTGCATTTGCGAGCACAATACATGTACTGTAAAAGACAACTGCAGTGCTTTGCGTAAAGGGGTGGATGCTGCAAGTTGTTTGTGTGTGCGTGCATTCACAGATGCACGCGCATGTGTGAGTGTTTGTGTGCCTGCGTGTTGTGTGACAGCCGACCTCGCTGAGGAGGACTAGCAATCACTCCATTCAGCATCTGCTGCCACACAGCTCATATTGTCATTCCCCAGTTTAAAGGAACCTTGAGCGGCTTCAAAGATCTTTTCAAAGCCTTAATCCTAATAGGTCGCGGTTTGTTCTGTCACATCAAAAGGGGGGAGAGAGGAGGTAGGGGGAATAATGCATCGGGGCTGGCAGAGATTCTTAAGGGCGGAAGATTGGCAGAGGATTTGCAGTGCGGGGAGGACTGAAATCTGAAATATCGGACACAGAATGCCTGCTGTAATAGATATGAAATAGGTCTTCTCAAAAGCATGAAAGGCTGACATTTCCAGAAAGTTTGTCATGAGAAGGCCCTTTTATTCCCCTTCGTCTATCTGCGTTTGTACTGCCACCTTGTCCATAGTGGAAATTCGCAAGTGTCACTCTAACGGGTTATAGAATAAGATTGGACATTTTAGATTTTTTTTTTTGCCCACCTCTTCCCTTTTTTATTGAATGTTTAGAATTTCCGGTGAGAGACCAATTCAGTGAGAGTTATGCAGCTCGTGCTTGACCATAAGCTGATGGCACTCAACTTAAAATTCTATATTCAGCACTTGTTTCCTGACCCTGTGTTATAGCTAACTGAACGACATCTCAGCCAAAGACCCTCAGGCCTTTGACAGCCTATATACTGTACACATACATACGCATGTATGTGTATATATACATGTACAGTATATGTATACACATATATATACAAAATAGCATTGGATATTTGTGAGATAAGAAAGCTTACTTGATAAGCATATATTGCCCTCAGTGTGAAATGCTTCAGTGGCATGAACGATAAAGTTCAAATCAAGTCTGCCAAAGCATATAGTGGGTGTGAGACGTGCTAGACAATAAGTGTCACTTATGTGTTTACTACTCACCTCTCTGACACTTTATCAGCTCCGAAGGTGTCTTTCATGCATTTCACCTGATCGACTCAGCAGACAAAGAGATCCGGCCCGTGTTTCAACAGTGCACAAGTGTCCAGCTAATTAGGTGCTCATGGGAAACCAAGCATTGATTTTCTGTCAGCGTGTCTGCCCCCCAAAAAGAAACTGGGCTGTTTGTCTTTTTCTAATGATGCACAGCGTGCCATTGATAACAGCGATAAACAGGCCAGAGGTGTAGCATAAGCAAACGTGGACACACTATACCCGTGGGAACCCATATATAATGTTGCCGTTTAATTGTATGGGATTTTAGGAAACAGGGAGGCAGTGACTAGTGGGAAGTACACAAAGTTTGTCTGGGATGGAAATGGACTGAGTTGTCTGACAAAAACATACCTTTTCAGCTCTGTAAAGGCGTGAAATCCCTCTTGTGCTTGTTATTTCACACTCCTGTGGCTCCAACTTGGGCCAGCGGCTGCACAATAAACAAACAAACACATGTGAATTCACGCAAACCACACACACACGTGCACGCAGTGTAGTGAAGAGAGGGAATTTTGGCAGAGAAGTAACTAATGACCACACATTTTCAGGATCCTCACTCACACAGAATATGAATCCTAGAATCACAACACATTTGTGCAAGTTATTCCAATACAGTACATCTCTAGAATAAATCAAGGCATAATCTATTTTCCAAGAATTATGAAATAACCAAGGATGTCGTCTATCCTCCATACATTCTCCCTGAGGTGGGAAACATGGCTTTTCTGAGCACAGAGACAACTGTTATGTATAAATAATGGTTTCAGTATCATGCTGGACAATGTGCCAGCCACCTGCTGATCCAACCACACACAGGTAGAGCCAGCCCGGGTGACTCGGGGCCGTAGACATGGGCATTCAATCTGCCAGCAAACTAATCAGTGAAAGGGATGAACTCCAAGCTTATCAGAGGGGGTTGTGGATGTAGGTGGAGGAGGCAGGGATGTTTTGCGCAGCAGGGTGACACGGGCCCCAGAATGGGAAAATTCACAAATCTCAATGTAGGAGGGTGGAAGAGCACAACCCTCAACGAGGTGAAGGAAGCTTTGCTGCCTACCACCCACACATTACCTGAACATGTCAGAGTCTGATGCTAACACCTTCAGCTTAACTATGATATCATGAATGCCTGGTTCACTTGCCTTGCAATGGATATCTGGCATCCACTGTATTATTGGTAATGGGCATTTGTGGGGCTAAATACAGTATCACGATAAAGAGCATTGTATACCAAGACTGTGCAATGTTAGAGCTTGATAAAGAAATCTCAGAATAGTCTTGAGAAATAGCCTTGAATCCCATGTCTGGTACTACAGGAGCTTAAGAATTGCATTGTCTCTCAAGCCCTATCCTGTTAAAAACAACAATTCATTTCACTAGATATGAATTGCCTTTGAAATGCAAGGGCCCAATTTGAACAGTTTGTCTTTAAATTCAAGACTGTTCTTTTGCCTCTGCACAGTGATGCGCCGCTGAATGGAGGCATTATTTCAGCTCCTTAACTGATCACCGCTGGAAACCATTCTGTATCAGCATTTAAAGGTACAAGACTGTAATTCAGGAGGTAATTTCACATCTTAACGGAATCCAATTAAAAGCACGGACATTTCAATTAAACGTTCCCCTGGCTTGTCGCTACAGTGTCACACCATAAGTGAAAATGGAATCAGATTATGGTGAGAACCTGAAGAAGTATTTTTCAGTGCAATAAGGATCACTCATTCCAGATAGAGACCCCTGTCATGCATACTGCAGAAAAAAATAGCCTCTCTGTGCCAACATTAGTCATTTAATTCTCCCTCCTTATTAATTTCACAGCAGATTACCTGAGAAGATACAAAATGCTGTCAGCAACCAGTTTTAATTAAGTATGGGGTATGTTGCCATGAGTACCTTATGTGAAACTGCTGCCTTATAATGCTCTTGTTTTAATTACTTCAGAGTGCCCCCTCATTAACCTCTATGGAGATGTGCTCCAAACTACAGTCTGCATTACAAACACTAGATTCAGAAATTGCTTATATCCATGTACAGAGCTTCATATTTGTAGTGTTTGAAAAATAAGACGTCAAGAATTCAGTGCAGGAGCACAAGATGCTTCTTCATTTAGTTGTTTTTCAGCAATTTTCAGCATTTCAAAATAAAATAAATAGGCTATACAATTGTACATATGGTGCTACGAACTTGTTAATTGTGAAATAACCTTGGTGGTTAAGGGCACCATGACGACCCCTGGTGGGAGCAGTAATCTCAAATTACAGGCTCTTGTTTGTGCCTTATTTGTAGAACCTGCTGTTAACAAATGGCATCAAGGTTTCCAATCTAATATTTTTATACTATAATATAACAGTGGGTCTAAAATATATTTCATTAATTAAATGTATTTAATAAAATGTCATCATTTTTCATGATTACTCTTCACAAATCCATTACTAGCATAATACAAAAAAATGGTGTACAAAAAAACTAAAATCCAAAAGGTTTTCGTATTAGATACTACACGTGTGTGAGCCCAGATGAGTCAAACAGATTGGTTTTTTTCTTCATCATTTCATTGCTCCGTAGCTCATCCATGTCAAGCAGCTGTGGGTGGTCTCACAGCCAGAAAATCAGCAGCCCTGTGGACATTTCCCTTTTGATCCTTTTCATCCTGGAGTTTCTGAATGGTCCAATATAGATTTCAAAAAATGCTCCGAAAGTGGGCTCCTATTCACAATATACGGATGGGTAACCGTGCCACTGTCCACCCCAACACCTTAATGTGGTTTAACAGGATACATTAGCTTTTAATGGCACTTAATTGTACAAAAAGGAAATCCATAACCACATAAGGAGAAAAGTCAAGTATTTCCAAGCTCTTTATAAGAACAATTTAGAGCAGACAAGTGCTTTTCAAACCTTGGATTGGAATCAGTCTGACAGCCTGGCCATGAGCAGGCGGCTCTACATTTGTAAGGCTACAGTGCCACCATTTGGTCATGATGGGGTCTTCACTTCTCTGCCAGGCCCTGGCAATTGATAATTCTAGGCCTGTATGAGAAAGAATAATTTATGATGGTTTATACTCTGGAAATCCCATTTTAAAATAAATGATCTCATTCAAAAAATAATGTCACAGTTGGCACCGTAATTGTCTAATTCGGCACTGAACTATCTTTGAGAAAGCAGTGTGGGGCTCTACAGCAGACCATAAAGTTGAATTGCCTTAGCCTACGGTATATCATTTTCAGAAATGAGCTGGACCCAAAATACTTCCAGGTGCAGGATTAGAGAGGGAAGAAAACATCCAGTCCCGCTGTTTATTGTTGATAGATTATCGTAGGTCCATGCCATCTTAGATAATGAGCAATAACCTGCACTTCAACAACAGGGGAGGTTTGCCAAGAAGGAATGGTGATTACAATCAATTAAGAATGGTGACAAAGCACCAACAATAACCCTGTGTGTGTGTGTGTGTGTGTGTGTGTGTGTGTGAGCTTGTTTTATTCACGCATCCTTCCAAACTACCCTGTTTTGTGTAATCAACATCTGTTGTGACAGGCAACCTCCTCCTTTCTCAGAATGGCCCACTTCAGATAATGAGTGTCATACCAAACTGCAGGGCAAAGGCTGATTTTACTCCTCTTTTTACTCCTCCTCTTTGGCCTCCGCTCTCACTACCCTCTGTTCTCTCTCCTATCATTCAAGACATCCATTGTGGAGAGCCTTGAAAAAGAGAGACAAACACTCTCTCAACATTGTCAGTGCTCAATATGTGTGGGTGGTAGATGAAATAAAACACAGTCTTGTCTTCTCTAGAGTATAGGATCCTTCACAGTCGACTACTAAACACAGACATTCTTGTGAATGCCTTTATTTTACTTTCGGAATTGAGTTATTTAAACAAAACGTACTCCGTTAGGAGACTTTTCTCACATTTTCCTTGGTTATAGTTTCATTGTCTCACTTTTTTTTGCTATTTTACCCCTTTATTTGCAGGCCATGCGTAGACCATATGTACTCTTTATTCATGAAAATAAACCCGAAACTCAATGACATGTTTAGCTTGTATTGGTGTGTTTGTTTGCCTCAAATCACCAATGGTTTAGGCGCCATCTCCTGGTACATTTGGTCATCCCAGAATCTCACTGCGCTTCTTACTTGCAGTTTTTGTGAGTACAATAAATACAAAATATATACAATCTTTTATATTACAAGACTTTATCTTATAATACTAAGCCTGGGGGGGGGGCAGTATGCATAAATCTGAAAAGATTTCTGAAGTCAAAAACTTGAACTCCATTTTAGCTCTACAGTCTAAGCTCTGTCTTCAATGAGATGTGTCTAAAATGTGTAAATAAAATAATTTTCCCAGCTTAGCCTCAAAATTAATTGCCTCCAAAACAAGACAGATAGGTTCAGACAAGCGAAAGTGTGAGATTGCACAGAATGTCAGTTTATTGGGATTGATTAACGGATGCATCCAATTTCTCCAAACTTCAGATTCATCTCAGAACATAA
This sequence comes from Coreoperca whiteheadi, assembly GCA_011952105.1. NCBI lineage: Eukaryota > Metazoa > Chordata > Actinopteri > Centrarchiformes > Sinipercidae > Coreoperca > Coreoperca whiteheadi. The sequence continues at coordinate 19,618,560 of CM022480.1, forward strand.
ACACTTTTTTCATTTCCAAGATAGAATTTGCTGTCTGCACAACCATGTAGAACAGATTATTTTGAAAATCCATTAAAGTCATGAGCACACTGAACTCTGTTCAATTTAGCATAACCCTACGTTTACTTTAACTGCAGGAGACCTCCCTTGTATTCTAATATTCATTCATCAAAACCTCAAGTGGCAGCAGCCTGAATGAGCAGTGAAGCTGTTATACCTTTGTAAATGGCACCGTAGTGGGGTGTGAATATAAAAAAATACAGGTTTTTTTCATCCGGACGTTCCCTGGTTCATTCATAACTGCATTGTTACAATTGGTGCATTTAACTATAAAATTTAGTAGGGAGACAGGCAATATTTTTAATACAGATTTTGACTATAAAGAGACCGGGTTTCTGAGCTAGAGTTAACTACAGTAAGATATAGTGAAGGCGTTGGCATTGGTGTGCATTTCTATAGCATGAGAAAAAGCATGAAAACTACTACAGCATATTGTTTCAGATAGAACACTGCACCTGCATTTAATAAAGTTTTTTGTTTGTTTTTTTACAGCAGACACATTCACCCTATTTATGCTTCTCATTGCAGGAAAAGCACGAATGTAATCAATAACATTAACGAGTCATAGTTAATGGGACAGAGTCATCTATTCCATTTAAGTTAAAGCAGGAAGCCGTGTCAGTGAGCCAGCGTGCACAGTACCAGAGCCCTGGAAGTGAAACACCTCAATTGAATGCAGCCATCGTTAATGTTCTTAAAAACTGCCTGGTGATGGTTAACCTCTTGTAATGACAAACGTTACGCTAAAAAAAAGTCCACACATTGTATTTGTCATTATAATACATTAATGTATAAAGTGACAAACATTGAAACCACTACACTGTGATTGTCCAGGTTCTTTTCAATATCAGAGTGCGTGCCAAATGCGTCCATGCTGCACTGCATATATTGAAATATACAGAACACATGCATTATAGGATGCTACACAGTTTTGGGTCACTTTATTAGTTTGCTCAAATAAACCCTTACGCTGGGTGTGAGTGGCTTTGCATTTACCTTTCCTTGAAGCCCTTGGAGAGAAACATTAATAGAGAAAAGTAATTTAGCAACTGCTTTGACAATTAGTTAGTCGTTTAAGTCATTTTTTAAGTAGCCCAAAAAAAAAAAATGCATTCCCATCTCCTTCGAAGTAGTGCTTCACTATTTCAAGCACCAGAGGGCGCTTGCGAGCTATTACAACAACCAGACCTCAACCTCCTTATATCAAACCCCTGTTGTATGAAAGAAAGCGATATCAGTGTTTTGGAAGGAAGATGGGTGACAGTCCTCAACATGAAGTTTACTGCAAGACAGTGCACTCAAGCTGGTCTTTCTCCATTTTTAGTATGGGAACGAAAGCCTATCTGCACAGTGCAATAGCTTTACCTTTAAAAAAATATACAATTAAAGAATATTAAAATAATTCATCAAAATGCACGGGGGGGGGGGGTCTACTGGAAGTGCTAGGTGAGGCGGTTATAAACAAGGAGGCGTATTCATATATTATCTGACCACTCCTCTCTGTCAGGCTGCGCTTCCGTGTTTACACACCCACGGCAAAAAGAGGACACTAGCGGCCGACGGACGAATGTTTACCGAGCAGGAATAGAGGGCTGGTGAGGAAAGTGGCAGTCACACGGGAGGCTTGGTGTATGGTGAGACGCAGGTGATTTCAGCTTCCACGGTTGCATTTTACAGCGGAATGTTCACTCGAAGGGGGCATGGAGACGTCAAGAAATCTACACAGAAAGTTCTGGACCCAAAGAAGGATGTACTGACCCGGCTCAAACACCTCCGGTCACTGCTAGGTGAGTGAAATGTCACCGGGCTTCTGATGCCGCATCGCCGAGGCTAAGCTAGTCGAGCTAGCTAGCCTGGCATCAGCCGAGAGCCAACGTCACACAAGGCGTCAGGTTAGCTGGCTGGCTGTCACTGCGGTGAGCACTGCAAGCTAGCTGACAGGTAACATAAACATGCACAATGCCAAAAAAAAGCAACAACAATTGCCTTTGCAGTTTGAAGTGCTTGCCACCTGTTTCCATAGATTTTTCTTTACGTGCTAGTATAAAACAAGTAACACTGGGAACGGCATGGATGCTCGCTAATGTGAGCTAGCTTCACTTGCGGCTAACTAGCCAGCCAATGCTAACTGATGCTGCCTTGTCAGGGCGCATCAGTCGCTGAGAAGCAGATGCCTACCACAACCTATGCTGCCTTTTAGTCCAGTGTCATCCGGGCTGTTTTGTAGTAATTGCAACTCTCTAGCTCAAGAGATTAGCACAACCATAAGTCATCATTTATGTACTTTAAGAATGAAGTGAGATCAGAGCTTTCCTCTAGCTGGTTGAGCTACTGTCAAGTTACTCTAGCCTAGAGATATTTGATTTGAAAAAAACGTAACGGTGCCATACTGGCAGAGTCCTTTTGTTTCTGGCATTGGACAAGGAAGTGCAGTACTTAATGACAGTCATAAAACTGTTGTGTAGCTGTTGTTCCAAGAACACACTCCTATAACGTTACTTTACTATGATAAGAGACTGAATTTGCTCAGTAGTAGCCCGGTTTTCGCTGCACATTAGAGTTTAGCATTACACATAATGGATCCTTTTTCCAATCCACTTTCAAGGATTTATTCATTGATCAACTATCACAATGCTCTAAGAGTCCATAGAGTGGATTTCCTTGCCCCTGTGAGTCTAAATGCCAAGTCCACTTTACAAAGCATGTAAGTAGAAGGGAGATGCCATGCACGTAAAATAGTTTATGTACATTTTGTTTTGCCGAACCAGAGTCCATGACTTTAAAAACAACAATGCAGAGAAGGTTTGGGAACTCTATAGCGTAACTTCAGTTGTATTTTAGGTATGCAGATATACATTTTTCATTGCATCCCACCTGAGTAGTCTCATTCTGTTACAACCAAGATGACCTTCATAGCATCAGGGACTGTGGCATTATGTACGCATACACTTCTGTTATTCTCTCACTGCATCACAGCCTAAACGGGGTCAGTGGGTACTTTGGGAAAGTGGGCAGAGGAAGAACGTTGTCAGGAGGGAGTTGTGAGATATGGAGGAAAACTGCAATGGATTAATTATAAGTGCAACATACAATATGATGCGCTTTCTTTCCAGAATTTCAGTGAAAGTAGGTCACTTACACTCAGGTATTGCTCTGTACACGTAGAGTTTGTCTCTCTCGTAGGAAAGAAGGTCTACGTAATGCAGTTTAATATGTAGCCCAATCAACTCATATATTTGTATGTGCATAATAATGCAATCTACATGAAATTAATATTTTGATAATTGCTACAGCCTTATCTCTATCGATATGCTTGGATATTTACCAGACTTCAATTCATCAAGACAAGAGAACTGTGAACCACAATAATATCACGCAGCCTTGCGTGATAGACAGTTCAATCTTGACAGTGAAGATATAAATTTCTGATAACAATTTTGGGTACCTATACTTTACTAGAGTAATTATTTTTCACCCGCCGTTTTAGTTTTCCTCCTTACGTTTTCACGTAATTATCTGTACTTTCTTCTCCTTACATTTCAAAAATTGCCTCGTTACTCCTATTTTATTTCTTTCCTTTTTTCTTTCCGGCTTGTCAACATTAAAAACAGCCCCAAAAAACCTATCCAGCTAAATCCGGGTAGAGTGAATTTGAATGCGGTTGGATGAGAAGTATAAACATATACCGTTCCGACACCCAATTGGTGTGTAGGCGATCCATCGCACCTGCACATGACACAAATCACGTCACACTCCAGCAGGGACATAGCCAGTGTTTGGGGTCGTTACTCATAGAAAGTAGTAAGTTACAGCAGACGTGTGTAGCCAAGTACAAAGATGTCTGTCACATATATGGTTCTTTAATGCATTTGCATTGTACTAAACCGCGTTCATTTTCAATGGGCATATATGCGGCTGAAAGAGGCAGCCTAGTGCTTCCCACATTTTTAAAATTAACATTTTATTATAACATTATAGTCATTATGGCCTTTTAGAAAAATGTTTTTTTGAGGAGGTGGGGTATTGCACTATAGGCCCCTGTGGCGCAGCCTAAGCCTTTGTCCTTAGTTTTACTTTTATACTTTTAAGTAGTTTTGAAACCAGTAAAAAGCTTGAGTTGATACTTCTACAGAAGTCTTTTTAAACCCCAGTATCTATACCTTTACCTGAGTAATGAATGTGAATACTTTTGACACCTCTGATGGTTAGATCTTTCTGCTATCATAGCACACCTTCAATGTCAAGACTAGTACAACCAAAGTGGAGGTCAATACGTAGCTCTGCATGTCCTCTGTGTTTTTCTTTCCCTCATGTGAAGTTAGAGATAAGGCTGGTTTGTATAGCAGCTGATAGTAGGGCCTGCATGTTGATGTCCCTCAGCCTCCCTGATTTCACTGTGGGTTCAGCTAAGGAAGGATTTCCTTCTGGTGCTGCTGGTTCCTGTGTGGACAGGAAGCAGTGATGATCGATGGGGTGCTGTGGAGGACAGGACAGGGACTTGAGGGAATAGCTGGCCTCCTTTCTTTGCTGACAGCATTTTGTATTTTTATAAATCGCACTAATCATTTGCAAGAGTAGCATTTACCCTAGATGCAAAGAAAGGATGTCGAGCTTAATTCCCTCATATGGTGATTGTAAAATATCAAGTTATGGTGTATTTCGGTAACATTGTCATTTGTCATTGAGAATTTGCTTTATATGTCAGCCTAAATGTCCGAACACTCTGAAATTCAAAGTTTAACTTTTTAACCTGCATGCTTTTATTTTTATCCTGTATCCAGTGTAGTTTCCGCTGCGTAATTTAATAGTTAAATAAAATAAAATTGTTAATACCAGATAATGTTTAGAAGTGAAATGTCTCAGATTTTAAAGCGTCAATTTGATATTTGTTATAAGTTGAGTTATTGGCAGCTTGCTAACCTTGTCATAGACCGCTTCCAAATTCAGTGTCCATTAGGCAACGTGACATTTCAGTCAAATATTTTGTAAGTTCTCTCATTGTCTCTGCGACTTTGTAGTACAAGGACCAGAAATTGGTTAAACCAGCTTGTTGAAGCTAGTCATTGTTTGATGGTATTGGAGGACAATCTGTGGTCGGGGCTATTTTCAGAGTGGTTCTGTATTGGTTTTCCGCTCACTGAGCAGATCTGTGGGATAGAGTGTGAAAGCTGCTGCTGCATGTTAATTTGCTGGTCATGCCTGGCTGGGGTTGTTAATTACAGGAGTCCAACAAACCACCTGATCACCCTCTGCTTCTCTCAATGGAGGCACTAACGTCTTTTCTTCTCACTCTTTCCTGTTATTCTTAAGCTCGGTCCCAAAACATTCGGCATTCGCTTTTTGTTTATTTTTCTTTTTTTACCACTGTCCCACTCCCTCCAAAAATCAGACGGGAAGATTAGGGTCAAAATGCTAGTAATAATGTAGGAAATCTCTCACTAATTTGACTGTACACAGGAGTGTTTGTCTGAGGGAATACCCATTGATTCCCAGAGGAGATGTTTCTTTTTTCACTTGTTCCCTACACAGGCAGGCCAGTCAGCTGTAGACCAGTCAGTGCTGCTGGGGCTATTAATGATTCAGGGTCTTGCTCAAATATGCTTTGCTATCATGAGGGCTTAAGCACGGGCCCTTTTGGTTAAAGGACAAACAACTACATCACGTAATCAACTTAACAATCAACTTAAGTAAGTATTGTTTGTTTCGTTTTGTTCTCATCAAGTGGCGTAAACAAGCTCAGCTTGAACCTGCTGGTGAACTGTATGAGAGCAACATCGGATGTGTGCAAATGTTAGTGGTAACAGTCAGGTGCGTTTGTTTGTGGGTGTAGGTGTGTGAGTTTGCTGCCAAAGGTAATGCTTTTTTAAGGAAGCTCTGCACTCCTCTTTAGAAGAAATTTAATCTGGTGTCATTACACCTTACTTTTCTCCAAGTGTGTGTGCTCTAAGTGTTTCTGGAGTCAGGGTCAACTGAAAGCGTTGCTGTTATAAGAGGAAATCGCAAGGTGAAGCACCAGAGGAAACAATGAGCACAACACTGGAAGGGCTCTCAAGCAGGTCCTCTGTGTGGCTGAAGCAAAGGCTGAGATCACTCGACTCACTGATTCTCCCCTTTTGTAAAACACTCAGGTTAGACTTGTGATACAGCCTCTTATCATCTTTTATCCCCCACTATGTAGGCATGGCATCGACACTTAAGGTTTTTTTCAAAGTGCAGTTCAACCACCATAATAAGCAATCATAAATGAGATCTATGAACTTATTAGGATCTTTAGGCTTTTTGTCGTCTTACTACCTTAAAGGCTATCACACACTGAAGTTGAATGAAGTTTCTGTGCTCCAACAGATATATATTATTATCATTACAGCTTTCAGTTTTTTCAGCGTTGTGTATCACAAAGAAGATACAGAGCTGATAAATCATGGGTTAAAGGACCATTGTGTAGGATTTACTGGTAACTAGCGGTGAAATTGCAGATTGCAACCATTTGAATACCGCTCTCCTCACCCTCCCTTTCCTGTTGTGCAGGTTAGGCTGCCACTTACGACTATTTTTCTTTTACCAATTAATATGAATTCCTAATTTTCATCCAAAACATCAAATAGACCATTTAAATTGAGTTCATTTTATTATGAAAAACTGTATGTCATTGTATTATGCAGCACAAAACAAGATGTAATCAAAGGTTTACATATTAAAGTGCACAACTATAGGTTTAAAGTGGCAACACCAACGTGATAAAAATAGACACACTTTGTTAATGACACAGTTAATAGCTATTTCAGCAAGAGTGTCTGCTGCTGAGTTAGGTGATACTAGACGGCCATTAACAGGTCTTTGTCTGTTGTTGCCTATTACGATAACAGCTTCTGTCATTATGGTCCTGGCATTTAGCATCTTAGCTCTTTCCTTTAGCATGAGATCTGCAGAGCTCCTTGAGAGGGACGTTCGAAAGAAGAATTGGGGAATGTTATACGGTACAGTCTAGACCTGCCCTACAGGAAAAGTGCAATGAGATAACTTCTGTTATGAATTGGCGCTATATAAATAAATACACTGAAATTTTGAGTAATGTAAGATTGCATGATTTTAGCTTTGATTGTAAATCACTACATGGAACCTTTTTGAAAGAAATACATTTAGATGGAATTTAGTAAATGTTGCAGTGTAATTTACTTTCCGTGACCAAATTCACCACCCAGTCCCAAGCTATATGTGCCTATACTGATACGTGTGATAAGCCTGTAATATCGGACTGCCAATATCAGTCAAGCTGTACTTTTTTGAAACATGAGACCGTGCTGTTAAATAGACCGCCGGGGTTCTGTCCCCTGTCCTACCGAGCCCAACAGGAGACATTGGATAGTAAAAGATGATGACCTCATCATTTTAACAAATATAAAACGTTGTTTATTTCGATGCTTTGACAGTGTGCAGATGGTAAATGCTTGGGATATGTTGTTGTTGACTGCTAACAAAGAATATTCTTGGGCTCATTAACTCAAAACCTCAGGTACACATGTCTGCTTTTTAGAAAGACCAATAAAAGAACCCTCTATGAGAAAACTCATGGTGATACAGATAGTGGAACAGACTAGAGGCTAGCAAGGAAAGCAGCCAGGTGCAGGTACCTCTGCTGCTACAGCTAGACTGAGTAAATCAGCCACCGCTTGGCAGAAAGCAGGTGCGTGGAAAGACTAGTATGTTGTGACGCAGCTGTAGCTGAGAGTGCTGAGATATAGTCACTGGGGCCTTTCTGTGTGGAATTTGCATGTTTTCCCCCTGTTTGCTTGGGTTTGCTTCTCTGGGAGCTCTGGTTTTCCCCCACCATCAAAAAAGCCAATGTATGTTAGGTTCATTCTCCTGCCAGTGGCACTGGCTAAGGGCTGGAGCTGGTCCCCGGGCGCTGCACAGTGGCTGCCCACTGCTTCTAATACATTTCACTATATGTTGTACTGTGTGTGATTGTGTATGTGGCTACAAACTTGATTTTGATTAGATTAACAAGTTTGGAAGTTGGTGTACTACAAATATACATTTTTGGCCCCTTTATCCACAATTATTTTTCTCCAATCAGATCAATACAACTGTTAAGCGAACTGGTTAAGCAAATGGCTGCAGGGGTTATGAATAACATTAACTCTATTATTTATAAATTCAATTTCTCTCCACACTTCCCTATTAAGGTGGCATGCGTGTGGCTTCCTCTAAACTGGTGGAAGTGTGAAGATAAGCATTTGGCAGTACAAAGACGCCCTGTGCCGCAATCCCTAGGACATTAGAATTGCAAACTATGCCATGATAAAAAAGCTACTTCTTTTCTTTCTAGATTACCACTATTTCTAGAAGGGTTAGAAGCTAATTGGTTATAGATGTGTTTTCACAAGGCTACATGTTGTTAAATATAAGCATTTAGTCAACCTATAGGAGGTTTTTATATTTATTAACTGTACAGAAAGTTTTGGAAATGTTCTTGGTCTGTTTTATTACTATCATGTATTTCATGGACTCCTTAAAACCCACATTTCAAATATGAAATCACATGGTGTTGGATGAAAGGCTTTTTTCTTTTTACTGCTAGAGAGCTAGAGTTAGATTATTGCCAGTGCGCCGTGTTCTGCTGTCTGTATGATTTTACACAGTAGGCCTCATGAAAAACCAGTTTGAACCAGAAAAACTAGTTCTACTGCTTACCTGTCCTGCTTTTATAATAGCCAGACCTAGCCCAAGACCTGCAGTTTACTGTGACAACACTTCTTACTAAGATTTGATCTCAAAGTGGATTTACATTTAATGTTGCCTTTCTGAATGCCCAAGCTCCCACAGATCTGCTATGGATTTCCAGGTTTAAAGCCAAAGGAAAATAAACACATAGCTTTGGCTTACAGTAGTAGCAGATTGCTACGCAGAGTTGTTGAAGTGCAAAGTTGAAATGAATTTATTTTCAATAAATATCTATATAAACACTTTTTTTTTCAGGTAGCACCTTTTTCTTTCCTTAATTTGTTCCCTTTTGTGAGCCCTCTAGTGACAACATTTGTCATGTAAATTAAGTGAGGGATCAGCTGAAGTTGAAGTTGAATGGAAATTAAATCGAAGTGTTGCCATAACATTTTGTTTTCATTTTAAGGGAATGAAAACATGGAAGCCTGGGGAAAAAAAACACATCTTAAGTGTTTTAAAGGGAGCGTCAGGAGGTAAAATGTTACTTTTTTTTAGTTATTTTGTTAACCTGATAAACTGCCCTTGTTTTCTTTATTACATTGATAAGGGCTGATAATGCTTCAGTCATGCCTTTCTTTTGACCTGTTTGCATTTTAGCATTATAAATGAACAGACAACAAGAGCCAGACTCTACTAGTATAACTTTTTATTTTAGAATTAAAAATAAGAACAGATAGGTAGTGTTCCTTTGCTATGCACCTGCAGTGTCCATGTGATCTCGCATTGTGGTGAATTGTTGCATTTTATACCTTTGCTGGAAGTGAAGAAACTGAAACCAATTTGTTTGGTGTCCATCTTTAACATGGGATCTTTCTGCCCTCCATTTGAGGAAAGGCAGTCTCCAGAAGGAATCATTTTACAGGGAAACAAATGTTACCCCTGTGTTGATAAAGGTAAGGATTTTAGGGTCACCTGAAGAGGAAGAGGGAAAGTTGCCAATGTAGCAGCTCTTCAGTGCTAAGCTGCCGAGATAAGCCACTCTCTAATGTGCGAGCTCAGACTGGGATGAGGTCAGGCTCTGCCAGTTCTACTATGACTCTTTCACACTGTGCTCTGCGTAGCCCCATAGGCCCCAATCTGTTACACAGCTAGACACTGACTGCAAGTTGAGAGGCATTCATGCTGTGTTTGGCACAGTGGCATCATAATGAAATTATATGCACCAAAAGTGTTGAAATTGTAGGCAATTCTCTTTTCATAATGATTATGAAATTGAAATGGCAGGAAATGCCCTTTTCATAATGATTACATGTCTTAAATGTTTAAATGCAGTTTGTGTTGAACCCTGAATCCGAAACAATACGATGACACTCTCTGCTGTGGCATTTATCCTGAGCTTCCCATTACTTGTTCAGAGCCATCATTCGACATTTTCAAGAAGGTTTAGGTCTTACAGTCTGGCATACCTTATGTGATTTATAGTTCATGCTTTTCCTCTGTCAATTCAGAGAGAGCTGCATGCTTTGCTCCATTGCTTTAGGCTGGCAGTATGTTAATCATTCTCTGTGAATACATTGCTCAGAGAGGATGATACATTGCATAGCCAAGCCAGTTATTAATGTTTTTTCCTGACTAGCTATGGCAGCTTGAAATCAGCCAGCCCACTGCAGGCTCACATGGCTGTTAGAGTTGACAATTGCACTATGCTGCAAACTGAAAGCTGTGTAAGATAAACCAATCCATAGAAGAAGAGTCTCTTGTCAATACTGATAGAGAAAACTAAGTCAATTGGCTCCAATCGACCCCCTGATAAGGAACATCAATTTGGCCCAGTGAGTGCTGAATTGTGATTGACATCTCCAGACTGGCGCAGCCCGAGAGCACATTCAACAGCATTAGAAGCAGCTGTGTGTTATCAAGGCCTCAAATGAGGCTCATGCTGCCTGCTACCTATTGTAACGTTGTAAAATCATGTGACAGACTTGCCCTCCTCAGCTGGTTTTAACAGATTTATGATTAAACTCGTTTCACTGTGGTCAAATATCAACCTCCTCACGCAGCCATGGTTCACAGTGTGCAGCTGATTTATTCCCGTTTTTCTCCATATGAGAGAAAATTTGGTGTCTTCTCTGTGGCTAAAGAAAACATGATAACAGCACGTAAAGGACAATATAGCATTCGAATCTACATAACCTATACGTTTAAGAAATAACTAATTTCCTTGTGTTTGAACTTCTTTTGTTAAAGTAACACCTTGAAAGAGAAAATGTATAACTGGTGAAAGAATTTGGTTAAAATTGTTTTTTAAATGAATTTATTGTGTGAAAATGCAAAGCAGCTCATATGTGGCTTATGTAGCTTTCTTTCTCAAAAAAAGGGTGATATTAAAATATGGTATTGTTGAACAGCACATGACTTTCTGTACTAATAACAATTATAATTGATGAAAAGTATGATTTTAGAAGCAGTAGTGCGTCTGTCAGTGTGCCTTTTGGGGTCTCCCTCATGAATACCCCCAGATGATCAATCTTGTGCAGTCTCTTTAATTTTCTCATGGTCCTTCTTTGTTTGTAGACAATCGTTTAGGGAGGGAAGCGCCGTCTATGGTGCATCCATCAGCTTCCACGTTAGCTACCACCCCCGTATCTCTTCTACTATGTGTTGGCGCCCTCCAGGCATCCCTCTGCTGGGCCCTTAAAAGAGTCCTCTGTGTCTGATCTGAGTCTGCTGCCAAAGAAACGTATCAGTCTTTTCTCTCTTCATCTCCTTTCTGGCAAGAATATAGTGCACCTGCAGTGTTAGCTAGCCCAGAGCTAATGCAAATGAGTGTATGTCTGATCAAAGGCCTGATTAGCTTTTTGAGTATGACATGGCATATTAATGATTCTGCTTTAGGTGGTATAAATGGCATACATTGTAATTTGCCCAGAGGGTTAAATATGGTTTGACACAACCTTTGAACATTAAATGTGAGCACTTAATATTGCATGTGTTGTGTGCTGATTAAGTTTGAACAGTGAGCTCTAGGCAGAGTAGCCAGACGTTTGGTTTTGATTGTGTAAATATACCATAAGCTTCAGCTGACTAGATGACCTTCACCTGTTTGGCTAACAAGCCTTATGTGCACATCGCTGTGTGCACTCTCTTAGTGCTTGCTGGGCAAACCCAGTTTAACATCAGTTCATTAGAATAGCAAGCAACAGAATGTGACTAACTAACTATTAAGGTGTTTTTATTTATTTATTTATTTTTTTAAATAGCTACTTTGCCCACCAGATGGACGGTGTCCTCCTTTCCATGGTTACCTTATGTGAAGTTGTTAGGCGCCAAATGCATGCCATAGGGTTATATAATACTGTGTGGGACTCAGCAGGCCTATCCACCCTTTCACATTTGGCCCCAGAAGTCACAGTGAGACACAGGGAGATCTTCAGTGATGTAATGACATCTGAAATATCTGAATTCTGTTTACCCAGCCAGAGGCATAATCTTTGAACTGACATTTGGGTGGGATGTTTTTCCTTAGTTTTTGTGGAAATGACAGTGAGTTTATCTGCTTCCACAGAACATTTTGAGAAGATGCTGTGTTTTTCTGCCCTCCAACTAAAAAATGTTGGCCCTCAACTCTGGCTGCACATTATTTTCCAGCTGGTCCTCTCACATGGGACATCTGCCCTTCCCTGACAGTTAACAGGAAACATATCACAATGGAGAACAGTGTCATCCAAGCCAAACCTGCCATGGCTGGTCTGTTTGGCACGTGTTTATTAATTCCACTAGAGCGTGCAGGTCTCTGCATCATTAAGTTATCCCTGTCAGCAGTATCTAGACTATCGTTCATACAGTTTTAGCCAGTTAACAATGAGGCTGACTTAATGATTGCCTTGCAGAATAGTCTGTTTACTGTGGTTTAAGCAGATGGTGGGCAATAGCTGAGTGTTTAGCTTCAGTCAATAAGAAGTAGAATTACTGGGATAGGATTTGGGGCTACAATTTACCCCTGGTTTGTTTTGTTACTGAACTTGGCTGCACCCCTCCATCCCTTCTCTTTTTCCTTTTATTGGTTCTTGAGCTCTCCCTTCTCCAGGAAGTGTTGTGTTGTGTGAATCACATCAGTGAGTGTTGTCATTAACTTTGGTTCCTCAAACAGAGGGGTTCTGAAAACAAGAGAACCAAGCGATCAGCTCATTCAGCAGTGTTAAGATGCACGAGGGGTGTATTACTTTGTACTGCATTAGCTGGCTCGACCAAAACCTAAAACCCCAATCAGAGATAATGGGTATCACGACAGTGGTTATCAACTTTCTTTGTTAACCCAGCTTTTCTTCACTGGGCTCTGTGTGCATTCCCTTGTAAAAGGGGGCATGTGACACTTCATTTGACTCTTCATCCGTACATAATGGACCAATCGCGTGCCGCCTAATTCAGTTGAGAGGAACAGGTTGATATAATGGAGAGCTATGAAAATATTACAGCTGAGAGCAACACTGCAAATAAGGCAAAAGTTGAATGCTGGCAGAAAATTCCTGATCGACTCAATGCACTCTCAATGCCTCCTGTTAATTTCTAACATGACAGCTGCATAATGTAGAGCTCTTAAACTTTAAACTTGATACAGCAGAACATTTTAAAACTATTTTCTGCATCAAATACCGAATGCATGTAGGTTCATGTGGCAAAAAACCACAATGCGATGCATACAGTTTGCGCTATTGTATTTACACCGCTTCGTTCGAATGTGGCACTAATGTACGGATCAACAAGTTTGCTTTTAATACAGCGTTTTCCCTCAGCTTAGAATCTGTATGGCTCATAGAGAATATCGTCAGGAAAAGAATTAGCGAAAGGACGGTGCGCTTTTACAGCCAATTTAAATCCGATGGTGTGAACGAAGCTCCTCCGGAGCAGGTTAGGTGTGCAGCGTAAGAGCGCCACCTTTGTGACATTGAAAACGCTTTAGGCTCAACATACCTCGCTTAACCATTAATCTCAGTTCGTGGTACACCCCTAAGGTTTCCTCCCACCATAACAGCCCTGTGTGATCACAACGCTTTTCAGCTGCTGTTCATTCACCACTGTTTTCATGTCTGTGACATGAGAATCTTGCAGATGGAGGGGTGTCAATTGAAGGACACCGTTATCTTGTTGAGGCTCAGACTAGGATACATTGTTATCCCCTGCATTCCCAAGGCCAGGAGAACAGGTTCTCTTTCTTTCTGTCCACATGCTGTTACCTGAGAAGTCAGTGAAGTCTATTGAGGGAAGAGTCTCGCTGGATATGGCTGACAACCATTGTACAACTTCATCTTTTCAGCCAAACATTTCCTTTACAAAAATTAAGACCCAAACCAGAGAGCAAGGAAGAAGAAAAAAAAAGAGGAGAACTTGTGCTCCACCTGTAGATCATTACTGGCAGAGTATGCCATTAGTAACACACAGTACAGAGTTCTGGCTTTAATTCTCATTGGGTTTAATTTATTAACTTTGTTATGGTTGTCATAGCTTTCACCAAACCTTGTACTCGTACACCTTCCTCAAGTGAATCAGAGGGAATAACCAAAGGGACCAACTTATTCAGCCTGACAGTGCTGCTGTTATCATATTATGGCCTTTTGATGGCAAGGGTTATGTACTTTATCCATTTTTTTTAGCATACGCAAGACAAACAAGAATTCAGAAATATTTGTTATTTTACTGGATTTTGGTTAAAAATATAAAGATGTTGCTTAATTTTATCCTGTTTTGTACATATAGTCTGTATAAACATTTAATATGCAGATGGCTTGGCTCATGCATGAGGATGAATGCACATCTTTGAGACATACTTTATGCAGCCTGGACAGAAACCTGTTAGTATTGTTTGACCTTTCCTAGATTGTTAGTGTCCACCTGAGACCTTAGCTTGCTGTCAGAAGGCATGTGATCTTCTTTTTTTCGTCAGTTTTTTCTTGTCTCCCTTTAAGGCCTCCCCCTCCCACTTTCTTGGTCCAGTGGCTAGGTTGGGGGCATTTGAGCAGATGGGGGGCAGTGAGTCTGAAGGCTGGAGATCACCAGATTATGGCCCTATGACATACGAAATTAACCCAACTCCTCACACACCAATCAATGTTAATGTTCAAATCGATCTGGTCCGACCTGTTTTATATTAAGACATTCTATATTTTTTTTATTTTTTAATAAGACATGTTCAAATCTTTATTGCTATTAGGCTTTCTTTGGATCTGATCTCAAAGAAACAGACTTAAGTATTGGTCTAATTATAGAAAACAGGGCCAAAGCTACTCTTGGTCTCGTTGTCTGAGGGATACTGGTGAATGTGAAAGGAATAAGCAAGTCCGCTGTAATTTAGCTCAAACCTGCTTTATCTGAGCAGCAGCACACTTACTGACAGGCATGATGAACATGCTTATGCTGTCTCAAAAACAACACACGCTGTCCCTGCAAATTTAGTTTCACTCCTTTCCTCTTTTCCACTGTTTCCCGAGCTTGCAGGCAACTAGGATTCAGGAAACCCTCCCAACAGAATAAACAGTTTTTTAAAAACTGAACCTCGTGATGGGCCAACACGGGAGCGCCTTCAGACCTCGGGTATTGGTTTGGTTCACATTTCTGGTTCTTAATAACTAGAATAGCTTGATGCACGACTGAAAAAGCACATTTTAGGTTTGCAGCTGTGTAGGAAAATGATATAGACATTGGATTTTCTAAAAACAAATAAATTAGAATTACTCTTTATTGTCACATACACAGTCATACGTCTAGTGAAACTCGACCTCTGCATTTAACCCATCAGTGGGCAGCCACTGTCTCTCGGGGACCAACTCCAGCTCTAAGGGCCAGTGCCTTTGTCAAGAGCACTGACACCTAAAGGTGGGGGAAACTCATGGATACACAGGGAGAACATGCAAACTTGACAGTGCTAACCACTGTGCAAACAAAATCAGTTTCGACCCCTAAAGTGACATTTAGACAGTCTTTTTAGCCACATTTACCAATAAAGCAGTAGTATTTTGTTTTTGAGAGGTGTTTGTCTGGGGAAAAGTTTGTAATTCCAGCTACCTATACTGAAGACAATCCAGCTAGGCTAGCTGATGCTGACAGCTGTGAGATAAACCCAAAGAAACTACTGCTAACAACAGTGGGAAGAAACCAGTATATTCAGTATTTCTGTAACTAAACACCATGTAAATGGTTTAAGCATTGCATGTTTATATGATCAAATATTCTCCACAACAGTAGTGTTAGTTTACCACTGACAAGCAGACTTTGCCTACATCCACAGCCTCTGGGGTTGGCTGTTGCAGCTCTTGCCAGAGGGGAGAATTGCTGTATGCACTTCTCACTGGCTGTGAGGCTAAGTCACTGCATGGACAATCATTACTCCTACCATTAAAGTTTTCCGTAAGGTCCACAGTGTGGGTGGGGGTGTGCACTCGTGTGTGTCAGTGTTTGTGCTTAAATGTGAATTGAGTAGATGTGATTAGCTTCATGCCAGGAGCAAGGAGCATTTAATGAAGCGTTGCCTTCTTTGAGAGATTTGCGTTTGAGCATTGGATTTGTTCTTTTGTGTGTGTGAGACACAGAGTGGGGGAAAAAATGCAGTTGAAAAATGTAGAGATTCCTACATTTTTCAATTAGATTTAGTCTCTGGCTACCTGTGAGTACTAGAACAGATTTAAAGATTGTATTGATCGCTTTTACATCGCACATCTGATTCCAGCTCCTAGTTTTGTATTAGACCACTTAACTTTCAAAGAGCCAGTCGGCCACCTGGGATCCTCAGATGATGCCTCGCTGGTTTTTCCTACATCAAGGCTGAAAACTAAAGGCAGTCATGCCTTTGACTTGATCTTCCCATCATGCTACTTCATTATCTTTGCTTTAATCTCAGGGCAAAGATAAGTCATCTGAGTCTTTGTCACACACTACATAATTCCAGCACTCCCCATGAGCTGCACTGCTTCTGGGAGTCTTCCAATTTGCCATGTGGTAGAAGGAGAATCGCAACAGAAGGTGAACCTTAATTGCTGTTATTGTGCCAGGACTCCTCCTGGCCTATATTTGATTATTCAGACCAGGCCTATCTCATTACCACAGTTGTATAAGTATGGCAAATAGGGCTTCATTACAAGAAGATTTTAGGATTTTGTCAGCGCCAGTCTGTCTGTGACTGTACACTTGTACGGCTATTTCCCTCATTAACTATTGCAGCCTGAGCTCGTGTGGTCATCAACGTACCTCAGCCTGGCCTCGATCCAGACCACCCCTCTCCATCTCCAAAAGACCACAAGAGATAATCCCCAAACTCATTCAAGCTGAGATGAGTAACTAATGTCCTCAATGTGAATTGTCCCGCTGGCTTGAACACCAGCATATATTTACTGAATGCATTTTCAGCCATGCTTTGGTTTTTGCTAAAAGTGTAGAAAATGCTCTAGTCGACAGTAATCAGCATATTGTGGAGCCCTGTATAGGTCTGCAGCAGATAGCGGAATAATCTCAGTACGAGAGTTGAACATAAGTTCAGTAGCACATTGATGCGAGTTCCCGTTCAAAGATGCGTGTCTTTGTACATGAAGTCTTGAATTATGTTTCTCTTTCCAGCTCGAACAGCATGAATTTCAGAGGAATCATTTACACTGCATAAAATCAGCAACAGAAAATTGATGTTTTTAGAAATCTCTGCACTTATTCAGGGATTGTGACATGATCTGATTGGGAGGCAAAGTTGTTTCTCAACGCCTCCAAAAAGCCTTTCATCATTCCACTAATGATTGCAGGTGAGTTGTGGGTGAAGTTGCGCAGGGTAAGGAAGTGAAGCAATTTGCCTTTAGCATGTAGTGTCTGCAAAAAGGGAAACAAGTGGAAAGTGTTCTGCGCAACAGTAATGTTAAACATTGCCAGTTTTGAATTAAAGAGACAGTGGCCGTTATAAATGAAAGAAAGACGCTCACAGGGCTGCTCAGAAGCACTTGGGTTTCTCAAAATAAGTTGGTGACAGATTTATCGGATTATTGTATTTTGTCATTTACTGTAAGGCAGCCTTTAAGATCAAGAAAACAGATATATCTAGTTATTGTTGTGTATGTACATAAAGCGCACAGAAAACCAGAGTCAAATTCCTTTTTATGTAGACACATTCCTGGCCAATAAAGCTGATTCCGATTCTGAGATCCAGATGTAATGTGCATCTTAACAACAAGATATAATGTTCTATTTTCATGTAGGGAACTATTTTTCATTCATGATGTCACTGACACTGTTTCCCTTTTTTCCCACAGATATCATTGACAAGAGTGAACTAAAGCCGTTCTTCGAGAACAACTGTTCTCAGATCTATTTTATCTTCTATGAAAATTTCATTACACTGGAAAGCAACTTAAAACAAAAAGGTGAGTACAAACCTGTCTTTGTTTTTTGTGAACTTCACAGTCACTGGTTGACCAACTCCCTCGATGGTGGTTCAATAACGAACTCTTTCCCTGCTCTCTATGGTAAGGGTTACGGCAATGGTTCATTTCCCTCTTTTCTGCCCCACATTTACCGAGCAATGAGCACAGGCCCATAGATAAGCACTTTTTGGACATGTCCAGTATATCTCTGTGTGATGAGCCAGACACCAACACTATTGGGGGCAGGGGATTAATTCCCACTGAGCGTATGCTTTCATGGTAATAAAAGTTCCTTTGAATATGGTTTCATGAAATGGCCTGTATTATTGTTACATTATTGATGAGGCTAATGCAGTATAGCTCCAGGTTATGTGTTTAAAAACCTAAGTTCTTTCCTTGTGTTTCAGGGAACAAATCTCAAAGGGAGGAGCTGGACTCCATCCTCTTTATTTTTGAAGTAAGTCATCTGTCTTTTTGCGTGTTGCTGTCTCCATCTCTTCTTGCCTTCCACTGATAGCTGCTACAGCCTCAACCTGTTTACTGCTGAACGCTGTGGTGGGACCATCGATTCCCTGGTGCCATACAGCAACTCTGGCTACTTCCTGAATTTGCCTCAAAAAGCCTGGAAATCAATTGGAGACGATCGCAGATGAAAAACCCTTTGCGCAATCATTTTCTAGCCTTTGACAGGTTGCGGGAGAGCCTTCAGTTCATTTATTGTTTAAAACGTAGGTGTGTATGCAAATCAGAGGAGGTATGTCTCTGTGGGCAACGCATTGTTGGCTCCGTTGCCCCTCCCTCTGTCTTTCTGAACACTCTTACGTTGCACACGCAGGTTAAAGTCCCTTGCCTTGTTTTCCCACCTGACTGCAATGGCAGCTCCAGTTTCCAATACAAACAGTCGGCTCTCCAGTTACATTTGCTCAGGGCAGGGCTGTAAGGATGGCAGCAGATCAAAAAAATCGGGGGCAGTCTCTGTGTCCCTCTTTGTACAGTATGTCTTGTCCTAGTTTTTCTGATCACCTGGGAGCACTGTGTGGGAGGGTTCCTTGCATTATGTCTAACATAGAATAAGTCATTCTATCTTAGAAAGCACAAGAGTATCTTTACCTTTTTGGATTCAGGCCCACTGACCAATTCATTTGTTTGTTACAATAGCATCAGGCTGGACATGGCTGTTGTCTGTCTGCAGCAATCGATTCATAATTTTCTATTCCGGCATATCTAACACAACTTGTACTCTTATTTTAATGTTATCACATTACATCGTTTGGTTGGCAGTCTTTTTTAGAATTGAGTCTCAATTATTCAGGTTTGAAATATATATCCTTCCTAGCTTGCTGTTTGGAAGATATTTAAATATTTATTCAAAATGAAAACTTTCATTGAAATTGGTGGACCCCATCTGTTTAGAATAAAAGACTCCCAAGATGTCCCTCCAGTTTTCTCCACTCCTCACCAAGACACCCTCCCTGTCTGTCCG
This sequence comes from Coreoperca whiteheadi, assembly GCA_011952105.1. Taxonomy (NCBI): domain Eukaryota; kingdom Metazoa; phylum Chordata; class Actinopteri; order Centrarchiformes; family Sinipercidae; genus Coreoperca; species Coreoperca whiteheadi. The sequence goes on from CM022480.1 coordinate 19,638,159, forward strand.
CATGCATCCAGTCATCTAACCTGTAAATAAAGCCTGGATTCATGCCTCCATACATATTTATGGAGTCATCTTTTCAAAAAGAACTAACATTGAAAGCAGCTTAACCCTCATTTGTCCCCTTTTAGCCCCTTCCTGGAACGACGTGTGCTTTTACCCGTGCACTGAAAAGATAAGCTTGCTTTGAGTGGTGTGTACAGGACAGATACAGGGTTGCTTTGATCCTGAGCCCTGCTACACTGTGCGGACTTTCTCTTTACGCCATATTAGGTTAGGCCTGTTGGATCATACGTGGTCGTGAATATGATATCAATGGATACATTTGTGCTCCCAAACACGCACTACTAATATGTATCATGTTATCCCAGAGGTTCTATTATGTAACTCAGGGACATGACAAATGCAGTAAAAGATTAACTAATACGATATTTTGAGGCAAGTGGAGAGTGCATTCTAATCATTTTCTTTTCTGCTACAAGCACAGTTATGTATAATATATTTTGAATTTAAATGTGTGGCATTGTGGTGTGTAGAGCAGGCTATGAATGGATAACGGCTGCGACAAAAGCTATTTTGTGGCCCTGTGCTTTGTAAAACATTTTAATGCTGTATGACCGGTTAAGAAGAACAACATAGCGCAACGTCGCTGCCCCTCTTATTCTGTGTAAGAATTTCCCTGGGAAGCCACTGTTGTGTCCTCATCTCTCCGGGCACATGGGAAATATAGTCCCCAGCACCCTCCATCACCTGAGTCCCTCCTTGCATTCAAATCTGGCTGACCTATACAGTACGTGTGTGTTTGTGTGTGTGTGTGTGTGTGTGTGTGTCTGTGTGTGTGTGCTTCGAGCTGGCTATGTGGAGATTACTTTGCTGTTGTGATGAGGTATGTGACCCTTTTCGTGGGTTACTGTGGGGGGAGTATGATCCCCGATGCTGAGCCTGTTTGAGTAATGGATATCTAGAGGGGGTAATCTTTTGTCCCTCCCCCTGAACTCTGCTGGAACACCCCACCCCCACTGCCACCAGCAGCCATTACCATTCCCTTCCAGGATCTCTTTGTGTCTGCAGCCACGAAGGCATCCACCATGGCAGCTTGTGATACTGCACCAGAACTGACCGAGATGAGAGACCAGATTTCTGTGAGAATGCAACAGCATTGCTGAAGATGCAGGATAGAAAAGTCCCTTCTGATGATTTACATCACCTTTTATTGGTGTACTGAAAGCCCGGTTTTTTAAAACGTAAAATCAGAGTTGACCAACAAATGCATTCAGACATGCCTTTTGTAGCTTCCATTCAATATAGACCTGTTATTATCATCACAGAAAAAGGTCCATGTTCTTTTCATAAATTAGAGGTTCGATCTCATTGACCCAGTGTGTGAAAATACTCCATTTGCCATAGTATTCACACTCCTTTACTATGACACTCCTAAAGCATCATCAGTGCTGCTTATTGTTTTTAGAAGTCACACAACAAGTTCTGTGGAGACCTGTGGGAAATCAAGGTGTGACAAGTGGTTGTAAGTTAAAAACACGTGTATATGGAGCTGCTTGTTAGTCAGTTCCCTGGCAATAGCTACCTCATGAAGACAAAGGAGCATTGAATCTAATTCAGCAACCAGGCCAGTGAAAAGAATATGAAAAACGTTTCAAGGTGCTGCATAGGTATAGAAAAGAATATTGTACAGCTGTAAATCTGTTTAGAACGGTCCATCCGTAGAAACCAAGTGTCAGGCAGTATTAAGAGGAGGCCGCCAAGAGGCCTAAGGCAATTCTGCGAGAGCTACGGGGGACTGTCACTGAAGTGGGAGGCACAGTGCATACAACAGCGATTGCCTGGTACCTGACCAGTCACAGCTTAATGGCCGAGTGTCAAAGAGAAAGCTGCCGTTAAGGAAAAAACATGACATCGTGTCTCGTGTTTGTCAGAAGGCACATGGGAGACTAACAGTGGATAAAGGTTCTGTGGTCTGATGAGACCAAAATTGATGCTTTTTAACAATCGTGCTAAGTGCTTTGTTTAAGCCAAGCGTGACACATCACCAGCAACACGCCATCCCCATCACAAAGCAGCACGGTGGTGGCAGCATCATGCTGTGGAGATGCTTCACTGCAACGCAGCCTGGAAGGCTTGGGAAGGTAGAGGGTTAAATGAAGGGGAAATGCGTGCAAGAGATTTGTAGTTGGCACGACAGTGACCAAAAATGTAAAGCCCAAGCTTTAAGCAGAAATCTTTATGTCCTGAAGTGGCAATGTCTGAGTTCAGACATCAGCCCTTGGAAGGGTTGAATGCTCATACAATCAACTTGTTTTGGTGGCATATTTGTACTTATTTTATTTATTTTTAATGATTTAATCAGTCTTTCTGTTGATCAGTATCAAAAGAGCTTAACTTTGATAAAATTATTAACATGAAAACGTTCATATTTTTTTTTTTTTTTTTTTTTTTAATATTTTATTTTTCTTAGGTAATTTAGTTTTTTTTTTTTTTTTTTATATTTAGGCTTGTAATGGAGTTTTAGAAAATCAATTGTGTGAGACATCATCGTTGTCGGGATGATAATGTCTGTCTCCCTTTGGCAGCCATTTCTATATTGAATTGGAGTCCAGATTTAGGAGTTCGTTCTAATTGGCTCTCATGCTGCTCCACCGATAGATTTCAAGCAAATGTAAGTACGTAGGGAGAAAGGTACCGAAAAGCTTTTGTAGATGGACACTAATTCCGCAGCTTGTGTGGGTGTAATTCTAGGAATGAAACCAGATGAGACCACTTTCTGTAATAGAAAACTGTTTTTGCTGTCAGATTGAGCTCTCTCAGGCCTTGAGGGAGTCCAGTTTGTTTACGCTCCCATATGACTGTAGATGACCTCTTACTGCCTGAAAGCAGTTCGATCCTGGTGCCACTAAGGTTGTGGGACAGGTTAAAAGACAGCTCTGGGACCAACGAAACTCGGAGGGAAGTTTCTGCATATCCACTTTCTGTCCAGGATATGACCTCACCATGACCTGTCGTCTGTCATCCGGACCTGATTCAGCATTCTGAATTCCCCTGGTCATCCTCTCTGTAAAAGGCCCTCATCTAGTTGTGAGTCTTGACTTACTGAGTTGCCTTATATGGGTAATTCTGCTCATTATATCAAGCTAACGTTATTTTTAAGTTAGCTCAGTGGTTATGCAAAAGCTGTTGTCGTTTTGAAAACCGCAGAAAGTCCGAGGCTTTTGGCTGATTTACCTTTATTCAACCAAGATGAGATTGAAATCCAAAATGACAGCACAACTACATTCAGAAAATCACAACGGAACCACCAGAAACTAAACCAGAACCAACATACACAGTAAGCAGAGGAATACAGAAAAGCAAGATATTGCCGTTTCCAAACAAAAACTATACATCCCAAACGATTTGCATTTGCCCAGTTGAGTCAAGCATGTCACATTCACCGATGTAGGCCCAGTAAGGAGGAATGAGGCATATTGTTTTCCACGTGCCATAGCTCATGGCAAACAGATAATTGATTGTGACTCATGTTCATTTAAGCGCTGTGTATGTAAATGGTCAGTAATTAGTAAGTAGGTAATTAGTAACACCGTGTCTCTCTGTGGCATGAGCACCCATCAACAGTCTTTTTCTGTCTGGTGTAATTGCATCATATTCCTCTTGATGCACATCTTGGGTTGAATCACTGAACCCCCCCCCCCTACATGTTTTCTAAACATGTTGCTGAAAAATGAACCCGGGGCCATTCATCTAAGTGATTATTTTCCTCCCTCTTCTCTTTATGCAGTCCTAGTCATGACTGACAGTTCACCAGCAGGGGGTTATTGGTTAATGCATAAATGCAAATTTACTAAGTGTAGCTTGGGTCTGCACGCGGAACAGGCTGAGAAAATAAGTCTGGATGTCTGAGGCAATGTTTTAACACATTTTAAAGATAACTATTGTTGTCACACACAAGAGCACTCATTTCTGAACATTTTGTGGATGGACATTTTTCAGAAATGTATGGCTTGGTTGGTATGTAATTTAGCTTTCCTCCTTTGTAGAAAAACTATTCATGCCTAATCGCGAAAATATTTTCAAAATGGTCCTAGAGGAAGCCTGCTTCAACATGGCTTTCACAGAGAGCAACAAGGAAAACCTCATGGCTGAGCTAACTGGCAATTGGATGCCTTAGAAGGAGTTTTATTGCACTCTGCTGCCACCCACTGGATACAGAGCAGAATGAATCTTGGTATTTGTGTTCTAAATACCATTATATTATTCTAAAATATACCTAAATATTATTCTAAAATAATAACAAAAAAAGTGCCTTAAGCTTTGAACTTCATTATATTTTAGGGCCATATGAAATATGCATTTTCATGTTAAATTTACCAAGACCTTTACCAACAAATAATGAGGGCAAGCGAAGACATTTGTTTAGCATGTAAATAAGCAGTCTGGTTTGTTCTACGCTGTTTGGACTTACCTTACAAAGCATTTTAAACAAAGCAGGTGTGTAATTGACATCTTTTCTCACCCTGTACATCAGGCCTACAAGGGATTTTAGTGTCAGGGTCTCATTTCCTTTGTATACCAAAATATGTAATGCAAAGATAATGCTTATTAACTATATTTCACTCTATTCCCTACACTATTTACTGTGTTTTGCCATTTAAGTTTTGTTATGTGATTGACACACTGGTCATTTTCTGATTACTGCCTGTGCATCTTGTGTTAATAGGTTAGTGCTTTGTGTCTCCAGTGTCTTTGTTTCTCTCAGAGATTTCATTGTTCTCAGATGGTATAATCATCTACGAGTTGTATCAAAAACCTAAACAATAATGTAAATGACTACATTTCTTCTGGGAGTACTGCATGTCTATTGCTGTCGTCAAAAAGCCCTTGCAGACCACCTCTCGGAGAAGTGTATTCTGTATCATATTCAGGCCATGCGACTGGAAACCTAAGTGCGGATCATGTAAATGTGTTAAGGCTGTAGTTGTACCACAGTAATGCCCCCATCTTTATGCTGGAGTATGGCTGCAGATTATAGTAACTCCACCAACCCACAGTCCGGCAGACTCTGCATTCGCCTCATATCAGCCAGTAAATTCCTCATTGTTGTGGCTGCCATTCCAGCTCTGCAGGGAGTCTTTCTGAGCTAGCTTCTCCATCTCATTCCCACTCTTCCATCCTGGTGCTCTGTAAGGAGAGAGAATGACAGTGTTATTGTGTCTGTTCGCTCACGCACACACACGCACACAGACACACACACAGACAGAGACACAGGGAAAGGCTTAAGCAGGCTACCCTGCTGTGTTACCGCCTAGCATAATGTGTGTGCTGCCCCAAGGAGACCGAGTGAAGGAGGCCAGTACAGAGACGTAATAATCCCACGCGGGATCAATAGCAAGGTGCAGCCACATGCCTGTACACGCATACCATCACGTCTGTGGATCAGCGAGAAACTGAACAGCACCGATAGTCATCCAGTGCCACCTTTAAGTGATTTATGTCTTTCAGTGTCTCCTCTGTCACTGATAATGACAGGGATTTAGTCTCAGAAGACAAGAAGGGAAAGTTAAAGATGGAGGATGTCAAGGGAAGAAGGAAGTTGTTGACAAACTGAGACACTCAGAACATGAGATGACTTCTGGACCACCACGGCTCTCAGCATAATGTGGTGTAGCACAAGGCAGAACATTTTTTTATCATGCAATCTTTAAGAGCAATTCTGTTGTGGTAAAATGAAGATTTTACAACAGAACGTGATCATTTGGTTGTCTGATAGAAACAAGCAAACTAATACTTACATTTTATTACGTAAAAATGACATGAAATATTGTTGGCTGTATCATTTGAAAATTACAAATTTCATTTTATAAGCTACCTAAGATTTGTGTTCTTTTAAAGTTATCAATTTCAGTTTCTGATTTAATAGTTTTATCTACATAAACCTTATTGTTCTATCAACAAAGAAAAAAATCCTTGAGATTACAAAAGCTTTTACTTGGTAGTGTCTTTCTTCTCCCATGCCATAAAATGATGCCCTATAGTCTCTGAAGCTTTCTCTCACCCTCTCATAGTCATATTTCTTTGTGTCTTTTTAGTCCCTCACTCAGACAGCGCCGTAGCACTTTGCATCTGTGGCTGGAGAGGACTTAATCTTTTTAGCTCTTTCATGCACGCTGTTTTGTTGTGCTCGCTATCCTTCTCTTGCCTGTGTTTCTCACTCTGCAGGGCAGATGAGCTTTTTATCATGCTGGCCAGAGTTGGTTGAGTGGGTCAGCGCTGCATACGTAAAGCAGAAAAGGGCAGACTTGACCCCTGCATTGCAATCAGCCTTATTGGGTCAGTGATTAGGATTTGATGAGAAGTGAGCCATTGGGGCATCAGTTTCTCACAGCGCACTGACTATTAAGTAGCCATGCGTGCCCGCGCGCACACATCTGCGGCCCCAGCATTTTTTTTTTTTTTCCTCATTTCTCCAGAGGGACCCAGTTAACCTGTCGCTGCATTCAAGAATAATGATAGGCTGCTGAAAGGTTAGGGCGCTCTAATTGAGTTGTAAAGCGGTTGTTGGGGAGGTGATGACATTTCTCGGTGCTGTCCTGTGTCACAGGGATCTGCAGACATGCTAGGCCAAGTGGAGAGAAAGCGCAGGGACATGGCATTCCTTAAGCGTACATTGCTTTGGAAAAACAGTGCCACTTAACAAAACCAAGTCAGTTGATGTTTCATCCCTCTTTTATTTTAGAATCAAGTAACTAACAATTGCTTCCATTGTTGCTTAATCTACCAATTTGTTTTTTCTTGATTAATTGTTTGGTGTATAAAAATGTCAGTAAATAGTAAAAGGAAAAAAAGCCCAAGGTCATGTCTAGCTTTGTCCAACCAACAGTCCAAAACCCCAGAGATATTCAATTTGCTTTCACATAAGATTAGGAAAACCATTTTAGAAACTGGAACCAGGGGATGTTTGCTATTTTTGGTCAGCTACAAAGGAAAGTGTATTCTTCAGAGTAGAGCCTGGAGCTGGTCAGCGCTTAGTTTCTTGCTTAAAGAGCAATGTGAATGGTGAAGGGAAATGCAGCCATTATTCTATTGTTATTACTGAAATGTGCCAAACATTGATAATTAATCACTTACTAAACCTTGTCATAACCTTTTCTATTTTTTCATCAGAAAATTCTACAACTTCTGCCTGAGAAAATCTACAACCGATGGCAGTTTCACAGTATAGGTATGTCTGTGACACATATGAAGTACCTTGAATGCTAAGCTTTGTCTCTGTTACATCTGACAGGTAGTTATATACTGTGTATGTGTCTTTCCTCCTTATGCTTCTGTAACCTCTAAGATACACTTCAGGACAAAAAATGTCACCACAACCATGCCTAAGCCTTCCATAATGAAGAGAAAATAATTAGTCTTAGAAGGGGATGTAAATGGGAAATGCAAATGAGCACTTCATTTGAAATGCAAATAAGTAATTGAATTATGCTGGCATGATTTCAGTCCCACACAAAAAAAGAAAACCCTTGCAAGAAGCGATAACCCCAATTATAACTGTTGTTTGTCAGCCGTTGGCAGCTAAACAGTCTAGGTCTAGATCGCTGTTGTAGATTGGCCTTCCCCTCGGGCTTGTAATTCCAAATATCAAGACTCATATGGGGTTGGACGCCCCAGTCAAATTCACCGTTTTGTCAGTCACTGGACAACAAATCATCACAGGTTTAAGGCTGCCTCTTGGCCTTTTCCTGAACTCCCATAGAATTCTCTTTGGCCCTCATCAGTTCATGTGTCTCTGGTCAAGATGCTGTGCTGTCACTATGTACTTCTGCTTCGAAGAACGTGTGGTTGCAGCTGGACAGCTTCTCGCCATACCTGAGTTTTAATTGAATTCCTAAGATGTTTTCTTTCACATCATTTTTATCACATCCTGCATCCAGTAGCATTGCTAAAAGGATTTCAGTGCGCCCTGGGACAAATTCCTCGAGGCCGGTAGGGTAGACCAGGAATGACATTAATGACTTGTAGTGGTTTTGTTCTTTTTAGTTGAGGATTGCAAGGTTACAGGCATTTGACACAGACCAGTGAAAGCTGAAGAAAACCTTTTATCATCCTCTGTCTGCATACTTCTATATCCTTCTGTCCTGAGCCCAAGGCCTATGAAAGGATTTCTTTACACGTTTTTGTGTCCAGCATAGAAATGTTATTGATTTAATCTGATGAGAGGAGAAAAATAAAAGCACCAGACAAACACACTTCTAAACGCACATGCTTTGTCAGCTTTGCTAAACTTTTAAAATAACTCAGCCAGTTCCTTGTGGCTTCCACTTAACTATGTCTGGATCAAATCACTCAGTTAAGGACCTTGAACACACCTCTGGTGGCAATTTTAACCCTAATCCTAAGCTTAAACTTAAAATCCCGATAAGAACGAAGCAGCATTACTTCACAGCCCACAAGGACCTCACAAGAACAGTACTGTCTGCAGGCTGTCAAGAGTATGTCCTAACTCACACACACACACAGACCTCTTCCGCCCAAGGTATTTAGCAATCAGAGCAATGTCTCATTTGATTACAGTGGAACCAGATTGCCTTCATGAATGCATGTCGCTGCCAACTGATGTTAATTTTCATCAGGAAATTGTGACGCCTTGCCACTCTCCCCACTAGTTTGTCAGAACCACCCATCAAGGTCAATTTGCCTCAGTGGAGATGACAAGCCGGTCCCTCCCTGTCAGTTTTGTGCGTGTTTGTTGTGTCTGCTTGTTGTATAGGAGACTTCTGATGAATGTTTGGTTTGCAAAAGTCTTTGACAATGTTTTCTTTCTTCCAGGTTCTATTCTGAAAAAGCTTCTACACACTGGAAATTCATTCAAGGTAAGAGCTGTTTTCATTGCCGCAAGTTATGAAAAATCCCCGCCTTTCAGCCACAGGAATGCACCATAACACTAACGTGAATGTTAACTGGCAAAATCTGGCTACACAGTGGGTCACATTTAGCTTTAAAGAAGGATTCCACATATTTCTGTGTTAACTAGATTGTTAAAGTCAGCCTCTGTTGTGTGTCCGTTAATATGTCCCAATATTCTCCTGTCTAGATCCGCTGTGAGGGGATCCGCCTCTTCCTGCTGTGGCTGCAAGCTCTGAGGGACAACTGTGCTGAGGAGCAGTTCCTTATCTTTGCCTGTCTGGTCCCAGGATTCCCTGCTGTGCCCTCCTCCAGAGGCCTCTGCACCCTCGACACCATCATTTACAACCCCTTCTCCAACCCCCCTGATGGTGAATATGAATGCTATCTACATGTGTGACTTTATAATAACATAGAGCCGGAGATGTTCATGGAGCCTGTGTTGTGATGACGGTGGTCATCGAGGTCATCTGAAACAAGCTAACCTGAAATTGGATTCTGTAGTTTCCTTTTTAGTGGAGAACTCTTGTTTTCCTGCGCATAACTCAGGTGTTTGTGTCTGTCGACCTGAGCAGCCAAGGTGGTGCCTGAGGAGATTAACCCGCTGGTTCCGGCTGTGGTAGGAGAAAAGGTTGCAGATGACCAGACCTGTTACATCCTCGAAACCCTGCTCAAGTACATGGTCATCCAGGTAATAACTAATTATACTAGGAAAGGACTAGAAAACTATTTGCCAAATTAAGCAGCAGCTACAGTGTGGTTATCGTAACTTAATCTTAAATTTGAAATGAATTCCTTGTCAGTATGGGGTGACTGCAGTGGCACAGGTTATATTGTAGTGCGGGGTTGCATATAAGATGGAGGTCATGATTCTAACTGGTCAGCGGTTAGGTTGTCAGGTATAATCATGATGCATATCGGGGCTACATGACCCTTTTTTGCCACTTTTTGGTTTAATTACTTTTAAAGACTTAATGGCAGTTTATGGCACTTAATGGAATTATTTTATTTTTTAAGTTTCAATTTTATTAGACAGCATTTAAAAAGAACACTGGTAATCATGGCAAAAATACATCACCTGTACACGGAGAATATTCCACATAAGTGTATATTTTGGTTACACAGCATGTTTTTTTCATGGGCATGCTCGTGATGTGAGTGCTCAGGTAGTTTGTAATCCTAGTCTTGTTCAACAGGAAAACTAAATACAATTTCAGCTGTTAAGTGTGTAAAGTTGGAGCTAAGTGCACATAATCTTATGTCTACCTAGCCCAAACCATTTTCCCTCTGTGTACGATTTGTTAGAGGAACCTTCAAACTATTGTGTTGCAGACAATACACTGTCACTGTCTGAATGAGGCTGGAACCATCTCCTCTCCCTGTAGCCTGACCTTGTCTGCCTTTGTGCTCTGTCTGCCAGGCATCCAGTTTAGAATGGAAGAACAAAGAGAACCAGGGCACAGGCTTCAGGTTTCTCTTCAGCCTGTTCAAGAAATACTACCTTCCACACCTATTCCCCTCCTTCACCAAGCTTACAAATCTCTACAAACCTTTATTAGGTAAGCCGACATACAGTATATAGATATATATTAGCCGTTGTACAGAATCCTTTTCAAAGTGAGTATTCTATTGCTGTAAAGGTACACACACTGAACTTAAACTCGGTAGCTGCTAATTGGTCATTAAAATCTCAGTCTGACAGTTTGTCTACCTATGTTACCTTTGGGCATACGTGTGTTCTCCCTATGTGATACAGTTCATTCTGCAGGCTCTCATTCCTCATGTCTTGACATTAGCACTTTAGAAAGAAAGAAAATGGCAAGTTCAGTGAAAATAAGCAGAGGAGGAAATAAGTAAGAGGAGTAAACAAACTGTAGCACATTGAAACAGTAAACTTGAACTTACAGATATATGTGGCGTGACACAAGCCGTTCTGATAGTTGGAGTCAGACATTAATATTGTTTTATATTCATACCATTTACCACTTTTTTATTAGATCATTACATGCAGAAACACAGCTTAAACAATATTTAGTGAGCAATATTTTACAATATTCCCCCTAAATGTGATTAATACAGATTGGGCTGTGTGCAAAATCAGTGTGAGTCGTCTTTGCAAAAGGGGGAGGGCAAAGTTAGTAAGCTTAATATTTCTACGAGAAGTAAGTTACCTTTTTAATTTTTGAAGCCCACAGTTAAACCATAAGTTACGTTGCTGTTAATTTGTGGTATGCCCCTCGGCTCCTTGAGTTGTGTGGAAGCTTTTCTGTTAGTAAAACTGCTTAAAATTAAAGTGTGGCTGATCAAAAATGCAGTAACAATTTAAGTTCAAATATACCAACAAATCTTTATTGTTTGCATGAGAGAATGGTGTATGATGTGTGCTGTTGTAATAGGAGACTCCTAAACAACAGATTCTAAAAGAAAAAGGTATAACAAGTTAGCGATATTATAATAATAATAATAATATGATAAATAATATACTGCTTTTTCAGTTTCTGAGGCTTAATGGTTGAGTGAACACGTTTGGATTCAGCTGGAAAAGCTCTGAACGTCTTCACAGCAACACATCTGGAGTTGATGTTTAATCTCTTTTTCTGTCTCTCTTGCTTTTCTTTTTTCTTAACCCTCCCCTCTGTTACCATCCTTTACTCTTCATCCCACTCTCAATTAGATCTCCCCCACCACAGACCAAAACCCTTGTATGTGCCAGTGACGCGGAACAATGAGAGCACCTTCTGCACAAGGGACCAGTACCTGGCTCCCCGTGTGGCCTTCATCACCTGGCTGGTCACCTTCTTCCTGGAGAAGAAGTACGTCAGCAGTGCTGCTGCTGCGCAGAGCGCCAAGAACGGCACTGAGGTCCTTCCCAAACTCATCCAGGTGAGCATCACCATACCATTATGTTGATTTCTCAGACTGCAAGTGAGAATGGAGGAGGTTCGCTGTGATGAAGGTATTTTGGCAGCAAATCCCCGGAGAACTTGTATCTGTATAAAGATACCTGGTCGCATAGGACCATGTTTTTGAGAAAATATTCACACACGTATCATTTATTGTGAAATCTCAGAGAAAGGTGTTTCAGGACTTGTAAGCTTGTAGAAATGTGTTATGCCATCCATCCATCTTCCTCCGCTTATCCTGGGCTGGGTCGCGTGGGCAGCAGTCTAAGGAGAGACGCCCCAGACTTCCCTCTCCTTAGACACTTCCTCCAGCTCTTCTGGGGGAATACCGAGGAGTTCCCAGGCCAGCCGAGAGACGTAGTCCCTCCAGCGTGTCCTAGGTCTTCCCCGCGACCTCAGAAATATTATGTTCTCGTGCAAACTCCTTTAAAATATTATATTACACATCACAAGTTGTGAAATATACTCGCTCACGTTTTTAACAGTGGGACTGCACATTTGCAAACGTATTGATGCAAATGCATCAAGAAGAGTGCGGTCACAGACAAGGTCTACTGTTAAGTCCGTATGTATGTTATGACAGTAGCTAACCTGTGGAATACTTGCTCACAACAATAGATTATTATTCTTTACTCATTTTTGAGCCCAAACACAAGTCAGCCTCCAAAGTCAAATAGCCTTCACAATTCTAACATCACTGCCCTGTATAAAATAATATAGTGGGATTTAATTACATTACTGTAGATTTCTTGTTTGGGCATTTTGCCTTTAATGACATGAAACAGAGTGACACTAATCATGGGAAGAGAAAGAAGGGAATTAAATGCAAAATGAATATTATGATTACTTGCAAGTGAGAATCATTTTACAGTCATGACCAACTCATTCCCCATAGAAATTACTATAAAATACAATCGGCTAAGGAATTTCTAGTCAATGAGGCTCTAGCGACCAATTACTTAACTGTGTGGAGGAAGCACTATAGCATGCTACGGGTTTCTCATTTGTGTCTCTGTGGCGCCCAGACTGTCACTGCAGGCAGTAGCAGCCAGGAGAAGGATAAGACATCGGATGGGGATACGAACGGGCCAGCAGGGGAGCCTGAGAAGAGCCACTCCAACAGCAGCACGCTCTCAGATCGACGGCCCAGCGATTCCAGTTTGTGTAGCATTGAGGAGGAGCACCGCTATGTCTATGACATGGTGCATGCCATCCTGCTCTCCACCAGGGACAATGTGAATTTTGTCAACGAAGTCTTCCACCAGGTACAATGGGGTCACCAAGCAATATTTCATTATATAATGTTGTAAAGATGAATTACATTGCAGTTATTGTATAGTTTTCATTTTGGATCGTGATTAGAAAGCAGACTGGATGGTTCCACTGCGATAGCATGTACTGTGTTGCCCTCTGCTGGCCGTCTGTAAACATAACTTAAAGACCCTCCTACTACCGGGCTACCTTTTCAAACCGTTCATAATACTGTAAAAGTTCAGATTAAAAGTCAATATTCTCCCTCCCAAGGCTTTCCTGCTGCCGTCCTGCGAGGCATCAGCAACCAGGAAGGTGATCAAAGTGTACAGAAAGTGGATCTTGCAGGAGAAGCCCAGCTTCATGACAGAACCTGACACAACAACCCAGATAGATGAAGCGGATGACCGATCTGAAAAGATACTCAGCACAGAGACTAACAGCATACAGGCACAGGTGAAACCTCAGAGACAGCCATTCAAAATACATTTTCCAAGTATACATATATCCTAATCCTGTGATTGATTATTATAAGGTAAAGGGTCCAAAATGATTGGTAGTGTAGACATTTTTTTTTAAACTAGACAATATGTGTGTGCACCTAGTTTGGATGTTAAAAATATTGTACATTCATTATACTGTATGAAATCTCTTGTAAACCATTTGATTGGTTACCTGATCAGCACACGCATCAGCAGTACACTTAGTACAGTTTGCAAACAAACACATTTTAGGTGTTTCTGTTTGACAGTAATGATATATTTACATGACATACTCATGTATAAGTCACATCATAAGCTAAAACGCAAACCCTACGGGGGTCTCAAAACAGCATAGACAAACAAGTTAAGACATAGGATGGTTATTCTTAACAAACATGCAACTTCCTTTTTCCATTATGAGTACATTATTTGCCTTAATATCTTAGCTTATGTCTACTGACTAATTGACTGGCCTGCCTTGTCTTCTACCAGGCGTTAGAGAGTCACGGCCACAAACGATCATCCAGCTGGGGGAGGACTTACTCGTTCAGCAGCGCCATCAGTCGGGGCTTTCTCACTGAGGAGCAGAACCGGGACGTCGAGGCTGGTATTCAGCCCACGCTACAGGTCGGTGTCTATGTTCTGAGGTGTGTTTTTATCTAGAGATCACAGGATTTGGTGATTGGAATCAGCAATACCTAATGTATGCACTTTGTCCATTATTACTTTGTCTGACCTAGGTGTATCGCTGTTTGCGCAACCTTACTGTGTCTTCATGCACCCATGTGTGTAGGTGTTCCTGACCAACTCATCCAATGTGTTCCTGTTGGAGCCATGCCAGGATGTACCTAAACTCCTGGATAACCAGGTTGAGGTGTGCAAAGGTGTTCTGAGCATCTACCGGCACATGATCATGGAGCACACGATGAATACACAGACATGGTTAGTGAGGTATTCAAATAGACGGAGGATTTTTTTTTTTTCTCTCCAGTTTTTGTGAGTTTTTCATCTGATTTACTGGCTGTGTTCTGCAGGGAGCAGATGCTGCAGGTCCTGCTGAGGATCACAGAGGCAGTGATGAAGAGGCCACAGGAAAACCAAAGAAAAGACCGCTTTGCTGAAAGTTTAGCATCTATACTCTTTAGGGTATGTCTACAGGTGCTTAGTTTTACATTAACTGAAATACAGGGTATTACATTCATGAGAGAAAAAAGAGGAGGGAGTCAGGATATGTCATCATACCTAGTCTCAGTACTCTTTTTACTATAGTACACTGTAATTACTTTATGAGTAACAACCACAATTGCACCACTGTTGCTCAGGAGCCTGTATGCACTGGGTGTGGTGGATTGGTTGTTGGCAATAAGGCAAAGAGACACTATACCAAATTAGATGTATCAGTGTGAGAATTCTGCTGTCACATCTTATCAGGGGCTGGAATCCATAGCTGCAAACCTGTCTGTCAATTCTAATCCATCTTTCCTTGTCTCATCTTGCATTCAGACTATCATTGTGGCATGGGTGCGAGCCAACTTGTGCGTTTTTATCTCCCGGGAGCTATGGGACGAGCTGCTGGCAGTGCTGTCCTCGCTTACCTGCTGGGAGGAGCTGGTGACAGAGTGGGCCAGCATCATGGACTCGCTGACGGCTGTGCTGGCACGCTCCGTTTATGGCCTGGACATGGCCAACCTGCCTCTGGACAAACTCAGCGAACAGAAGGAGAAGAAGCAGAGGGGACGTGGTGAGGGAGAGAAATGGGGCAAAATATGGGAATTGGAATGGCTACAATTTGTATGAAAAAGGATTTGAAATTGACTTTTGGAAAAAATTATTTTTCCAAAAGTCAGTAGAGCCTTATTTTTTTTCCTACATTTGCCTTTAATATGGTTGGTTGTCTTTTGCTTTGATATGAAAACATAATTTTGGTTGATCAGTAACTCAATGTTCTAAAACAATAAATAAAAATAACAATATGTTTTATATTTATCATGTTGAGTATTACAGAGCTTCCACCCAAAGAATTTGAGTTGTTCAAAATAACATTTGTGGAGCTTTTAAATGTCAAGGTGATGCAAATTGGACTGAACCTCACTTGCACAGATTTGTAAACATACATCTACATGTGTGTAACGGATTTTCTGAATTGGCGTTAAACACAATCTGTACATCATGATCCCTTGCTCAAACTGTTTAGTGGTGACAGTTAGACAGTTGATTTAGTCAACCACCAGAAGATGTATCAACAACAATAAACAAAAGAAAGCTGAACGTTCTCTTTTTCCAGCTTTACAAATGTGAACATATGTGGATTTTTCTCTGTTTTGTGTCATTGTAAATTGAATACCTTTGGGTTTCTGACTCTTGGCTAAACATCCATCAGTGTGCCCTGCTGTCTCTATTGATAGTACCACTGGTGGCCAAAGTCAGAAATGTTCAAATTATACACATCAGAGCTTTAAGCGTGCACTGGACAATGAGCTAGCTCAGATAACACACACACACTACATGCAAGTTTAAGGAAATGGGCAATCAGACATTGATGTTGACTGCCGATCCAGCAGTGTGTGGAGTGTTCTATTCAGATGACAAGTGTTGTAAGGTCTAAAATACCATAATTAGCCTTTGACGCACTTTGTATTGTTTAAAGCCACAGTGAACTGTCTTGCATTTCAGTAGGGATCGGTGGTGCTAAATCCAAATATGAAGCTTATTACTAATAGAAAATGTACACTGACGCCTGAGCACTCAGCAAGTGTTGTCCTCTGCATGTCAGGAGTTATCCCGGACTCCCAGAAGGCAGCAGCAGTTGCACGTTCCTTCTCACTGAGTTGGAGGAACCAAGGGGAGCAGGTCGGACCAGGAGTTCAGGAGCCCATGAGGATTCGCTCTGCCACTACATCAGGTGCTCCTGGTGTAGAGAAAGCCCGTAACAACGTCCGACAGAAGGCCTCTGGTAAGTGCTTGTATAATACTGGTGATAGCGGTATTGTTGTATTAGCTGTATCTTACTATACCATCAAAGCAGGTAAAAATAAAATACAAAGGAATGGCTTTTATAAGACCCTCCACATGTATGTACTATTTTATATTAATGCTGTATTAATCTGCTGACATTGTGTGGGCCAACAACACCGTACTGATAAGCTTCTTGAGAACAACCTCAGATCACAGGCTTTATCAGCCGTACTGACTGCGTGCGAAAGCCTTCAGGCAGGTCCACGTGTACGCTAGCCCAGGTGTCGGTGAAAGGCCCAACACCAAAGACAAAGAGGCCAACAGATGGCCCCCATTGTTCGCCTCACATGTCACTGGCCAATGTCAACATGTTTCCATGTCAGCTCGATGGCAGGCATACAGCACCGTCCACCCGACGGCATGTCAAAGGCCAGCTGTGGACACTCATTGTCATTAGCTCAGTTCAGACACCGCAAACACCCTTTATCTGATGGGAATGTGGCAGGCTAATTATAAGTTGAGCTGGAAGGCAGTAGAGTAGTAACTAGCTGCAGTGCCTGTCTTGCTTGTCTTCATTTTGTCTAGACAGAATCTTAATGTGGAGGATAAAAGACAGAGACGATCCCTTTTCGTTTCCTGCCCTTCCGCCCCCCCAATTACCACCAACGTACTAAAATGTTGAGCTTGGAGCCAAATGTATTTGTACCTGAAGGATGATGTCTTAGAAGGGGTGTGTGTGTGCTGACACATCTATTATGTGTCTCGTGTGCATGTTAATGCACCTATTCTGTCACCTAGTCTGTTTATTTGTATCTGTGTGCAAGCAAAGACGGACATTAAACACCAACGCTTCAAATTCCCTTCCCTTTCTTTGGCCTAATTGGATTTCTCCCACATTGATCTTCAAAGGCTCGACAGCCCTCCTCCCTACTCCTCAAGAGAAGGCCCGCACATCAATTGCACGGCAGTTTTTGATAGTTTCATTAAGAGTGTAATTAATGCTCATTAATATGCATAAATGGGAAGCAGTAGCAGAGACGATGTATCTCTCACTGAAAGGCATAATTAAAGTGTGCTGCAAGCAGAGAATAGAACTGTCCTCTTTCATTGCTCTCTTTGAGATTACGCCTGAAGTGCTATCCACACACAATGGCAATGCCTCAGCATTGACAACTGTCAAAACTTGGCTGTACCTGCGCATGCAAATACAAACTAATATTGTTCGGAGATCTTGTCTTGATAATGGAGAAAAGGGCTGGATATTTCACTATGGTACTCATTAAGCTTCTACACCAACCCAGTTGAAGCAGCTCTCACTCTCACTGCCTTTGCTGGGATGGTTATCACGTATACCTTTTGCTAATTTGTGTCTAAATTGTAATATCATAAGATGATATGATTTCGACGGAAATAAGATCAAATGTAGTAGGTTTGGCCTTTTTCTGTGTTTTGGTGCACCATTTAGATAAAGCACCCAAGTTAAAAGACAAACTCATCCCATTCTCCTTCTTCCTAAATACATAAGAAGGCAATACACTAGTCTAAGAAGAAGAAAAAGCAATACACATCAAATGCATCTTAGCACATGGTTTTTGGTTAATCCGTTTTTTTTTAAGTTTGAGCATTACATTGTATTTAAGTGTCACGTGACAAAATAAAGTTTACTGTAAGGGAAATGTGAGGTCATTTAACTTGCATCACGTGAACCCAAATGGACTTAAAGGACAGTACCAGTCTAAACTTGGGCCTCACCAATAATAATCGAATGGCTGGACCAATATATCGGCCAATAATTCCTTATTGCATTTACACGGTATTGGCATATATGTCGGCCGATAAGCAGCAAGAAACTGCACTACAGATATGCCAAAGATACCATATGTTTGAGGTCTTTTAGTAACCGTGTCTCCATCATATAGCTTGGCCACCAGAGAGCTCTGAGTAGTTTATTTTCACCAGTAAAATGTGCCACTCAGCACAATTCTTTTCAGGGATCATTTTCAAAACTGTTTTATTTCATGTGACAGTTACAATGTTATGTGTAGGTTGACATTTCAAACTGATCTTTTTTTAAAGCCTTTTTTTAAGGTTAAAATGTCAATGTTTTTGTTTATGCCTACATTTATTTGTTTATTTTTTGACAATTTTTATTTTATTTTATTGTATTTTGTGGATTTTGTTTAATGGCTGTGCTGATTTGTTTTAATATAGTTTTTCCTATGAAATGCACTTTGTATTGTTGTTTTAAAAGCGCTATATAGAAACGGTTGTTAGTTATTAGAACTGCACGATATGGTGGACAAATCATATTGCGGTTATTTTAAAAGATGTAACGATTGCGATAGGATTCGCGATCAATGGGAATGATAATTGTTGCACCACAATTTTCATTTTCACCGTAAAAACTATTCAAATCATGATGATGTGACATTTGTTGGGGTCTGTACCAAACAAACTTTCTTACATCTTGAGAACAAGATTTGTAGGTCGGCTCTCATTATATATAGTACTTCATTATAACGCTGTTTTTGTTTTTTCACACATTTGACCTTTTATCAAAAGATTCCGATTTGGATATTGCACTTGGCCATATTGCGATTTCAATAATATTTCGATTAATTGTGCAGCCGTATTTATTATTATTATTATTATTATTATTATTATTATTATTATTATTATTATAACTCTCAAATATCAGTGTTCAGTCTAAACAAATTTGAGGTGTGAGGCTGTGTCTTAATAACTTAGTATCAATACATGCAACAAACCTATTGCCAATTTACAGCTTCAGTGACTTCAATCTGAGTTTGGTTTTAATCATGTTTATCTTATGGTATGGATCTTATTTACAGTTCTTTCTCAGAGCCACAGTTGTCATTTGTTTTCTATAATTAAAAAAAAAAAAATTCATAAGGGGCTTTATTGGGATGGGAAACAGACTTTTACATTGCCAAGGCAAGTGTGAAATAAAAAGACAAAACAAGAACAGCCCAAAACAAGTACAAGTACATAAACAGATGAGTGTGATTTTTCTCTCGTATTCAGATTTCAACAAACGCTGAATTGACATGAACTGTGATTCTGCTGTACTTTATTTACTCTGCTTTCCTGATCAGGAATGTATTTATTAACTGGAGCACTTTTGTAGCTCTCTGTACTTGCTGTTATTGAAAACTGTCTTCTTCCCTTTAACTCTTTTTTTCTGTTTCCACTGTCTTTCTTCTTTTTCCTCTTCTTTCTTTTTCCGTGATGGAAGCTAAGCGAAGCCAGTCCATCAGCAACTGTGTTCATCTATATGAGGCTTTGCCCACTACTAAAAGCGTTCCTATGCTGCTCCACACTGTGAGCTCTTTCTTGCCTGGTATCTCTTCTGGTAACTCTTCTTGCTCTCACAGACTCTCAGGTAAAGTGCGTTCTGAGAGCCGCATGTGTTTGTGTGTTTGTGACGTCCGCCCTGCCTTCCCATCCAATCCGTCACTGTCTCGGTCCGATGCCGCCAGTTTCTGTGTCTGTTGTGACTCTATTTGGAGCAGAGAGGTTTATGTTTTAACAGGAACTTAAGACTGTATTGTGCTTGCATATTGAAAAACGTAAAAATCTCTAGGGCAGCCCTGCAATGTGTGGGAATGCGGTCTATAACAAGAGTATGTCTGCCTCACCGCTGCATGTGTGCATGTCCTAATGTCGCTCCAATGTTTTCATGAATGTGTCAGATCTTCACGTATATTGTGACTTCAAATCCCTAAGATAACAAATGACATATCTTGGTGTGTTTACATTTGGAGCTTTGCATTCCGGTCTTTGTTTGGTCTCGTGGCTCGGCCTCACTATGTGTCGTCTTTTCTCCTGTCTGTCAGATGTGGAGGAGTGTCAGCTGTCAGAATGCGGGGGAGAGGAGGAGCTGGGAGGCGGGGATAGCCCTCTGCCACGTAGCAGCAGCACCTCAGACATCACCCAACAGCTGTCTGACACTTTGCCAGGTACATACAAACACAAACTTGGTTTGAATTCCCCACATGTTTCACCTCTGATCTGCACTGAAATGACACACTTGGCCTCACATTGGGGTTCTATTAATAAGAGATTTAGCTGAGCTACATGTAAGCCATCGGGTTACTTAAAAAAGGTCATTTGCCAGTTGAATTGCCATTTTATTAATTACACCCTTGACAATTTAATGCAATCCAATATAAAAACCTATCTCTGTTAAGCCTTTTATGTTCAGTTTTTTGTTGACACTGGGTCAGATATTATAGGTGTGGCCATAGTTATAGTGAAATAGTATTAGACTGGGGTCTCGAATCTGAGACAATTGAAATATATGTAAAGATGTGACATCAGCTCAAGACTCCTTTTTATATATAAAATTTAACATTTAATATGGTTCTCTGCATCTCATTTTCATTCATGTATTTAGATGTTGCATTAGTTTATTTGACAGGGACAATGCTCATTGATCAACAGTAAAAAAAGAATTGAAAATGAGCCCGAGTAAGCCTTGAAGACCAATTTTCATATTGCCCTTGGCCGGATGTTAAAAAGGATTCTAAAATCATTTTTGCCAATCCAGTTAAACTCAAGGACATAAAAGCAGCAGTAAGGCAATAATAGCTTTTAAAGATAACTCAATTTTGGTTTCTCTGCCTATTTATAATATCCCCTGTTGCACTTCAGCCGAGAAGAGAGAGTACTCCCCTACATCCTGTGGCTCTGATAGAAGGACGTCTGAGGGGAGGGGAGAGAGCAACGAGCCACCAATGGTGAGAAGGATCATCTTGTACTATAGAATAATGAAATAAGATTTGCCCACACAAGTATCTCTTCTTTAATGTTTGTCTCTGTAATCCTAGATCCTCATCCGGCAGAGCAGCAGTCCACCTGAGACAGAGTGCAATGCTGAGGGACACACAAACTACACAAAACCCAAGCTCAGAGAGAAAAGTTAGAGTTTGCATCACTTATTATTTCTCTGAAAGGATAATCACTGTGATATCTCTAGCTGTGTTTTCATATATATGTTTCACGTGAAGAATTGCTGTTTTGAAATTTTAAATTCATCAGTTAAATCAAACATTGAAGTATCAAATAAAGCCTACTCTTTGCATGGATTGATAGTTTTCCTTCTCTGTATTAAACTTCTTACACTTTTTATGCCCTTTTATTCACCTCGTTCACCCACACTACCTAGGTGAGAGTATAAGCAGTGAGACGTCCAACGGCTACCTCAATGAAGCTGAGGTTACCTGGCAGGCTTTTGATGAGGAAGCTGATACTCAGTCCACACAGTCGGCCCACATGGACGTGACAGCCGACCCCCAGAGCCAGGGGAGTCTGCTGCTCAGCCACAATGAGGCTCTAGCAGGTACTGGAACTGATAAGAGCTCATCCTGAGCACCTAAAACTGATTTTGAGCCTGCTTTTATTCCAGATGTTAATGTATTTTACAACCGACTACAAACAACTACTGTTTAAAATAATACAAGCACCCTTCAGGGTACATAGGCTGACCCTGACTTTAAAATAGGACTATTGTGCTGTGGTCTGCTGCAGATTTAATACAGGGTTAGCCATAGATCTGTACAATTTAGTCCTGTTGTGAATTAAAACAAAATAACCCTAGATATGCTCTTATACGGTAGATAAGCAGACAAAGAAGATGCAACAAAGAAGCTATTGGGGGCAATTAGAGGGAATTGGACAATTTAAATGTAGATACTGTCTTTTCTCTGGCTTTTTTGTTTTTAACTGTTTCATTCAGTGTCAGTTAGATCATTGTGTTCAGTTCAGTACAGTAGTTCGGTAGAGTAGACATTGTCTTATTTATAAAAAAAAAATTAGAAAACAAACCTCACAGAGCAATCCTTTGTAAACACTCAGCACAGAGGAAAAATGAGTTGAAAGAGTGCAGTAGTTCATCTGTGGTGCGTCCCATCTGGGGTTTTGGTGCTTCCTGTAACTTCACTCTTGATGGATTAGTCCTAGCCGGGTAGAGTGATCCAGTAAGGAAACTTGACCTGCTTGTCAGTATCTGCTGTATTACCTCTCTGGCTAAGCCATTTAATCTTTTAAAGCTTCCGACAGCTTGTGTGTTTGTGCATTGTGAATTTTGTGAAGGGAAATCGGCCTGTGGTCTGCAGTTTGATTTTGACAGCAATTGTAATATTTATTACTGGCAGGTATTTTTATTTTCGTAGGAAAATAATCCAGATGTTCCCTCTGCTTTAGACCCTTCAGCTTTTAGTTTACCCCCTCCTTCCCCGCTCCATCAGGAGAGATTATTGTCACCACTCTGTCCCTCCCACCCTTGTACGTGAACTTCTGTATGTGTTGTCCTACATTGTGATCATCCTGAAGTTGTCACTCTTCCTTTGTCCCTGTGCTCCCTTCCTCAAACCCAATTTTATTCCTTTCCCCTTGTCGTTTTTAGGTCCTGAGTGTGCCCTCCCTCCCCACTCTGCACCCCCGTCCTACCACAACCACTACCACTACCCCCAGAACCCGCCCGCCTCACCAGCCCTGCTGGTGCACACAGAGTGCCCGCGGGACTGCCCCCTGGACGACACCATGCATCAGTCTGTCTTACACATGCCACACCACTTGGGTACTGCTCCCCAGCTGCTACTCATCATACGGACCATAGAGTCCTCATTTACCATTGACTCTCCATGCTCTATATTTTTCAGCCTTACCGTGACTGCCTTTGCTTACATTACACTTATACATGTTTGAATTTTTTCATTTTTTTATTTAATTTTTCATTCTCCCAGATGGCAGATCCTGTTCAATTACTCGATTGACTACATTAAATTACTTTTTTTTTGGTTCTCCTTGGGACCAAACATGCATTCCTGTATATCCTATTTAAATTGTGCACAACAGTTTGCTCAAACAGTGGGAAAATCTTCCATTTTATTAATCACCTCAGATCATCTTCACATGTTTCCATGTCTTTTCCAGGCCTTACTCCTACTACTCCCCATTGCTCCTCTGCTGCCCACTAGGTGGCACTTTCCTCCCACAATTCAACCAGAGTTCATTTAGATGATGCATGTGGCTTGTGCCTGTTTCCCCAAAAGTGTTTCAGTGCTTTGATCAGTTTCAGTGCTTGGATGCGTTTGGGAAAATGCACAGGGAGACTAAGGATTTGGTCAACAACTGCTCAAACAATGAGAGGATGGATCTGAGGGTTTATTTATCTTGAATGTATTACAGACAAGTCTCAAAATTAAGAATGCTTTTAGAAAAGGTGTTCTGCATTGTGGACTGAATTCCATATCTTCAGTCAAATTAAATGTGGTTCACTTTGTATTAGGTACCGGCAGCTACAAATATAGGTGTTACCAAATAATTTATTCACTAATCCAAACCGCCCCAAACTCTCTTTCTGACCATGCAGACAGTAGCGAGTGTCTGGCTGATGATGTCAGCATCATTGCGGGTGGGACCCTGACAGGTTGGCATCCTGATTCGGCGTTTGTCCTGTGGAGGAGGATTTTGGGTATCCTGGGAGATGTCAACAGTATCCTCTGCCCCAAAATCCATGCCAAGGTCTTCACCTATCTTTATGAGCTCTGGCACAAGCTAGCAAAGGTAAGGTGGAGAGGCAAAAACCACCTACATATGAAGCATTTGATCTCAAATGAGATCATCTCAAATACCATGCATAGATGATATGATATTTAAGTATGCAATGACTTACTTTAAAATGATTTGTTTGAATTAAGTGCTCTTCGCATATAAAACAGGTGTGTTTTGAAGATGTAATTATGTTGATGAAATAGTGCCTGTTTATTTTAGCTATCAGCGTAAAGAGTTTAGAATAGAGGCCTTCATATAAACTGTATCCTGGATTTAATCACACACAGATGCTTACAAAGATTATGCATGGTGGTTACGTTTATTGACTGAAAGTGAACGTGTGCTTACAGATCCGGGACAATCTTGGCATCAGTGTGGACAACCAGTCTTCTCCTCCCCAGCCTACCTTCATCCCTCCTCTGCGAATGCTGGCCTCCTGGCTCTTTAGGGTATCAACAACGCATATTTAGAAAACAACAGTCCTGATGATTCGATTTGAGGCATAAAATGAAAAATGTGCAAAAAACAACCAAGGAACTGAGGGTTCCATTAAAAGTGTGTAGCATGCAGAATAAATAATAATGAATTCCAAAGCATATTCATTGAACACTATAGTTATTGCCAAGTTAATCGATATGTTTACATAAGAATCCTCTAATGCTCAGGAAGCAATTTGATTATATTTCAGGCAGTAGCAAAATATGTAATAAACAGGACTGAATGGTCAGCGAAGGACACTGGGACTAAACACACTTAAATGAATAGTATCTAATCGTATTGTTTCAGTAAAACCATCAAATAAAAGGATGTTGCATATTAAAGTCAAACAAAAATGTTGTAGTTTGCTTCCTTGATGGAGAACAGCGACTGTGTTCACAACTCCAGTTGTGACAAGTTTCCACCACAGAAACAAATTGGCCGAAATTGATCCACTTTTCGATCCACCCCTGCAACTTTAAACATGTCAAAGTCTTCGACTCGTCATAATAACGCTGACCGCAGCGTGTCCCTCTCCTCCACAGGCCACCATGCTGCCAGCAGAGTACAAGGCTGGCAAGCTGCAGGCCTACAAGCTGATCTGTGAGATGATGACCAGGCACCAGGATGTGCTCCCCAACAGTGATTTCTTGGTGCACCTCTACCACATCATGCACAAGGGTGTCAGCAGCGGCGACCAGGTACAGCCAGCAGGTGGCGCCTACAGTAAGGCCGCCAGTTGTGCTTCTATTTGACCACTAGATGGCAGACCGGTCAAACTCATGGCCCTGTTGGAAAACAATGGTTTGTAGTTGCCAATTTGCCATCTACTTTTTCCTGTGTGATGTGGCTCAGTGATTCCTGTAAACCGGTTAGTTCTTGATGTAGTTCAGGTAAACCCACGGCTTATCATCTGCATCTCATACGTGTCCAGTGCTTGCTCTTTTTACAGATATTTAGGATCAACTTGAGGACTATAACTGACAGGAGTGAGGACAGGGGTCATATAGGTGCAATGTAGGATGGATGAGGCTTTGTTTCAGCTGGTAATTTGGAAAACTGCGTGCCAACCAATGGTGATGAATAATGCTCCTGTGTTTTGGCATCTTCCACCTCCTTTAGCCACACCCTTCCTCATATTTAAATCTGGCCTAGCTCCATTCTTTCTAGACGAAGCTGAGAGGAGATGAATGGAGTCCCAAAACAAAGGACAGGGATAAAAGTGTGTGTGGGTGGGGGGTGTTTTGGATACCAGTGTGTGTGTGTGTGTGTGTGTGTGTGTGTATGTGTGTGTATGCCCTCCTGGCTGGGTTTCTATTGCGCCTTGGCAGTGCGACAAGCTTATTAGAATGTTTTCCATGTCGTTAAATAATGTTTTGAGCCCCTGCCGCGTATACGTGATTAATTAAGGATTGACGTCTGTCGCGCTCCGTTAGACTGACATGTCGGCCAGGGGCCCAGAGTAGGCTGTCCTGCCTGCCTGCCTGTGTGTATGCAAGTGTGTGAAGAAGCGGGAGGGGAGTCTGGGGAACGTAGCGCAGAGTAGAGCAATGAGGGGGGCACACTGAGGGATGAGGCAACATTCTCCAGCTTTTGTTGTGGCTCTGTATAATGCGTCGGGGGGCCAGAGCCAGGCCGGCCACTGAAGCATGCTCAAATTGGCCGGAGAAAAGAGTCCTCACGCCACACAATAGAGGACAGCCGCACGTCTGCTTAACATAAGAAAGTGGCTCTTACCCCCCCTCCCCTCCTTCCTCTCTGCCTTCATCCACAACCCCCACCACAACCCAAAAAAATGAAAAATCATATACTTTTCCAAATCCATCATACATATATATTTTTTTAAGTCTTAAGTCAGGCTGGTCTGCAAATCATCCAATATTATTGTGCATATGCAATTAGTAAGTTAGACATTTAGGTTAGGTTTTTACATACAGTGTGTACAGTACATTGGTATCTTACAATACTCTAGCTTACTGTTTGACATAAAATAAAATCTGCCTTAAACAGACATGTTTATAGACACTGTGGGAATCCCAGTGTAAATCCTCAATTACATTCTACTAACATTAGAGAAACATGACAGTTCCCTTGAAGGGATTCTCCTTCCAGCTGACAGTGCCGAGGTCAGGCCTGTTGTCCTGGTTGTCATTCCTTGGTCACTGGTCTCACAAAGGCATGACCATAGCACAATAGCTTTAAACTATCTTATAGGTCTCCTGCCTGGGCTGCAATAGTCAACAGCATATCTTGTGAAGTGCACACAAATAAAGCTTTTTTTGCACAGGTGAATGAAACCTTATATCAGTCATGCATATGCACTTAAAACACTAGTTAAGTGGTGTCCCAGTAGCTCACCTGTTAGAGTGGGTACCATTAAAGCTGAGTCCTTTCTGCAGTGGGTGGGCTTCGATTCCAACCCACGGCCCTCTGCTGCATGTCATCCCCGCTCTCTCCCACCTTTCCTGTCTATCTCTGCAGCTTTCTCTATCAAATAAAAACAAAAATGCCCCAAAAAATGATCTTTAAAAAAATTTGCAAGTACAAGTGGACAGACCGTTTTCCTCACCTGTGCTTTCAGAGCAAAACTAGCACCTCTTGAACTTAGTTCCATGCAAAGAGAGAGGTCTTGTATAATGTATTTACTGCCCAATTACAGTGTGAAAGTTGATCCCTAAGTAACAAACGTGGCTGTTGATTAAACCTCTCACGTCACACTTATGCAGGTTGGTGATATCTCTTCCTAACAGCTCGTGAAGGGAAAACCCCAGAAGGTCATAGTGATGATAGTGGTGTTTAATTGCAAAAGGAAATCTGGCCCATTACTAAACTGGAAACGTCCATGTTTAGTAAATGGGACAAAAAAAATTCCGAATTTGTGCAGAGTGATGTAATACCAACTGAACCCTGTCACCCTAGGGGCCAGCAGGTGGACAGCGTGTGCTTTCCTGGAGATGAGGCCAAATGAAAAGGCCTGAGGTGGCTCTATTCAGAGTTACGTTAATGCACCTTTTGTTGATGCAGGGGCTATTCCTACTGCCAACACAGAGCCACATGTGGAGCTCCATTCCCATTTCTATACACACACCTTAAATCAGGTTCCCTCTACTTACACATACAATACAAAACACTTTGCATTCTACATTTGTGGCTTCCTCTAAAATGCTCATTTCAGGCAATCAAGCAACAGTTTGTTGCATGCTAATTACCTCTGGCTGCACTGCACATTATGCTTCAGAGGTCAATTACCAACAAAACGAGGCTAAAATGGGTCCTCAATCCTAAAGCTCTTCCCACCAATTTTCCACATGCAGTGCATCATGTTGGTTTGACTTCCTGCTTATTGCCTCTGCGTGTTTATTCTATTCCTCCTTTGTTCACCTGCGGTCTCTGTTTACCAAAGCTTCAGGTGATTAATGTCACAGATAGATAGGTGGTACAGTGTGTGTGTGTGTGCGCGCGCGTGTGATTGAGAGAGAGAGAGAAATTGTGTGCGTGTGTGTGTGTTTGCTAAGGTGCCCTTCAGTTCAGCTAGAAAGAGCCTGATGTTTGAACTGTCCGATTTACACAAGTTTATGGCCAAGAAGGCAGGTGTTTCTAGCCTGGACCTTGCCTCTGTACACAAATATGCACGCGCATGTCTCAGATAAGAGGGAGAACAATCTTTCTGCCTTACTGAAATGCTGCATTGTCGTACCAATATGTTGTTGTTGTTTATTTCAAAATAAGAGCATTTCTTGTGTCTGTTCATGATAAATAAATCAACCTCTTTGCCACGGTTTTACCATCTACATATATAGCATGGAAAAGCTGTTAACCGGTTGTTATGCTCTTGTTTAGCATGGTATTACACTGTACATACTTGAGCAGTTTGTGCAGAGCCATCTGCAGTATAGCATATGTCAATGTTGAAAGAGCCACATCTGCCACTGAGCCTCCTGTATCGCAGCAAAACAATACCTTGTCTCTGGCTTTAATTACAGGTTTGCTTGTGTGTGTATACATACATGTGACTCGTGAAAGTTAAGGTCTTTTGTTCTCCCTCTTATCCTCTGTGAACAATCCATCTGCTGCTTCTCTCCCCTCTCTCTCTCCTGTCTTTCTTTCCCACTCAGTTTTTTTTATTTCTGTCCTTTAGTGACATGTACTGTTGAGTGCCTTACTCTCCTCAACACACTTAAAATGCTTAGCCTACCAGTTGTAGGAAAAAGCTTTCTCCCTGCCATGTCTCTCACATGGTGGCCCATTTACAAAATATTTCTGCTTCTCTCAACCAACACTAACAAAACCCTCTGTTAATACCAAGTACACAAATCTCATATGTTAACATATTGTAGAAGAGCTAAGGTATGATGGACGACAGCTGTGTCAAGTCAGTTGTTGATGGCTAATATAACATAAATATCAATGTGGAAATTACTGTTGCCTCTATTAACGTTTGTGTGCGTGTGTGTGTGTGTGTGTGTGTGTGTGTGCGCATGCTTGTCATCAGGATGTTTTGAACACCATCATCCGTTCCTGCTCTCCTCGTTTCTTCTTCCTCGGCCTGCCGGGCTTCACCATGCTTGTTGGAGATTTCATCACCGCCGCTGCCTGTGTTCTCAGCTCTGACTCCCCAGAGGTACAAACGCACTTTTAACATTCAGTTAAATTCAATCAGTTCAAATGTTTTCAACAACTAGACAAATGTGTTAAATGCCACATATGTTTAAATGTTTTCAGGAATGTCTCTGAAAATGTTTCAGAACTCATGTTTAAGGATGCGGAGCACTTGTTGCCGTGGAACAAAGGATTAGGGAAACTTCAAAAAAAAAAAATGCAAAAACAGAATTCCTCCTCACACATGTTGATCTTCAGTAACTGTCCCTTTCATTCACTAGTTCTATGACAATTTGCCCCCTTAATAATTTTCTTGAATTTTGCAGCTTTTTGACATTGAAAAGTTCAAATTGTTTTGTGAATTCTAGTAGTAATAAAATAGAATCCTAGGGACAAAATAACACAAATGTTTGAAACTCCTTTTATTTGTTTGGCTTGCCAGAAAATCAAGAATGCAATCTTCAACTGTGGAAAACCTTCTTGCTTCATTGTACTTTAAATTTAAGACTGCAACTATCACTGAAATGAAAATGATTTTAGCTCAGTCATGCCATACAATTATTCATCATGATTAATCCTCCATCTCTGGGAACTAAATACGTTTATTGCACTATTGACATAAAACTATCTTCAATTTCATATTGTAATATACCTATTGCTGAAATATAAAAAAACTACAACTTTATATGAATGTACAAATCTTTTATTTAATTTTTTACCGGGCCCCGCTGTGGTGAGGACGGCCGACATGTACAAATCTTTAACTCTTTAAGGCTTGCAGCTGTATTTGAGAAGCAAAGAGTTACTCACAGATTAAACAAATGGCTGTGATTAGTCAGACAGTTTGAACAGAAAATGTTTCATTTAATGCAGAAGAGCTTCACATTTAAAGTGTTTATATGACTCACAGTCATGTTTAATTAACTGTGGAAACCAATATGTGTTCACAGTTATTATGGTCTTCAAACTCAGTTGGCAAACAAATGCAAACAGGTGATTGTTCCAAGTCCTGTGCACAATATTTTGGAATTGTGTGTATTCACATGAACACGGGCTTGTGATGCAAACATGCTGCTTAACCGTAACCGGGTTTCGAACAATTAGTAAAGACTACATTGACGGACCAATAAGATAGCCACTTCCTGTTCACTCATTGCCAGTGTGCACAGATTTAAACCTAAACATGGGCAAGTTAGTGTTGACTTTTTCTTCCTTCTCCAAGCTGTGTGAAATGTCAAGAACCATTTATACGTGTTGTTTCTTATTGTTTTGGTTTCCAGATAATTTCATGTCTCCCAGCGCAGATCTGTCATCTGTTTTCAGGGTATTGGCGGTTCAACAGGTGCAACAAGGTGTACAATCTGCTGTAGCGCCGAATCCATCACGCATTTTGTTGTCCAACGCCTACCATGTGTCTAGAGATTCTGTCGAACATCAGCAGAATCATGCATAAAGACACAATTAATTCTGCTGGATCCCGCCAAACATTTTTCCCCGGATTGTGACCCCCCTGTTTCCTGGAAGGGGGTTGTTTTCATGCTGCTTTAGAGAATTAATGATATCATGTTTGGTTGTTTTTTTTTTGTTTTTTTCTCATCTCTGCCAGGCTCCAAGGATAGAGGCTCAGACAATCTTGGGCTCCCTCGTATGTTTCCCCAACCTTTACCTCCAGATTCCTGTACTGCAGCGTGTGCCTGGCTCCGATGACATCGTTGTGGGCAATGAGGATATCAAGGTAAATGGTCAACACGTGCCATACTGGATATATGCGGTAATGGAAGTTTTACGGTATTGGTGGTCACTGTATTGTAAGTGGATTAGTCAGCTGCACTATGAAGAAAAGGCAGTCATACATTAGTCATGAGTTTTACACATTTCTCCTGAAATGTCAACATCGTAAGAATGATTCAGTTTGATTCCCAAGTCTTATGTTACAATCAATGATATCAGATTGTTACAAATATTGAATAAAGGCACCAGCCTAGCTTGTCATTTGAGATCATGTAGTGAACCTAGCACGTTGTCTTTGCTTCTCAGGATTATCTGATCAACATCCTGCTAGAGACAGCAACAAAGGAACACTGTGAAGGGGCCAGGTATGATTGGCAATATTGGTGATGCTTTTTGTTTTTCGTTACATTGTCTATTTAATTTATTGGTTTGATGTAACGTGTGTTCATGTGTGTGTGCGTAATGAAAATGTAAAACCTAATGGATGAGCATTTACCAACCCTCATAACAATTCTGTGCAATGCTTTTAAAGCCTATTTACCAAAAATATAATTTGTGTTTCATTGTTGAGTCGTTTTCTGAATATCTTTTTGCACACTTCAAATTCTGTATTATTCTTAAACTGAAATAATAACGTCTGTCATTCAGGTGCATTGCTGTGTGCAATCTGGGTCTGTGGGTGTGTGAGGAGCTGATGCAAAAGAACATCCACCACCAGGTTAAAGATGCCATCAATGTTCTGGGAGTAACACTAAAGGTCAGTGCATTCTGGGGCTTCGTCGCATTCTATATGCATTTACAGTTTGATATCTTCCAACTCATGTGTACAATGTGATTTATAAATGACAACTGTGCTTTTTTTTTTTTTTTTTTTAAAACCATTGTTTAACCATTGTAGCTGTGGCAAACATTCTTTAAATGAAATGACGCAGGAAGCCTGGATTTCATCACAGTCTTTTTTTGTTTTACCACACAAGCCCTGTGGTGTTTAGCTCTAACAAAAATGATAGTTGATCATATAAAAGGACTGCAGAACAATTTCAACATGGTGAGTGGAGAAAAAGTGTGAGAATAAAACCTGTCCAGTGATGTGACTCATGGGTATATTTTGGAAGAGCCCTCGTTTTCTCCCTGAGTGAAGAGATGCAGAGAACCAGTGGAGGCTGTTTTTTTTTTTCATGGAAAAGGGTTTGGGGCGGTAGCGTAATTTCCAGGCTGCTCGCTCTCAGTAGATGTGGGCCAATTTAAGCAGCTACATCTCCCAGCTTCCTGCTCGAGCAACCCCCCCCCCCCCTTCTCTAATGGAGCAGTAATCACTCCCCTGTACAACTTGACACACAGACTCAGCCAGCCCCAAAATAGAGGGTATAGGCTGGGTGGGGGATCTAGGGGGAAGAGTGGCACTGAGAGTCTCTTTTCTAAAAGCAGGTGCTGAACTCTCAGGGCCCCTTTTTGTGTTTGGCCATTTCTGCACTCCCCACATTGTCTGCCCTTGTTACATGTTGAGAGGCATTCAGCTGGAAGAAATGGGAAATTCTATTTCTCCACAAAGAATTTCAAATCACTGAAGAAATCCACATTTGAAAGAAAATTGACAACAGCTCCATTCTTTCCCCCAATGAGTCTGGAGAAAATGAGCCATGGTTTGAAGTGGAAATGAAATTATGCTGATTATATGTAAGTGAACAGTAAGTGAAAAGGTAAATTTAAGAGAAATTACTCAGTGTAAACTTTTTCGCCATCTTCGACCAGCAGTGTCCCTCAGCCGTTTTAGTATTTCACACAAATCAAACAAGGAAAAGTGTAGAATAAATGATGATCCCAAATTGTAAGTGTTCCTCTCTGAGAAGTCTGAAAGACTAATTTAATAACGTTGAAGTATGGGAGATGGCAAATAAGGGATGACGTGCCTCAAGAACACACAACACAGTTAACTTTGTGTATATGTCATTTTTGAGCTTATGTGCTCATGAAGTTGTCTGCAGTTTTGAAATATGTCAATATAGGTTTTGTTCGTCATAAGAGATGTCATACAAATCATTTTACAGTTATTCATTTAAGGTACAGAGGGGAGTCAATATCACAAGCATAGCCCATACATATCAGGTGTCTGCGTATTGTGGCCAGCTAGCACCAATTTGGTTGCAGGGAAATAAACGGGGGGAAAAGGAGAATTGCTTCTGACCTTTGGAATTCTCAAAGCAACCGTGTCTTCATTTTAGAACTAGGAAGAAACTGCTCTAAAATAAAAATCACATTATTAGTGAAACAAGCAATATTGTCCAGGCAGGCGAAACAGCGCCAAGAATGTACATGTACAGTATAACAGGAAATACTGGTTTAACACCTACATTTGTTTCAACGTTAATGCTCCTTATTATTAAAGGAGACAAATGCTTTTCATCGTTTCATCATTTCTTGTCTTGTCCTCTTGTTTGTGTTTTTGTCCAGTTTGGGAACAAAGCAGTGGCTCAAGTAGCCTGTGACATGTTTCAGCTGCTCATCTCTCACTGGCAACATCTCCAGAGGTCGGAGCCCACTCTGCCTAAGAAAATCATTGAGGTAACACACATGCACACACAGTAAACATTGTCAGTAGCCATTAGGGGCCTGTGAGAACATATTATAAGTAAAATGAGAAATTCCTACCAAGTCACTTTAGCTTTTAAATGCAAGTCTTACATGAGTTATAACTCATGCATATGCATACTCTACGTCCCGCGGAATCACATCCATTTTAGCACACAGCCCTGACTCAGCTGATGAATAGGAGTGTGTCATCCAATTATCTTTCTCCTTGTTTTGTCCCAACACAGATCTTTGTGGCCACAATAGCCTTTTTGTTGCCGAGCGCAGAGCACTCAACAGTGGAAGCAGACAAAAAGGTACATGTTGGAAAGGAGGGGACATGAAATGGCTGAGATCTAAAGGCCCTTGATCTATCACGTTGGAATGGTGCATTTGCAGAGGAATGTTTCTACTGAAGTCCTTTGTTCTCTTCTCTATCTGTATTTTTTGTCTTTGCAGCTCTCATCTATTACCTGTTGTTTCTCTGGAACTGCCCTGCTCTTTTTTAAATCGTTTTTTTAATTATTAAATATGACTTTTTTTTTTTTATTTGGTGTTTGATGACCAAACTAATAAAAGGAACTTCTCTCTTCTTCTCACTTCCTCAGTTGATGGTGTCGCTGCTGCTCTGCCTGTTGGACTGGTGCATGGCCGTTCCCCTTAGTCTGCTGTTGGAACCCATCACCATGCCTTCGCTGGAGGACCGCACATCCCACAGTGCTCCACTGCTGGACTACATCTACAGGGTGGGTAGCTGCACTGGCAGCAGGGAGGTGGGAAAACCTGATGGCTACTGTTTTACTACTGACTGCTTTCCATCTCCTGAAAAATCTATAGCTTACATACACATCCACCCCCACCCCAATAAATGGCCTTGCGACTTTAATTAGACTCACCTCCACCGTGACCTCATAACTATGCCTCATTTAACATTATAGTGGCACAACAGCATAGAAGCACCCGCCATAGCTGACACATGCGGTTGGCATTCATCATATGCAGGAAACCCTTACAACTTGCTTTGTACCAGCATATACTGCATTTGTTTAAAACAGACAAAATATGCAGTATTCAATCTCTCTGTATTTGTCCCTCTAACCCTTTATTTTATGTCCTGACCCTGAGGACGAGGGCCAAGCTTCAGGCACAAATGAATGCGATATTATTCATTCCCTCCTGTCTGGGCAGATGCGGTCAACGGCAGATCTTTGTAAGGATGTCACCCCTGATAAGAAATGGTCCAATTATTCAAACAGGACCCTTTGTCCACTTGATAAGCTCAGGCTATAAACGCTTGTCCTGCAGATTTGAATGGAATATGTCTTAATATGAGAGCGACTGCAGCTGCTATAAAAGCAAAGACAATTAGGCATGATTGGTTGTCTATCAGCACACAAAAGGCATGGCCTCTCTGGGTTTCATTGGAAATAATATAATAAGCAAGGCATCACAAGTTGTGACAATATTAATGCAATATCAAGACCGAAATCTATACATTTCCACAGATACTCTGGCGGCTAATTATTCTCATGCCAAGCAGAGAATAGCTTCCCTAATAGAAAACCTCTCCCTTTTATTCCATCACTGGCCAGTGTCACTGACAGGGTAGCAAGGGGTGTCCATTTATTTTATTAGAGTTTTATATTTAAAAAGTCTTAAACTTGTTCTACCCAAAGCTGGCAAACACTAGCACAATACATGTACCCCGTTAATGAAAAGGTTGTCATGCTATTTATCCTAAGACGAAGAGAAGTTTTTGGTGACCAACAGCATGCAGACCGGTGTTAAAAGCAACATTGCACCAGACCTCACTGGAGTTCTGTTCAAGCTTCTCCATCTGCTCTCTCAGCCTGCCTCAGCAGCCAGCTGCACCACCCCTGTGTGTGTGTGTGTGTGTGTGTGTGTGTGTGTGTGTGTGTGTGTGTGTAACCGCAAGGATAGGTACATTTTTACATGTGCGCACCTGTATGCCTCTGTTTGCGTTTTTATTATTTGATTTATGTGTGTGTACATAACACGTACTCATGTAGCCTTACAATATGTGTGCACCTCAAACTATAGTATGATTGTTTCACTGTGTGTTACCTTCCAGGAACTGTTGCTATGCGAAGTGCAGTCACTTAGTTGTCAAGCACAGCTGTGGGTTTCCCCCCTCCCTTTCCGTCTCTCCACCTCTCCACAGAGGAACCTCTTTGGGGCTTTGGTGTAGCAGCTGTTTGGTTCAGGTCTTTTCAGCATCGAGCCTCCAATCCCTCCCCCATGCACCCAGAGGTCTGCTCAGCAGAATCATCCACATACTGTCTACATTGCCCCACACAATACTGTTTCAGATGGCAGGGCCAGCCTGCCTCTCTGAGCGTCCCTCAGCCAAGTTTGAGCGCATTTGTGTACTGAATGGGATTAGCCTTTGCATGGCTTTACCCAAGTTGCTCTACTCTGAATGAGAGGGCCCCTCATTTACATATATTAGGCATATGTTTCAACCACTCATTTGCAGCACCTTACCTCAGATTATACAGTATACAGGTGTGTTCGTGTGTGTGTGCATGTGCGTGTGGCTGTGTGTGCATGTTTGTGGTGGGAGCTGAGCACAAGGATAAAGTCTTAATTAAATCAAACAGTGTAAACCTGTCCAATGGCTGTAATCAACTGCCCCAGTGCGCCTTATCTAGCCCTGCCAACGGATGCTCTGCCATCTGTTATGTAGATCGATACACTCACACATCACAGGAGAAATGGATTAGTGGCAATAAAGACCCTCTTTTCTCTCCTTCTCTCCCTCCCTTCCTCCATCGCCTTATGATGTAAATGGCCATATATTCCCCTTTCATATGCTCCTGGATCATGTCAATCTAGAGCAGGCCTACAGGAGTGTCACTGTGCATCGTCTCACCAGACACCACCATATCCAACAGGACGGTGTCTTTACACATCAGAGTTCAAGTCCTACCGTTTTCCTACTGTTCCTCAGGTGCTGCACTGCTGTGTGTCCGGCTCCAACCTGCACACCCAACAGAGCCACTACCTCCTCAGCCTGTCAGACTTGTCTACTGACTATGACCTCATGTTGGGTCAGGTTAAAAGCTTCGAGCCGCCACCCTCCCAGACAACCACCGCCGATTTTGGCAACCTGCTCACTGTAGCTGAGGGTAAGGACACGGAGCCATCCCGATGCCCCTTTTTACTACCTGCTGGGTGCAAGATTGCACTGGGCTGGCAGATGAAAGGATGATGCTGGATTTATTGGGTGCATAGTATGTGTGCATGTGTCTGTATGTATGGATACACGTGTGACAGAGTAAAAACTGGCAGTTAGTGGTGGCTGTCAGCTGTCACTTTATAGCTTATCCCCAGACGACTATCTCTGGTTATGCACCCCCGGAAAAGAAAAAAAAACATTACAGGGAAAAGAAACTCTAAGTAGCTCATCCATTTGGAGCCTCTCCATTAAATGTCAATATCTTATTAAAAGTATGAAAAGGAAATCAACCATCACAGGGAATGGAATGTTCGCATTAGTACTCAGCCCTAGAGAGAAGACCCATTATGGGGTTTAGATAAAAATGTGGATTTTTTTTTCCCTTTTTTTTGTGACCTTGTGATTCCATTAGTCAATGTATTCCTCGCTCTCCCTCATGTCCTCAACTTCTGAAAAGTCCTTAAAGCCCAAATACAAAGTGCATATGAAACAATGTAAGACATTTGAACAGCTTTTGACTGCAAAATTTCACCACACCTCTACTTTTTGGTGCACAGCTGCACAGAGTCTTGGTAGAAATAACAAAACACTATCAAAAGGGCAAACCAAAGAGTGCCGGCCTAGTTATATTCATGCCCCCACCTCATATTGATCAAGTCACATCAAAGGGCCAGCACATCTCTAATGCAGCTTGGCCTGCTTTCTAAAGAGCTTTCTCCACTTTGATGGGGAATGATGGTATTGATAGCACTGTCACAATGCAAGAGTGCATCTTCTTGTTTTTCCCACATCACTGCAGAATAAAGCACGGCATGCCTTTCACTTGGGGGTAAAAACCTGTGCATTTACATAAATGCAATTCACTAAGAAGAGTCCTATTAAGCAGCCTGTAAAGATGGTGGTTCTCATTAGCACTCAGCCAGTCTCAACGCTTGTCCATTGTAAGAAGACTCAATGGGCTTTTCAAAGTTGTCTCTCATGATTAGATGCTACCTAGATGCTGGCCAAGCTATTGTGAGAAATGAATAAACTACCTCTATTAGTAATCATAAATGAGATTTGGCTTTGTATAAAAAGAGCTAACAGAGATGATAGCATGTCTACACACAAATGTGTGGCTTTTCAAATATGGTTTCAAAGTCTGCATTGGATGTATTGAAAAAAAAAATAGCCCCATGTGCAGCTTTTTTCTAAACCCATCAGTAACTTTAACCAGTGATCACGTTTTACACTTCACGTGTATTTTCCTTCTGAGATGGTCTCAGTATTTTTATCCTCCTGCCCTCATTCTTCCACCAGAAAAGAGACGTCGGAACATGGAGCTGATTCCCCTGACAGCACGGATGGTCATGACTCACCTGGTGAACCATCTGGGCCATCATCCACTGAGCGGTGGCCCTGCACTTCTCCATAGCCTAGTGAGCGAAAATCACGACAACCCGTATGTGGAGTCGTCCGAGCTGTCGTCAGAGGTCTTCAAAAGCCCCAACCTACAGCTGTTTGTCTTCAATGATAGCACACTGGTGTCCTACCTGCAGATCCCCGCCGAGACCCCCATTGTCGGACAGCCCCCCCAACCCTCCTCCCAAGTGCGCGTCATTGTCCGGGACATCTCGGGCAAATACTCGTGGGATGGCGCAATCCTCTACTGCACCACCCAGGAAGACTCTGTTGATGGAGGAGTTTTTAATGCAGTTGACCACTCTCTTTCTACTACAGCTACTGTCCCTTACAGCAGAAACCGGCCCAACTCTCCAACAAAGGGGC
Organism: Coreoperca whiteheadi; assembly: GCA_011952105.1. NCBI lineage: Eukaryota > Metazoa > Chordata > Actinopteri > Centrarchiformes > Sinipercidae > Coreoperca > Coreoperca whiteheadi. The sequence continues at coordinate 19,676,573 of CM022480.1, forward strand.
CGTACAAAAATCATTGCTCAGTCTCGGACTCCCTCTCTGACTGCTGTGAGGAGGAAGAGGTAGATATTCTGGATAAGCTTTTGGAGGACCTGGGCCACAGCAGCCCAGAATGCCTGCCCCAGCCACAACTCATGCTCAACCAGCCAGCCCCCTCACCCCACGGCATGAACCTAGAGCAAGAGAGCGCCATCCTGGAGGCCATTCTGCGTCAGACTCAGCAAGAGGAGGAGCAAGTGAGGAGATGGGATGCTGATGTAAGCTTTCGGGCCGCCTGCCAGAGGGAACCCTCCCACAAGGAACCAAAAGCTCCTTTCTACTTCTGCCGGCTGCTGCTTAATGACCTTGGCATGAACTCTTGGGACCGCAGGTACACTACCAACTGAAATTGGCTACAATCATTGGTCTGATTTTCACTATACTAGAGTAAGATAGAGACAAACAGAGGAAAGTGGGGTTGTAAGAAGTCATAAAGACCTTTGTAGTCTAATACTAATTTTGAGCCCAAGTTACTTCCTACATCTTCAAAGTAACGCCGCTGTTTGCTCGTTACTCGAAGAGAGAAAGAGCAAAGTTAAAAGCACACTGGAGTCTGGAGTGTTTTAATCTCCTCTCCACAGGGTAAAAGTGCCCAGCTGTTTTCACTAAGGTCTACCTTGCAGAGCCACATCTTTGCAGTGCTTCCCTGTAAATTAAAAGCTTACACCTTTTAATGGTGATGGTGCAACGTGCACACAGCTAGTAGGAGATTGCTGTTTGCACCTGTGCCTTTTTTGCCTTTGGTAATCTTGACTGAAAAAACAAAACTTTGGTTGGAAACGGTTTGTTTTTTTTGTGACAATATGCTAGTAGATTATACCACTTTTTCAAATGGCTGTTCATTGTTGCCGGCATGGCAGTTTCTTTAATTGTGTTTTATATACAGAATTGAAAATATCATGTCTAATTAAGACTGTGTTTGTCAAACAGGAAAAATTTCCATTTGTTGAAGAAAAACTCCAAACTCTTAAGGGAGCTGAAGAACTTGGATTCCAGGCAGTGGTAATGCTTTTAGAAATTCAATCAGAAAATTTGTATCATGTTGTGTCCTCTAGAAATTAAGTTTGTCGGAGATACCAATGAACACACATAATTATATATAATTTTGTGCCCTCTAATTGTCAAACTGTCTCTGCAGCCCTATGGTAAATATGCCTCTACAGGTCTAGTGAAATTAACACTAGTTATGAATATCATACAGTTGCTCAAAGTAGCACTGTGTGGCCCTATCCAACACCACCCCACCCCCCCCCCCCCCCCCCCCCCCCCTCTCTTCTCTTCTCACTCTTCTCTTCCCCC
>CM022480.1:19687939-19707064 GCA_011952105.1 Coreoperca whiteheadi
CCCCCCCCCCCCCCCCCCCCTCTAAAACAGAAAAACCCCCAACCTTCCCTTTTTTTTTTTTTCCCCCCCCCCCCCCCCCCCCCCACACACACACACACACATCCTCCGCCTCTTGCCACCCAGCCTGTAACAAAAGGCGTCCGCTGCATGGTACCCACACCCTGAAAGCCCTGGGGGCCCAGCCCAGCCCAGCCCAGCCTGCACTCTGAGGTCTGAGCTTCATGGGGTCCGCCCCTTTTAAACACAGGTAAAACAGGCGTGGAACCAGACGGCCAACAGCAGGGACCCAGAGCCCCGCCTGGGGTACCGTACACACACTGCTGGTGTCAAACTGTTGTGCCTATTGGTGCATTTGTGTTATTGTATTTTGGAGGCTGCCTTTATTTTGCAGTGCCTCTGGTCTTACAAAATCATCATGCTTGGTGTGTTCGGAAGTGTTTATGTCCTGTATGTGTCTAATTGCAACCTTTCTGCCATATAAGAATTGTCTTTTATTAGCCAAATTAATAGAAGTGGTCCTATCAAGTGTAATTTGAGTCTAGCTGGGATAATTAAACTTTTTCAACATTTTGATTTATTTTCCTGCACTTCATTATCTACTATTAAGGAATTTATTATATGGTGTTAGGAATCTTCCAGCTGCCAAAATAACCCAGTAAATAAAATAATAAGAAACCGAGGAGTTTTCAACTAGCACTACTAAACTGCATAGCCTAGTGTAACCCAAAGAATGTCATGCTCCATGTATTTTTAAACTTGAACCCCCACCCTCACGCCCCTCCCTTTCTCTCTCCGTCTGTTATGCATTCATGTCTGACATCTGTGAGTGGCAAAGTGAAAGCCAGCAAGACCGCCAGTTTTCTGTTGGGTCGCCTTCTCTGTCCCATCCTCAACTCAGGCTTTGGCTATCAGGTAGAATAACACAAACAAGACCATCACAATTGTGTAAATTATTTTATGTATTTTTGGCAACTGCTTGGCTTATATCACTTTTAGGACATAGCAGTATTTTCTGTATTTGGATATATTTCAATTGCACTGCAACGTTGAGTATATGACTTACTTATGCAGAATATTGAAGAATTTATCACTAAAATCAAATTCAACTCAAAGTACAGATTTTTTTTTTTTCATCGTTTACAAAAGTATATTCTCAAAGTACTGTACATAAACATTTTTAATTTAGGGGTTTCTGTGCTCATTTTTAAAGGCCAGATATTAAAATTATGAACAAAAATCTTGTCATCAGTCATAGAAATACGTAATAAGTTGTTTAACTTTGATATATTTAATAACTAATTGATAGCCGTCGTACATCTGATGACTTTCATTGCATTTATGGAATTTGGCATGCACTTTAACATGTAAGCGTAACAATAAGTAAGCATCCCAAATTGGCTCCTAATATGTAAAGGAATGACAGACTGTGTTGGTTTGGGTGTTAACTCACACCATACCCTTGGAGAGACTGTCCAAAAAAACTGCAAATGTCCTCGCTAAATATCAACAAAACATGAAATTGCTATAATGTCTTGATTGCAAATGTTCTATTGGTCTCTGTCCATCAGGCAGAATACCCGGAGAATACCCCAGTGTCACCACTGGACTAGTACCGACTGAATTGCCGTTAAGAAGACATGTTCATTGTGATTGATGTGTGGTGGTGCTGCTTCTAGCACGGGTGTAAAAACCTGTCTGTCTGCTTTAAGTGATAAGCATCCAGCTAGCCATTCCATCTGTTCACCCTAGCCCTGTTTAATTAATTAACTTTCTTTCTCCACCCCGTAGCCACCGAGCACAACACTAAAGCAAAAGCTGTTAGCCCTCTCAGGTTATCCAAATGGATGCGTGTTCTTGTCCCCCCTCCTCAATGGGTGCGCTCTCATTGATTAGTTATGTTTTGTTTTCCCCTCTTTTGTCTCAGGGTTCTTGAAGGGAGGGTTAATGAGCTTTCCTGGCAAGCCGTAACGCTTGGAATCCGGGGATAAATGGGAATAATTTTGTTGTTTTTTTGTTTTGTTTTTTGTGATGGATTTGGCAGAGATGTGAAGCCTCGTGCCACCATGTGTGTTTGTGTGTGTGAGTGTGTACGTGAACAATAATGTGTGTCTATTTGGATGTGTATGAATGGCTTTGAGGCGGGGTATATTGCATTTCATCCCTGCTGGTCCATTATTCCTCTTCAGAAGCAGGGAATCTGGAACACTCTTTAACAGTTGGCTCTGTCACTATTCATCTTCCAGCCATCTCAGCAAAACTCTTGTCCTGTCCTCCTTTTACCACCAAGTACTCTCTCTTTTCCTTTATGTCCCTTCTTCCTTCCCGTGTCTCTCGTTACAAGGCAGTGGACAGCCCTTTGTCCAGCTAAAGCTGCCCTCTTTTGTTTGTGCGGCCTTTTTTATCCTAGTGCTAATCGCCATGGTCGTGTGCCTGAGTTGGACCCCATATTTCACGCTCAGCTCTCCTTTGTTTGACACACCGCCCCTGATAAGAATCCCAATTCTAGGGCCTCTCTGATATTGAAATCCAACAGCGGCGTAGAAAGAGCCTTCAATCATCCATTATCTGTGCTCCAGTGATTACCATTCAATCTCCCAGGGTCCATGCTCCTCATCACCGGCCCCAGAGCTGAGGCCGTCCCCTGAAAGAACCCGCATCCCTTAACGCCTGTGTCACATGCTAGCATATCCATAGATATTTCTGACGCCGTCTTGAGACAGCCGCGCATTGAATGCTGCTGGGAAATGTCAGTGAAATGTCACTCATCGTTCTCCGCCGGAATCTCTTGGTCTTTGATGTGGCCCTGGGACTCTTGTGAGGACACCTTGCGACATTATTGGGTTTCTTTGTCCCTAAATGGCCGTTGAATTTTCAATTCTCATTTTTTCTTCAGAGACTAGGATTGCTCTTTTTCTTTTTACATAAGGCTGCATTGCTTTTAATGTCACAGACTTAATTGGCTGTTTTAAGAAGGAATTAGTTGATTATTTATAAGTTGCACATTAATGCCTCTTTAAATGGTTCAAAGGCAGTGTCTGCGCTTCTGCTGGCCTGTGGCCATTGTTCTCTTTTAGAGGATGTCCTTGTGCCTCGCAGCATTTGCATTTTTGCACTAAATGGAATTTTCTGCATTGAGAGACAAGGCAAACAAAGCAATAACGGCAACAAAACATTTAAGTATGCATCGCTGTGCATTGTCTGCCTCTTCTTACAGAAAGCAGCCTTTGATGTGTTAATACTGATAGTCTGTGTTTCATTGTCAAGTGGTGGTTGTGGCTGGAAGAGAAATATTGGCCAAATCTTCCTGTCTCTCTCCATTGCAACAAGCTGTAATAATATTGAGTTTGATGTCGAACAAAGAGAAAGTATTGTTGGTTGCAAACACATTCTATTTGTGGGATCCTCTTATCTTAAAAACTACATGCATCTTTGTCATACAGTATAACATTAGAATTACAATTTATACAACACATGATTATCATTTCTGTGTTTTCATCATTTATCCTGCTTATTCTCTTTTGTTGTGGTTGAAATGTAAGAAAAGCTTTGTGCTGCAGACGTGCACTTATCCAGCACTCTATGTTTAGATACACAGCAGCTCCCAGTACCTTTTGTTTAATGTAGCGTACACATCTTCATTAGTTATGTATAGCCTCTAATTACTATTGATGAGACTCTAGCTGATTTGGGTACAAATCTATAGCTTTTGTTATTCCAATGAGTGTTATTTACCCTCAGATCTCCACGCCAGGGGCTTTGGAATGGGGCTTTGTGCAGGCAGATATAGCCGGGCCACTCGAGCTACACCCACTTGTTTTTGTATCTGCCGACTTTGACAAAATCCAGTTTGCCTCCCCCGAAATCGTCACCCGTCTGCATGGATGTATAGCACTTCCCGCTCCTCCATCTGTTTTTGTCCTCCCATGAAAAGGTCCATTATAATCTGCAGGATGCACAGTTGACGTGCCGCTAGCTCCGCTTGAGCCAATCAAGGCAGCGCACTGAACTTAGGCCACGAATCCAAGAGGCCCTAACCCCTCCCCCAAGTTCATTTTGATTATCTGGGCTTTCTGTCTGAGATCTTCAGTTGAACAAGTTTTTATAACAACATTGTCTCCATCATCCCTTTTCCCCTATAAAAGCTTCCAGTCTGAATGGGGCTCTATGCATGCCCACTATTTGATGGCAGGCTCCTTATTAACCCTGGAGTGACTAGCTAATGTCATTGAAGGAGGGCCACCTGGCTGTGAGACTGTACAGTCAGCTGCCACTGAAGGGCCAGAATAGGAGACGACCAGGTGTTGGGCTCCAGCCCCCCCATTTGTTGCCATGTAATAGCCTGCTTGACTGCACAATATAGCCCAGGGGCGAGGATTAGGAAAAAGCTGTTGCCAACACAGAAGTCCATTTTCTTTTTTGCCCAAGGTTTTGTGTGTGGGTTTCTCTCTGTGTGCATGCTTATGTGGGTATGCATATATACATCTCACTTTGCCATCCTCGTCATCCATTACAATTATAGCAGGTAGATTGCCCCTTTTCCTGGCTGTGTCCCAGCCCCTTACTCACCCAGCACATTTCAGACGTACACCGCTATGAACATGCTTGTTAAACCTACATTTATGTACAGCTTTTCACCTGACCCATTTTGGGGCTGAGTGCTCACTGTACGGGCAAAAAAAATCACAAAACATTATTGCCTTGCAACAAGAATCACATCCTTGGCTCGTCAGCAACAAGATATTCATCGATCATTATTAACATAATTTTGACAAAATGATATGAACAAATTGGTCCAACAGTCTGGAGGCTGCATATGTAATTTTTTAGATAAGAGTTCATTTCTGATTGTAATCACAATGGCATTGATTGAAATATGTCCGAAATGCAAATATAAGGGCAAATGAAATCACTCTTGCCCCCAGTAACTAACCCTCACTGCTCAATGCATTCCCCACAGCTGTGATCATATTTAACCTAGCGCTAATCATTATCATTCCCGCTAAATGCCTGGCATTTTGCATAAGGCCAGGCAACCTAATTGGCCCGATGAACCTTTCATAGAGGGGGCAATGGAGGAACAAGAGACTTCATGTGGATGTCTTGGCGGGGAAGCAGACAGAGATGCTTGGCATTAAGGCATCACAGTTATTCTGTTGCACATGCCACAAGCATCATTAAAATTGCAGAGGCCCGTGTTCATTTTGTTTTAATATTTCATCAGTGCTTGTCTGAGCAGTGTTATCATATGGTTAAAATCAGAGCCGTTTGGCTTGACCCTGAGTTGGCACACTGCTTGTACAAAGTGTCAGAATGGTTTGCTAGATGTGTCAAATAGATTATAGAACATCAGAGTACTTTGATTGCTGCTATGCTTTGAGGTGACTGCAGGTGGGCAGAACCTGAGTTTTAACCCGTAGCGTGATGATAATTACCACGCTATAAATCTCATCATGGAATTTGTGAGAAAGAAGAGGTGAAATGCTTCATAACTAATCAGATGGATTTCAATCAAAGTCTAGGTTCAGTGTGCCCTTCCCTGTTTCATCTTTGACTTCATATTAAAAGTTCAAATTGAGATCAGATAGATGCTGTTGTTCCCTGTCTCGAATCTGAACAATTCAAATATCAGGAGCTGAAGGAAAAATATGACTCATATTCACCTCAGATGGCTCATAAGATGCACACCTTTGTTCTGACCTAATAATGTTTCCAGAAGGCTGAGGCATTCATGTCACTCTGGCCATCATCACTGACAAAGGGGACCTTCAGAGAGAACTCTCACCCAGCCAGTCACAGAACTGTATCTGTTCATCTTCATCCCTATGAGCCTTTTTGCTCATCTTATTATGACTTTCTGTTAATGCACGGTGGAGGCCTGTGTGACTGTCTGGCTATAATGGGCCTGTGTTTGATTAATCATGTCGATCCATTGTGTTTCACATCTAAGGCAGCTGCGTTAGGACTCATCAATGGAGACCAGAGTCCTTTGAAAAGGAGATCGGTTACAGTCTCAGCTCATCTGAATACACAAGCCCAGTAGGCTTTGATGGCGGTCATGTTGTGTTGAACCAAACCATGCTACAACAAATTATGATGTCACCAGGTATCTTGTTGCTATCATGTTTCTTTATGTTGTGAGGATGACTTGTTGCTTTATCATTTATATTCTGTGAACCCCCAACAATCAGTAGGTCCTAACATAGTTTGGGGGTCATCATTGACTTTGGTGTAGATGCTGGTCTTGTGATTTGTTACGGAGCAGAAATCGATTTTTACTGTCCCCCAGAGGAATGGTGGGCTGCCAAAGACTTGAGAAAATGGGTGACTACTTCCTCCAGTCAGCTAATAAATAACATGGTCATGCCAGCTAGCAGACATCAGATTTTGTCTACAGCTGTGGCAAACCTGTGTGAAATCACTGATGGGCAGTGATGATGTCACAGGTTAGGAGTGATGTCACAGCCATAACTTCCCATCCCGCTGTCTTAATGCCAGATGGACGGTAGAGAGGTGTGGAGGTTGGAGCTTAGAAAGCTCTTGCTGTGGGAAACTCACCCCTCAGGAGGTGTCATTAACCTGGGCTTTCGGTTTGACCCGACTCCTTTGGGGCTCCTGAGCTCTGGTTTCCTGGAACTGCGCCTAATTAGGCTACTTGTTAAAACTTCCTGAAACTAGCTATTCCTCTAGAGCATCTGATGTTGTGTATGTCTATGCACACCGAGCAAATGGACACACAAACACCTCCACTCATCATAATGCACCTGTAACACATTCAGACGTTTTCTGTCCTGCTGCTGTGTCTATAGCAAAAAGCTGTTTTAATGAGACACCAAGGTCTGAGTAGCTGCCATATAAAATGGGAGTGGGACACACACACACACACACACACACACAATACAATCACCCTACTAGCTAGTTTCTGTCATACACGCTCTCACTTTATCCATCTCAATCTGTTGTTCTGTCCCACTCTGCCATTATTCCGGCAGCCAGCTTTATTGCCACATTCACTCTCTCTGTCCCTATATCTTTCATTCTCTCTGTGTCTGTCCGTCTAAATGTCTCTGTCTTCCTCCCCGTTTTCCCATAATCACCTCACACCTCTAAGGGCCTCTGCTGAGACGAGCTTCACACCTCAGGCCTCGCTGTGACAACAGGTACCGCTGGCACTCACCGCCTGGCCTCTCTCCAATCAACACCTGCTCGGCTTTATCCCTCTTTCTTCCCTTCCTCTTTTCCATCCCTCCCCCATTCCCTCCTTTCCATCTCCACCTTCTTCCTCCATAGTTCTATCCCTTGTTTTTGTTTTCCCCGCGTATCCCCCCTGTACATTTCCCAGCCTCTCTGCCATGTTCCTGCCTTTTATCTTCTTTTCCATAATGTGTAACAGTTCATCCATATGCAGTCCAATCAATTTCTCCGTACCAATCCCTCCTGGAGATGGCCCTGTGATCCCCTGCTGTTTTTAAACATGTTACACCAATCTGCTTTCATTACCTCCTATGGTAGCCAGTGTAATGGCTGGTAGCAACAGCCTGTATGCAAGTCATTGAAAGGTGTGTCTAGCCTGTCTTTGCCACCAATCATTTTTCAAATTACACTTTTTTCGTCTTAGTTCACCACCAAAGCAGGAGACATAACCCTTAAATTTATCCATATGGATGGACAGTCTTTGTGTGATATCCAGCAATACTGCAACGAGGTATGGTATAAGCCTTTGCCTTTCAACGAAAAAATAATGACCACATCCACTTTTTTACCCTGCTTACGCTGGCACCCCAGTGCAACCAAGCAACCCCACCCCCCCCATCCCTTCCTCTTAACAGGCCAATTATGTGACTACTGGGAGTCAATGGTGCTGTGAGCTACTCCTGAGCTCCTCTCCTCTCCAAGGTCAAGTTGATTGGCCCAGGTTAATGGGCAGATGTGGGGCTAAGAGAGGAGGGGGTCAAGCACCTAGAGGCACCCTCCACCTCATCTCTAAACTATCCCTCTTCACTGCAAGAGCCCCTTTTACCACCAGCGCTTCTACAAACAGGATTAACCTTGGCTGCTGCTGTGGAGGCCCGAGGAGCGTAGAAGTGGTTCCTACCGATGGCAGGGTAGGTTGTTTTTTTTATAGGTGTTGAGGTTTTTTAATGTTCCTCAAGTAAACTTCCCAGAATCATAAGGTGTGATGGTCAGCCATGTGTCCTATCTGGGGATAATGTAAACCTACGGTATATCCTGATTGTGTCTAGGTTGGGTAATTGTTTTTTGTTTTTGGTTGTTTAGTTTAATGCAAGTCTGTGTTAGACTTGAACAAGCTTTCCTTTGCAGACAGTGTTTCTCAAGGTGGTAGCCTTCACAGTTTCTAATGTAGATAAAGCATAAGTCTCATAAAAGGACTTTTAGTTCTCTTGCTTGCCATGTTAAAGCAATATCTTAGTTTCAAATTAATTTAGGAACCGGATTTCTTGACCCACCTGTCTTTCTTCAATCTCTTTGTCTCAAAGTGCATTTAAAGTTGACGGCCACATTGGTCCATTAACTTTAACGGCACTTGGTGAGCAATTGCCTGTGGGCCTAGCTCAGTTCGCTGCAGTGACAGGCTGTGTTTAAAAATCGTACCAGTGACTTAAACACAGCCCTTTCTAGTCTCCTTGAATCAGTTGCAACTCTTTCTACTAAAACAAAATGGTCAAAGAGGTCCACACCCTGGCTTACTGAAGAAACACATGCTCTTACGCAGACCTGCAGAAGAATGGAACTCAAATTGCTTAAAACTTGAAGTTTTTGACCTGTCTTCGCACGAGTGTGTATTGAATTACAAGCATGTGTTTTCCGCTGCCAAAGCAGGACATTTCTCTCCCTAAATCCTAGATTTCTTTTTGGTACTCTAGCCAAACGTACACAAAAGCAGCCGCCTGTTAGCGGCTCAGCCTTTAAGGCTCATGATTTCTTTTTGTATTTTTTCTGCAGAAAAATAGATGAGACAAGATACAAAATTAGTCCCTAATCTCCAGCTACTTCTACAGAATCAGTGGTGATATATTCATTTGATGGATCCCAGATAGTCTGTTCATACAAATTTTGAGACCTCTCTTAAAATGTTGTCTAAATTGGTGTTGGCTTCTAAACCATCTACCTGGCTACCTTTTCATATCGTGCCACCCTCCTCTGGGATAACCTCCCTGCAATGAGGCTTTAAAATCCAAACATAAAACTCATCTTGTCACCTTTAACTTTCAGTTAGTTACTCATTCTGTACTTCAGGCCTTGTACCTGTTACCATTATTCTTCTGGAAGGTTGGTTTCTCAATGAATCTATCAAGCTTAGTACTTACAGCCTAGAATTGTTTGTCCTGCAGACAAGAATACTGTAAACTCTGAAAACCCCTTAATCTCTCTAACCCTCTGTTTGTCTCTCTCCCCTGGTGCCTCATTCCAGATGTTTTGAAACTGGATCTTTGACCCCCAAGGAGATTCAGCCTCCACTCTTGTCTCTGTCTCTTGGTGGAGAGGAGGTCGTGTGACTCAGGTCTTCTCTGTTTAGGACTTGACTTGACTATGAAAGCTTCCTAATTAAGCAGAGCCATTTCAGCCTCAGGCGCCACACTCTTATAAACTCAGGCATCCTCCCTGCACCCGTCATCTGACTTATGTGCCATGGAAGCAGATAGAATTGGTGAAATGTCAGTATAGGTCATCTTAAGATCCCTTCTAATGTTCATTTGCCTAATCTGGACCTTCACCCCCTGCCCTGCCTTATCAACAGATTAATTGTGTGTGTGAGTTTTTGTCTGTCTGTCTGTCTCATTCTTTCTGTTCATTTGGGCAATTACTGCCAAAGAAGAATTTAGACTATTAACAAATAACTATCTCTTTACACAATCTTTCATTGTTTTGTACAAATAAAGCACAAAACAGTGTTCCAGTCTGGGATTTTGGCAGGGCTACTCAGGGTCACTTGGCCTGAACCCATTCTAGTCTTGATCAGTCTTCCAGTCCCTGCTGCTGACAGCCATCCCTATAGCATGATGCTGCAACCAATGCAATTCATTGTTGTTATTCCTGGAGTGTTGAGCGTTATCTTGTCTTCACCAGATATAGCACTGGTGTTCACTTGGCATTCAGACCAAATGATTGTTTGTCCCATCGTGTTCTCTGAATCCCTGAACTTACATTTGGCAAGACCATATTGACATTAACTTTGTTTGGTTGCGTGGTAAGCTCTAGAAAGAATCTTGATGGTTCAAAACATATTACATTTCAAAATGATGGAACGCACTTGGCTTTTAGGAACCTTCAGTTCTTGAACAACTTTTATAATACCTTGTTCAGAATCTGTGTCTTAACACGGTTCTTTTTCATAGGACTGCCTGAAGCTCTGTGGGACCTTTTATTGTGTGTGTGCCAGTTATATTAACTGGACATAGGTGGAATCAATGATGTTTAAAGGAATCAGCATGTAGCTAATATCAGTTTTCACTACTGTAGCCAAGGTAGGTAGTCCTGTTCCAAACAAGGGTACACACAAGCACTTTTTTAGTAAAGGAGTACTTTCTGAAGCCACGATGAACAAACGTCCCTGCTGACTGTGTATGTTCAAAAGATGCTGAGTGTGTGTGTGTGTGTATGTGCGTAAGTGGCCAGTGGTGGCGTGAGGCCTTTTGTTAGCAGGGGGTCTGAGGAGCACAAAGGCGAAGGCTGGATGGTCAGGATGCTGCTCTCCAGAGACACACCAGTTCAGAGGTCAAAGTAGGCTCTTTTAGGGAACTGTGTGTGTGTGTGTGTGTGTGTGTGTGTGTTGTCCCTACTTATGCCCATACGCGTATATGTGAGCGTGAGTACACGTCTGCATGCGCTGGTTGGGGTTACACAAATAGCTCAAAATAGATCCCAATGGACAAGAATTGTCAGAACAGGTCCCTGTGGACGGAGAAAGAGAAAAGGGGAGAGGGATGATGTGGAGGGTTGGTGGCGGTGGACCGATGGGGTCCAGCAGAGATGGAGCAGCCTGCTAATGAAGAGCCATCTGAGGCCTCCATTCACCTTGAACATGGGCCACTGCAGCTGCCCTGACCTTGGCTTTGATCCACAAAGATGCTTGACCCCCACCATTCCCCCAGAGCTACCCCTGTGCCATCTGGACGACATGCATGCATATGTATACATACGTGCACACACCCACAGATACATATGCATGTACATGGGGGCTGACTCATATACACATGCACATATGCTTTCACAGGTTTTACGGTGTTGGATACTGTCTCTGGTAGTGTTTGTCCAGTCCCATACGCCATTTATTTTTTGTCACGTAAGCTGCATTTTGTGTGTTTGTGCATAATTGAACTGTGCGTTTGTGTACTAGTGTATGTGACAAAAGAAAGAGAGTGCAAGCAGGGGACAGGATGGGAAGGGACCGTTATCCACTAATACACATTATCCTAAATGTGTAATGTTAATAGACTGGATTTGTGCTTTTCTCTTTATAGCCGATACTCCCTCCACACCTTTATACCTCCCTAAACACAGCCTCTGTGTCTCTAGATATCAGCCCTCTAACTAAAGTTGTTTTACATTAACTTAGACCTGGGAGATTTTTTTTCTCATTACTATCCCAATGGTTGCCACGCTTCATAGATATTACATTGGTTTCCCTCTCTTCTCCCTAATAGGAATGCAACCGCTTGGAACGTAGGGCTTTCTTGGAAATTCCCAAAGTGGCGTAACACACTCTCTTCACACACACTGGCTTGTCTTGCTTGTCTGCCCAGTTCAGCTGGAAATGACAGTTATGTCACGGGTGACTTAAGTTGCAGTCCATCTGTAGAAATGTAGACCTGTCTGCATTTTCCTTTGTATATATTTCATCCCTAGCTTTATGAGATTTTTTTTTTAAACATAAAATATAGTGGAGCTTTATGCGTTACAATGATAGAGTTCATCAGAAAGGCTTTCGTAACATGTAACATTTTTGTAAAGTATAGCATTTTGTGATCCATCTTTCCAGCAAAGTTTTTCACAAACATTAAGCTTAGCCAGGCACTCGTCAGCAGTAGCCGCAGCTTATTTTTCCCCCCAAAAGTAGGTCGGTGTCAGCGGGTTTGTTGTCCATGACATGGACATAGTCTTTGCGTCACTGTTCTGGACGTGTCCCTTGATTAAGTTACTGCATGGAGGCAGCAACATCTGTGCATATGCAGGGGAACAAGCTGTGCCCATGGCTTAGTAATTAGAGGCAAGCAGAAAGATGAGGGCGTGCGAGAGAGAGAAGGCAAGATTACCCCTCACTGTGCATCAGGTCTGTGCAGCAATTTTTTTACCCACAGATAGCATCGTACATTTACTTAAGTGAGCTGATTATGGCTCTCGCTTTCACTCATCTCCAAAATACCTTTTATTAGTCTCCCTCCCTCACCACCTGTCTTTTTTTTTCCTGGCAGCTTGGCATATGTTTTCTCTCCTCTCTCAATAATTCTACACTATCTGCCTTCATTTTATTCTTTGAAGTTTTTTTTTTTTTCTCACCCACTATAATCCATTTGTCTAACTTGGATAGAGGGCAGCGGAAGGAAGTAGTGAAGGAGAGGCGTGTGTCCGAGTCAGAGAGAGCGTCTGCTCCAGCTGGAGTCAATATTTGCTTTAGGAATCTCAATAACAGGCCTCCAGTCATCTGCATCTCTGATAATGGACAGCCATATGGCTCTGTTGACCTACGCTGTGCCGAGGTTCTCTTTCTCTCTCCTCATCCTTCCTTGTCTTTCATTTGTCGGCTTCCTTCTAACTTCTAACATTTCTTTTCATTAAGTCCTTCCTTCTACTATATTTTGTCTTCCACGTATTACCTATCTGGGGACATTTTGTTCTTTTACAAACATCTTTCCTCTCTGTCTGTCATCCATAAAAGCCTGGCTATGACCCACCACACAGAGCTGTGACCCAAGTTACCATGGCAGCAGAGGCCGGGATGCCCACTCTTTGTCCAATACTGTTTCCAGCAAGTGACAGAAAACAGTGACGTGGCATGTCTGGCAATGACTGGAAGACTGATATAGAGCTCAAGAGGGAAGTGCTTTATGTGCTTAAAGTCATGCTGTTCTGAAACGGAGATGTTGGCCCCGTAGAGAATGGTCAATTAGATGCAGTATATTCATTGACAGGTTTTATAATCTATTTAATTGTTGTTGTTGTTGTTGTTTTGTCTTTCCATTTCTCTTTTCCTACTTGAGGTAGAAAATATGAGCTTTTATTTAAATGGATTTCTTGGTGTTCTGTCCTGACAAGTGTCCAAATCTGTCTGCATTTATCTAAGAATCTCATTTTACAACAAAATGCCAAAACAAATCTCTCCGCAAAGTAGACTTCCCTAGTTGTTGTTTTTTTTTCACAGAACAAGTATTTCTGTTTGAGCAACATATTTATTTTAACCTACCCTCGCCAGTATTTCTCTCCAACTATTGCTTTCTGGACTGTAAATAGACTATGTTAGACTTACAAGACTGGCGTGTGGAACCAAACATTACTACTATTTACAGGAGCATTCAAACCCTTCCTGCTCCCTATCTTCCTCTGTTACCCTATCCTTTGTCTTATTCAGCCCTCTGTCCATCTCGATCTGTCCCTGTGAGCAGCTTGGCCATCGTACCCTCTGGTGCCTCCCGGCTCAGGTGCCCGTCACCCCCGCTTTGCCACGGTTCCCTCAAAGCCATTGGTCATGGCTGCCTTGGCCCCTGCTGTGGCGGCATGTGCCCACACCAGGCCCCCTGCCCAGTCACTGTCTCGTCCTATCTATCTAACCCAGACCAGAGCCTCTCGGCCCGGTCCAGCCTATCTCAGCTCAGCCTGGTTCAGCGTTGGCGTCAGCAACAGCCTAGTGCCACTCCACCCTGGCAGTCATAATGAGATGAGGGGGAGGGGGCCTCTGTGTTGAGCGACTAGAGTTGTGTGTGTGTGAGAGAGAGAGAGTGAGAATGCACATGTTTGTCAAGCAATTTGTTAGGTGTCGTCTATCAAGGAAACATGGCCACAACAGACAGCCATGACAATAATCAGACTCACTGTTAAACATGCACACACAGTTAAATCTTGAAAGGGCTTATTATCATTATGCCATCAGAAAGACCTTTTTACTCCAATAGTTCCCTGCACCATATTATATCCAGCACTTGCCTCCATTCCACAACAGACTTTGCACAATATACTATCTATGATAATGATATGATAATGGCTATCAGAATGTTTTCCGCCCTCACCCGGCAGCCGTTTTGCAGGCTTATTTATTTATTAATTTGAGCTTTCCTATTTCAAATCCGGCCATCCATCCCGCATGCTGGCTGCCCAGGCTCCAGTCACTGCTTGTCACTCTGAATTTCAAATGGCTCCAATTTTCCCCCTGATGGCACGGAGAAGTGGCAGGCAGCACATCGGGGAGGGTGGTCCTAGACATGCTGCCTGCAGCAGGGGTTCTATTAGAGAGAAGTGAGGGAAGAGAGGAGGGAGAGGAGAGGAGAGGTTTGGAGCATCACGTCAGTAGTGATGTATTCGTTCTTTCTTTTTTTATGATTATTTTGGAGACTGCTTTCTCATTTGGGGCTGTGTGGCATGGCTGATTGTTCCATCTTTGCTTCTGGCTGGGTTGCTGATGGTGGAGCCGCCCTGCCCGGTAAAGCTGCCTCTTGCTCTCCCGGCTCACTCTCACAGCACATGTATATGCAGTGCAGCACGGAAAAAATGTGATTTGTTACCGTGGCTATGATTTATTCCTAACTGACCAGGTGTGCTATGTGCAGATGGGTGTTTTGATGATATTCTGAAATGTGATTATTTTGTGAGTATTAGGTCTAATCACAGGCGAAGGGCAACTATACCTTGCTGCTTTGTTGTTTTTCTCCTCTTACATGCCATTATGTTTGTTCCTTAATGAGAGCAAACCAGCTATGAGGAGCGGGCGCTCTACTTGGAGGCCATTGTTCAGAACCACAGAGAGGTCATGACCTTCGAAGACTTTGCCTCGCAGGTCTTCTCCCCCTCTCCTGGATATCCAATGAGTGGGACAGGTGAGAAATGAACCACACTGCACCTCTGTCCTCCTTTATGTCCTTTCCACTCCATCAGTTTTGCCCCTTTCTTTCTGTCTCTCCATCCCTGTGTTGCTTCATCACGTGTGCATTTTCACTCCTTCTTTCCCCCTTCTTCGTCATCTCTTTTTTTGCCTTTTTTTTCTCTATCAGTCTCTCCTCCTGCACAGCACACCTGTTTGCCTCCGTCGCGTCCTCCATCCCCCTCATTCTCTCCGCTCTTCTTCCTCGCCTACGCTCACTGATGAATATCAAACGACGGGCCCGGCTCTTCACGCTCTCCGACTGACTTCAAACACTCTGCTTTCTCCACTTCCTCAAGCCCCACTCATGCTACTTTGTTCATCTCTTCTTGTTTCAAACTGCATCTTTTCCGTGCAATTACTTTCCTATGAATATAAGCAGCCTTGTTAAATGGCCGTTGAAGAGTGCATGTTTGTGTGTGCGTGCGTCCTCATGAGCTCATTCACCAACACATAAGAGATTCGACCGACAAACAGCAGCTCACGGATGTCAGCACAGCACTCTTATCAGTCCATGATGAACAGAATGGAAAACGTGTCTTATCTTGTTCTTCCTACTTGTACCAGCTCTAATCGATCTGCAACAGTCTGAAATCAATACAGGATTGCACTTTTCCACTCTATTGGATTTCGACACACGTTCTGTTTTGACAAGAAAAGCACTCCACAATACCTCACCATCTTGTCATTTTCAAATCTGTCAGTGCTTATATGTTTTAAGGGTGGTTTAAAGTGTACGTAATATTTTTATCCTGTATGTTGGCATGTGAGAATTAAATGTCTGAATTTTCTAGACTGCGTGTGTGAGTGCGTGTAAAACCTTCAGTTTCTCAGACGGCAGGTGTGATAATCAAGATGTTGAAGGCAGGCAAGAGGTGGTCAGCCACGTTACAACACTGTTTGGCCGTCTCTCCTGCAGAGGTGTAAAATCTCTCCAGACTGGCCTCTAGTCACCTCCTCTCATCCCCAGCAACAAACCAGTTTAAAGGGAAGGACTGAGGAAGATGGATACAGAGGAATATAGAAGAGGGGAAGCTAGTGAGAGCAAAACAGAAGGGAAGAAAGTCTAGCTGATGCTGTGGCCTAGAGGGGTTAGATATGTGTTAGCCAGGCTTGCGAATAATGTTTCACAGCATGGGATATGTGCTGTGGCTAATGTGAGAGGCCATAACATAATGAAGTCTGTAAGGCTGTTGTATCACCCTCACTGCTGCGGAAACTCGTTCCGAACGGCAATTTGTATTTCTCCGGAATCTCTGTGCGTTAATACGTTAATAGATTAATGCGATGGTGTGTATGTCCATTCATGTTTTATACCGAACTCACTTGCGCCATACAATACTCTAACACAGTCCCTTTGTAGGTTTACCATTATAACAGTGCTGTTGTTGAGTAGTGTCACAAATCGCCTTTCTTTGGCAGTCTTCTGAAGAAGGGGGATGTTTTACCTCTTAAATACTGCCAGGTTCATTGGTGGGTCCATCTTTATAAAATGTGGATGAGAATTGTTCAAACCCACAGAACTATATTTTAATTTTAGTGGAGTTTTCCAAAAGTTAGCACATTTAGCAAAATATATAATGAAAATGTAGAATGTACCTATTTTATGTTATGCTGCAGCCATGGAAACGAGGCCTCTGGCGTTTGAATATTTCACTTTTCAGTATAAGTGAACTGAAGTGCGATAAGCAGACAGAATATACTGTGTCTGTGAATCTGTCAAACAGTGTGAAAGAAAAGTTATTTTCTCTGACTTTAAAGAAACCTAACAAAATGTAACGGACGAATCAAGATTTTAAGATGTTAAACCTAAAGTGTGGATAACAAAACACACACAAACCAGGTGTGATTACTCGGGCTGGTTCTAAAAATTATGTTTATTCTTGATCTTTTATATAAAATGTCAACAAAGAAAATAGTGACAAATCAGTCGGCATTTCTCAAACGATCCCAAGCTGACCTATTCAAACAGTCCAAACCCCATAGGTATTCAGAAAACCTGCAAAATTATGATTTCATAAGCTAGAAGCAGTGAATGTTTAGTAATTTTGATTTTAAAAATGGAAATTATAATTAAACAATTATTTGATTGTCAGTTTTTTTTGCTGATTAATTTTCAATCAATCGCCCAGCTGCCACGGTTGTGTGTGTGTTTTCATGTATTCTTATCAACTGTATTTCTAAATGAAAGGCTGCTCTGTAGCTAAAACACATAGGCATGATGTATTTAATGCTTTAGTTCGCATATATAATGCATCTTGAGTATATTTTATGGTTCCTCCGTGTCCCATCGAGCTTTTAGCTTCAATGTAGCAGTGATGGCTGTCTGACACTGCTTCTCACCCTTCTGAAATGTGCTACTTCCCTTCCATGCAGTGTGTGTGTGTGTGTTTGTGTGTGTGTGTGTGTGTGTGTTTGTGGTTGTATGCAAGTTCCTTATGTCTGTCCGTCCATCCTGCTCTGGCTTCCATTGCTGCCACTAACATGTCATCCATGCTCCATGACAGCGTGCAGGCGTTGGCCGGGGATGGTTTGGGATATGGAGTACCCCTGGGCCAAACTGGACTGTAAGACTCTCCCTGCTTCCTCTACACTAGGCATGACGCCCAGCCATAGCCCACCAACATGCATCCATTCATTCATTTAGATCACTGTGAACCCCAGCATCATCAAATATCTGGTGGTTGCGCTTGATTTAGTCCTTTTGTAAAAGCAAAGCTGTTCTCGAATTCAAGTACAGATTCTGCATGCTAATAGCTAACTGAAGCGCTCATGCAGTGTTTCACCAGTTTAGCTGTAAGGCATTTAACCTCGGCCCCCTCCTGCCCATCATCCATCTCTTTATATTGTTGGCTTGTCAGTATCCTCCGTTGCCTACAGTCCTCCACGATCCTGAATGCAACCTCACTCTCATCCTGCAACTTCAGACCTGCATCCTGGATTCCTGCATGAGCTACAGACTCCATCCATAGTGTTCTGCCCTTACTGTGTCACACCTGCACTGCTTTGCGCAGTTTTTATTGTTTTGTTATTTTGTGTTCATCCTCCTTCAAAATGAATAACTGCACATGAGAAAGCAACACTTCTCTCTAGTGGATACAACTTTAAAGCTTCTATGACCCTCTGAGGGTCCCCAGCATCTTTTACTTTCTCACCCTAACCCTTTCTAGTAGTAACACTGGTGGCAAAGTTTCTCAGCCTGCTGTTGCCTTGTGAACTGCCCACCATTCACACTTTTTGGTTTTCAAAAGTGTCTTACTTTTGAAATCTGTGAATTGGACAGATTCATCAGGTACCATCAGACTTTGTGGCCTTCAAGGTATCTTCAGAAAAAAAGGCACTTGTTTATTAACGCATCACCCAAATCAGTTAACTTTGTCTGACTTTGACGCCACACAAGCTGCCTGAATATCCCTCCACTCCAACCCTCAAAACACTGACTTTTCTGCAGCGTTGTGTTGTGTTTCGGCTGCAGTGTGGTATGGTGTGTGTCGGTGTGTCCACTGCTCTCTCACACGATGCTCTACTCTGTTTTTCCCTTTTTAGATTAAAAATATCTTAAAGGTCCAAATACTGTATGAGGTGAAGGTAAGCCCCGAGTCAGACCGGAAGCTTGTTTTCCGTCCAGCGGACTACCTACCCTTCGCTCGTTCACTCATCCTGGCTGTTTTCCCCCACCCCTCCTTTTTTCATTCAGTACTAACCAAGCTTTATTTACAGAGTGCTCTGACAAAGGGAAGGGGATAGAGAAACCAGGCTGTTTATTTGGGGGGTGTCCTACTATTTAGGCCAGGCTGGTAATTGAAAGTGATGCACGGTGGGGACAATTAGCACCTGACTAAGTAGCAGCATGAACAATACGGCTACACTTCTGGCCCTCGCTTCTGCATGTGGCGCGCCTTTATCTCTTTCCCCAGCAAACACTTTTCTCTTTTCTTGCTCCCCCCCCCCCCCCCCCCCCCCCCCCCCCCCTCCGTGTGGCTTTTTTTTTTTGGGCGGGCGGGCGCCTCTTTCTCTCTCCCTCCCCCTTCCCCTCT